>VZRO01006558.1:106921-117724 GCA_013397915.1 Daphoenositta chrysoptera
GCGCGCGGTCTGTCCGACAGCGTCGCGTGCGGTTCCGAATGGGTCACTCGGTGTCCGAGCAGGCTTGGGAAGGGCTCGGGTCAGGCAGCACCGCTGGGAAGGGGGCTTGGGAAGGGGTGGGCACCGTGGTTAAAGTTACCCGGGTGAGGCAAGGAAGGTGTTTTTGCCTCGTCTCCCCGCTGGATAATATTCCTCGTTTTCGCCCTGCAGCCCAGAAACCTTCCTGAAGAAGCCTTGTGAAAAGCCACAGATGCCCGTTGGGAAAATAAACCAGTCCCACTCCCCCATGAAAAACTGCGAGGAAAATCTCATTCCATAACTGTTGGAGCCATTAGTCTGCATAGTAGGAAATCGTACGAATTTTCTTAGTGTAGATAGACATTCTATGCTGGATAATCATGCTTAAGTGAGCACGACTAAAGGGCCCTGGATCATTGCAGGATGACGACCCCTAGCCTGAAGAATAAAGGATACCCCTGGGTGCCCAAGGTAACATCCGCATCCCAGCCTTCCTGACACCTTCGGGAACCTCCCACCCCTTTATCCAGCATCATACACGTAACTGCAGCAAGACCAGCTCCAGCGACATTTAGATCAGGAAAGAAGCAGATGGATTATAATGTCATAAAATTATTGTTGCTTTGAAATTCAGTGGCATATGTGTGATACATAGGGACTGAGCAAATCATGTTGTTTCCAAATGCTTGAAAGGCATAGGATCTGTGTGTAAAACTGCATTCAGGGTGCCCCAATGTGGTCGGGACACTTCATGCCCAGGATTAAAGACTTACCCACGTGAATCTACACTTTACATCCCAGCCTCCCTCCTCTGTCAGCCTGGGCCATTTGCAAAATTTCCATGACAAAAGTCAGCAGGGGATGCCCAGAGGTTGGGGGGCTGCAGTGGGAGGTCTGCTGGGCTCGTGGGAGAGGCTGGTTTGTAGGGAGCTCTGTACCTCTAAGTAAACTGAGTGGTGCAGTTGATCCTACGGGCCCAGGCACGTGCCCTGCATTCCCATAACTTGTTATTGTAGTTCTCCCCCAGGCTCCAGGAGGGAGGGCCAAATGTTAAGGAATGTGGAAATTCACTGCTTTTAATAATGGTGAATTGGGCTGTGACCAAAACATGTCAGAAATAAAAAAAAATCCCCTCCCCTCTTTGACCCATTCCCTTACAAAAACACTCCTGAGCAACTGAGGCCAAACCTAAAATATCCTGCCTCTTCCTGTGAGACTTGGCCCAATGTGCTTAAAAATGATGGCACTGTGAGCCCCTGGAAAAGGGGCTTCTTTCAAGGCAACCTTAGCAGTGCTGTGGCATCTCCAAAGAGGCTCCAAGCAGGACTGAGAGGCTGGAGGCTCATCCCTGTGGCAACAGCCTTAGGCTGGAGCTTGAGCTGATAAACTGATGGACTTTGGACTCACAAAAGTTAGCCCAGACATAGCACAGCTTTAGATAAGGGGGTTTATGGTTTCTAGAGAAGACAGGTGGATGGGAATCGCAGCACAGGGCAAAGCACAGCAGTGGAGCTCCCCCAGTCCTCAGGACCTGGAGAAGGGAGACCCCAGCACATATTGCTACTAACCATGGCCTGCCACTTTTTTAAGAGATTGATAATGCTGGAGCTTTTCACAGTATCAGGAAAACATCCCAAATATCAAGCAATCCCATCTATCAAACCTTTCCAAGCCTTCCTCTGCGGTGGGGATGATGGAAGGAGGGGTATCACAGCTCCCTCAGGCTGATCCCCACAAGTTTCACTTTGGGGTGCCTGAGGACTCAACCCCGCTTTGCACAAACCCCGACAGTTAGTTTAGCCTCCATCTGCATGTCCATCGTGCAAAGCACAACAAACCCCTGCCTGTGCCAGGGCCCTTTTGGCTGCCATGGAAAGGGTTTGCCTCCCATTTTTGTGGCTGGGAGAGGCCGTGGTGGCCCCCATCAGCTGCTTCATGCCACAGGCAGGTGTAGGCTCAGGCCACCAGTTACCAAGAGTGAGAGTGACTACGTCTTTTGTGGGACTTGACCGAAACTGCCAAGTTTGAGGTAAAGCTCAGCTGGGGCAATGAAAACCAAAACAGTTTCCATGTATAAAGAGCATCCTCAGAAAGGGCTCACAGAAGTCTGTTTTTGGCAACATCCTGGGCTGATGAGGAGAACCACAGCAAGTGACTGAGGCATGGGACGCCTCCTCCTCACTGCTGGCTTCAGAATGCTTTTGGAGATGGGCTTAGCTGAAATGCTTAGCTTTCCTAAGGGGAAAGCTCTTTTCCTCTTTTATCTAAAATGGGCAAGCTCCAATGTTAAAACAATAAGTAACAACGAAGTTGGTACTGAACTACGGATTGAACCCATATTTGTATGGAGAATGACAGAAAGGAAACAGAGCAGCAGGTAGATAAGGATGGGAGCGTGAGCCCCAGCACTGCTTTACTCGCTGGAGGAATATGCGACGTGGACAAAGAGCAGTTGGAAAGGAAATTACACATCGTGCACCTTCTTGCCTCCTTCTCCCCAAAGGATGTAAAGTTAATCAGGGGAAGCCATGCTCCCATCCAGCATGTCAGAGGCTCAGACTTGTGTCTGTTCAAGTTTTTTTCTTCCAACAGAGTGAGATGAGGCTCTTCCATCCCTCTAAGAAACAAACCCTTTGGTGGAGCAGAAGTATTTAGGAATAGATGTCTCTATTTTCTGCTTTCGACACACAAAGCAAAGAAGAATCTAACTTCCGTCAGATCATGTACTTTTTTTCTTTCTTTTTAAAGGGTCGTGCATTCATTTTCTGCCTTTACTTTTTATCTAACATCTGTAAGTCCTTTTACAGTCTGACCTGCAGGAGCTCACCACTTCGGGGCGGGAAGGAGTGGGGGGAAGCAGTCTTCTTGCCAAATGGCCGCTCTGGATGCTGCTGACCTTCACCAGCTCTGTAAAGTACATTTCCTTCCTATGCCAAAGGATCAAATCAGCTGTCTGCAGAACAATGCTTACGCGGACGACGTGGAAAAGGCTGCTGAAGCCCTTTGGGTAGGGAACCCCTCGCACTGGGCTTGGCCTCCTTCCAGGCTCCGCATGCATGAGCAGACACTTTGATGGCAAGCGTCTTCGAGGGGGGATCACAGCCAAGCGATTCAAAGGCATTTTGGAGTTGGATTTGCAATGCTTTCAGTGAACGTTAGGCAGCAAAATACCTTTGAAGTTTCGTGCTTGGATTTATTCTTTCTGTGAGATTTGGGCTAGGGATATTCCCAAGTGAGCAGATGATTAACTTGAACTTTCTACTAGACTGGAGATGTAATACTACACTGACTTGCAGACCCTTCTGCTGCGATTAGATATGGTCCCGCATGTTTATAGTTCCTGTGACTTTTACAGCCCATGCCTATTAAGAAATTAAGGGGTCCACGATTGCTGTTGTAGCACAGGACCAAAATCTGTGTGCCAATTTGAATTAACTTACTCTAAACCCTACCCCTTGAAGAGAAAACAAAAAACCAAACCAGTGCTCATTTAATCTGTTTTTGTTCCTGTGGGCAAGGCTTACACACTGCATTTACTCATGTAAAATAATGCTGACAGCTTGTAACTCAGCCCCGCTCCACGTGGCAATCTCAGCTGCCTGTGGGGTGGAGGGACGCAGCGATCTGGGGAGAAGCAGTCCCGCGTGGTGTTCCCAGATTTCAGCTCCACCTCAGTGGGAGTGCTGGGCCCATCACCGCAGCCTTGTGCTGGGGCAGCACGGCCCTCCGGGGCCGGCAGGCTGGGGCAAAGCTCCGCCTGCCCGGGTGAACAGGGAAGTCGTGAATTAGAGCAGGAAAGGGATCATCTGTCTTTATTTCTTGCTGCCACGTTGGTCTCTGGGCTCACATTGCAGGGAGATGGAGAAAATGTGAAGAAATTCTCCACCACAATTTCCATCCCCCCCACCCCCCCGATCATTTTTCTATCTGGGAGAAAACGCCCTCATATTTTAAAGCATGACAACAGCCCGCGGCTGTGTAATTTATGGAAAAACATGATTAGGGGGAGTCTGGGTGCCAATTTATAGCCAGATCTCTCTCCAAGAGCAACTATTGCATACTCACACTGTCTATTTGCAACTAAAGGAGTGTGAGGAACCAGCGGCTAGCAGCACACCAGTTTGTTTGTGGACATGTGCAGGGCTGATCCCCAGTACCTGTGTCTCCTCAGGGCTGTAGCTGTCCCAGGCAGGTAATTTCCTACAGGACTATGCACACCATTCTGGAATGGCTGAGATACATGGTCTGGTGTGTTTTAGCAAGAAAGCAATAAAGGCTTTAGTGCTAGAGTATAAACAGAGTGAGCAATTTATGAGGCAGAAATATTTCCAGGATAGAGCCTGGCATGGTTCTTGCAGGAGCAAATGCGTTTCTCAACTTCTTGCAAAGCAGTGCCACAGCATCTCTGAACTCTCGACTGAATAGCAGGGGGAAATGATGGGCTTTCCTTCCAGCTTTCTAATAGAGGTTTTCATTAAATGTGCTATTTATCTGCTCCGGCCAGATGCTTTGTACTAGGAGGATGATGTTCAGGACTGTAGGGCAAATAAGAGGGTGGAGGAGGAGGAGGAGGGAAGGATGAAGCAAGGTGACTGCAGAGGTGAGCCCGGGGCTGCTGTGGGTGGGAAGGCTGGGCTCAAGCGGGGGGCCAGGCTGCTGGATGGGATGCTGTGGAAGTGGGGAGGCCAAACCTCAGCCTCTGCCTTCCGTAAGAGTTTCAGGAAGGCGGCAGGGCAGGGCTGGGAGATGTTGTTCCTCCTCACGGCTGCCCCAGGGGCCCCTGCATTCCTCCAGGAGCCCTGCCCTGCCTGCTGCCTGCTCTGCCAGCCCTGCCTGCTGCCTGCCTTGCCTGCTGCCTACACACTGAACCCTCAAGCTGCAGGGGCAGCCTGGGCACGGGGGGCAGCCCAGGTCCCACCATGCAGCCCGGCTTGGTGCATCCCCTGCCCTTGGGATCACAGCAGAAATGGATCCAGACTTGGATCCTTTGCTCCTGCTGTAGTACAAGTGTCTGCCACAGGGCATTATCTCTGCAGGGAATTATGCTAAAAGTATTAATTAACACTAATTTAATTAACACTAATGGCAGAGAAGGGCCAGGGCAGTACGGGGACAGCTTTCCACATTGCCTGTCAGGAGAGGTACAGATGCACAGAAGGGGTTTCAGAATTATGTTCCTTCTTAAATAGCTGCACCTGCAGCATCAGTTCAGTGGGAATGCTGTGGGCCCTGCCTACAGGTGGGTAAACTGAGGCAGGGAGGGTTACTTGGCAGGCCACACCTTGGGAAGGTTAGAGGAGCCATGGGGAATCGCCGAGATCCCAAATAGGAACCCAGGAAGCAGCAGAGAGAGAAGCGGAAGATCCCCGAGCTGCAGCAGCTCAGTCTCTGTGAGGAAGGCCAGAGCTGGGTGCCAGGCACTCGTGGCTGCTGCTCCAGGGCAGACAAGAACCTTTACCTTCCTGTCTTCAGTTTGATCAGCGGTGTTGGAGTCACTGGTCTCCCTTTGCCGTCACTCCATGGGCCAGAACACTTCCTTTCAGTGGCTGCAGATTTGCACCAGACTAATCCAGACAGCTCTGTTGGTTTTCCTAACCTTGCTCAAAAGAATGTGGAATAGTTTGTTTTCTCCATTTTCTACTGCAAAGAGCCTTTTATCAGAACAAGAGCTCGCCTGGAGAATTTTCCAGCTCTGTTTCCCTGCCTCTTTATCAGTGCATTAACACAAACAGCACTGTGACCTTTTTAACCAACATACGTGGCCTCCAGTAATGCTGGGCTGGAAGCACTCCACAGGTCAGACGACATCCTGCCATCAGTCATCGGCCTCACGTGGCTTGGTGGACTTCGCGTGGATTTGCCAGATGCAGTCAGTGCATCCACTCTGTTCTTCCGTGCATGTCCTAGGAGAAGATCTCTGACTAACAGATGTTTCTAAATGCTCTTTCACATGGGAAAATTGGGAATTATATGTTTTTATTGCACCCTTGCTATTTCATCCAGCCACGTGGCTCTCCAGGGATGGAGACGTACTTAAGAAAAATATTCACTTCTAAAAGCTTCTACAGATTTTTTTCACAATACTTTCTTGGCTTAGCCAGCCCAGCAATGCACGCTTGTATTTCTGTTTTGTGGCAATTAGTAAGATTTGCTAATTACACTGCTATGTGCTTAAAGACAATTGATTTCCCTTTGTAGCAGAAAACAATTTTCTGTTATGCCAATTCTCTTAATCTTCATCAGAAACAAACCCAGGCTGCTATTGCCAGTAATATGTCACGTTCCTTTATTAAATCACTCTCTTTTCTGCCCCAGTTATGTGTCCTGTGTTTATTATTTCTGATCAGTGGATTGGATCACCTACAGCTGTTATGACTTCTATGTATTTTGCTTCATGTGTTGTTGGCACCAAGCAGAGTTATTGAAAAGCAACTCCCTTTGCTCAGCAGCTTGTGTGTCTCCTCTGGCAGTGGGACGTGTGTGTAGGGACAACCCCAGCCCTTTTATGCTTGGTTTTGGCACGTGTAAAAAACTGGCAGATAAGGAAGTTCAGGGCCTTATATGTGAGTGTGGGCCATCCCCTTGCAGCCAGCCCAAAGAGCAAGCACAAAGCACACATTTCTGCTCACATAAATGCAGAGGTTCTGTTTAGAGTTATACTGAAGAAGACCAGGCTCCTCAAATAAAAGAATTTCTTATGCCCATGCTGAGCACCACTAGTGCAAGCAGAGTGTGAATATTCAACTCATTGTACTTAAGCCTATTCCATTTACACATTCCTTTGCTTAGTGAGCAATTCAGCAGCTCAGAAGAGGGAGCGAATTGGTGTGGCCCAGGCAGATGAGCATGCAAGGAAATGTCCTGGATGTTAAATATTGGAGGGTGTTTTTATGAGATTCATGGGACAAAAATCACAGCTTTGGGCCATGTTCACCTGACAACAAATTCAAGTATCCATTTGATTTTGACTGAGTTTCCATTGTCTCAGGGCCAATGCAAAAAAAGACTGGCAGAACAAAACCCATGAGGCCTTCTCTCTGCAATGTCACTACATCCAGGCAAAAATACTCCCATTCAGAGGCACTATCAACTTACAAACCCAGGGAACCTCTTCAAACTCTCTGAATACACAGAACACTGGAGCTAACTTCGTATGGAAGATGGTGCTGGATGGCAGCTCCCCAGGGCTTAAAACCAGACCTGGACTTCTCCAACCCAAGGCTTGCCTGAGTGAGAGAAGTGCCATGAGTCACAAAGGCTGTGTGTGACTCGGGGCCTCCTGGGACAGACAGGGTCAGTGCACTGAAGACTGCTTTGTGATACCGGAAAGTCACATTATTCAGGAAAGGGAAAAAAATCCCACCTTTCCTCCACATGTCTCTTTTATCATCTGGGCTGCAGATGAGAGCTCTGATCCTCTCTGCTCCTGCACAGAGATAATGCTTCAGTTTAGTTCTCCTCCTGCAAGGGCTGGGACATATTAAAAACTCCCTCTGATCTACTGTGATCAGCTTAATCCTTCTTCTTTGAGACATAAACTCCATCTCCATGAAAAAAACCCCAAAACTAACCACGGTGTAGTTCCAGCAACACTTTTTAAGGTCAAAAGCAGACATTACCTGGACTGATAGTATGCATATTCACCATTCAGGTGCTGTGGTGATAGACCTGGTTCAGTATTGAACATTTGTTCAGCTCAGTCCTTTGATAAAATATCAGCTGAAATCATAGAAAGAGAGGACTGAGGAAACATGGAAGCAGAAAAAGCATCCAGCAAAGCTAGTGTATGTACTTTTCCAAGTGGGTAAATACACATTAATAAAGCCAATCCCATCTCTGGAAACTGTGGTAAGTTTTGCAAAACTACAAAAAAACCACCAACCAACCAACCAACCAACCCCAATTCTTTCTTGATTTATAGCAAGCTTTTAGGAAATTCTCACATACTGCAAACCTCACCAGGAAGGAACAACCAGCAATGCACTAGTTAACATTCTTTCTAATTCATGTTGATTGTGAAAGGTTTAGAGAATAGGAATAGCTTTCTGTGAGGCTTTACACAGAAGAAGGAGAGACAAAGAGGAGAGACTGTAAGACCTGCCTTATCTGTGGAAAGTCTCCCTCCAAAAGAAACAAGCAGGCATTAAAAAGTCACATCAGAAAATGCCATCATTAACCCGATGTCAGCTGTGGGGCATTACTTTAGTCTGGTAAGAGAGCACACAGATTGTATTTTGCACCAAATCTCCATGTTTGGGTTCTGATAAAGGTCATGGAAATATACATGCTTGTCCTACAATACCTCTGTGCAGGGTTTTTTTCAAAGCATAGGTGGGACAAGCTGGCTAGAGGTCTATCTTAGCTAATGACCCAAGTTGTAACAGTGTCCTTTAACGCGATACAAAGAGCCCTCCTGCCTTGCTGCAAAGCAGCACGGGTGTGTCCATGTCACCTCAGTTATCGCCCATGCCAAATAACACATTTTCCTACATAGTGGTGTCTTTCAGCACATTTCAGTGCCCCCATCACCCCAGCATCTGAGATCCTTTCTCATGAAATCAATGGCATTGGAAAAGTATTTAGTCACCTTTCAGGACTTTGCCAGTTTTTATTTTCCTAGAATCAATGTTTGAGGGCTGGATTTTTTTGAAGTTTAATCACATGAACAATTTTGGGGTAGACAGTGTGGCAATAAGTATTTTTTAAACTTGAAATTGCTTAAAATAGAAATTTAATACAGATTGGATCAATGCAATGACCAATCTTCTATCCCCTAGAGGGACAGGATGCTGAAAATGCCCCTTCCGTGTCATGGATCCGTTTCCTGGAGTGGCTGGTGCTGGGTCTATCCCACCGGGTTTAGCAAACCTCCCACATCATCTTTGGGTCGTCACTTCATGCACTAAGGACAGTAGCACCACATCCTTTTTAACGTGTGTGAACACAGTGCAATTTGACTGATCACCCACCAGCACCCTTCCTTCTCACTTCTCAAGTGTCCCCCTCCCAGATTTAAAACTCCAGCACTATTTACACACTGAGCTCTCCAAGGGGACACAATCTGTACACACCACCTTCAGCATAAAGATGCCTCTCTACTGTGACTAAAATAACACCTGTCAAATAAACGAGATTTCTGTGACGAGTTATTTTACAAAGGCTTAGTAACAGGCTACAGCCTGTATATCATTATCAGTCCCATCTAGGCACAGACTGAACCTGTGAGTCACAATTACTGTAAGACAAACAGTAATTGTGCTTCAGAGCAGGTCAACCTTGTAAGAAATGTCAGCGGCTGCCAGGACAACAGCAAAGCTCTGCAGCTGGCACCTCTGCCATCCTTCAAACATACACTTACAAGAGGATTAGGCTCTGTCACACTGTCTGCATCATCTCCCTCACTCACTCTTTCACCACCTTTTTTGTATCCTCTAGACCACACTGAATTACAACTTACTGTAAACACACTGGCAGGACTTCTGACCTTACACTTTTTCTGAGTCTGCTGTTCACTACCTTTCCTTTTTTAGCCTGTAGAAATCCATTCCTTATTTTGATTTTTGCCTGAATCACCATGTGACATCTACAATTCACTTCCTCAGGCAAGAAAGAGCAAATACCCTCAAGTGCTAACAGCAATAAACACTGTGGGCTGCTGCCCAGCCCTGCAGTGACTGCAGCTTTTGTTTAAAGGCACCACAGGGTTGCTGGGCTCACAACATCTTTCTTCATCCTTGTAAATTTAAAAAGTTTTTATTTACATCAAACATATCACCTTTCCCCCAAAGAAAAACTCTTGTTAAAATGGTTCCACAGGGTGTGTTTAAACCTTCTATATAAATTAAAAAAAAAAACAAACAACCAAACAAAAAACAAGCCAGAACTGCTGTGCCACAGATCTTACTTTAAAGGATCTCTTTCAGAGTCCTTTTAGGGGCTTCTGAACAGGAGTTTTATGAATTTATAACAACATATATGTCAGGCAGACACTGGAATTCAAATTATTTTAACTCCAACTAAAGGCCTGTGTTTGAATGTCTGAATGCATTCCTTTGTGGCTCAGATTTCTGGAGTCTTAAAACTGCAAAGACCGTATCTTCATTACAAATATTCAATTTCTTAGTCATTCTGGTGTCAAAGGACTGCTGGAGAGAAAATCTGCAGAAGTGGGGTCCAGGAGGAAGCAGAAATCAGAAGAGTTTTGTTGCAGAGGTAGGGATGTGTAGAGTCAAACAAGCTTGCTAAACCTGGCATCTCTGTTACACATCTGGATATTTGGTACCAAAACTGCATAAACCCAAAATGAATATTGGCATCGCTTAGCTAGAGCCCACATGGCAATGTGATCTGTCTTGGGCCTAGTCACTGAGGATCTGTTAGACTTACTTACTGTTACGTGGGATATTTTTCTTGGTTTCCTTTCAATCCAGTACAGAGTCTGCATGCCTGCTAGGCTGGAAGGTTGCCTCTGTATTTGCCTCGCTGGTTGTTACTGTTGATTTCTTAACTGGCAGAATGGCTAACAAATGGCTGGCTTATTGGACTAATTAGTTGAATGACTGTTAATGAAAAACCATTCTTTCACAATGAACCCTGCAATTGTTTCCTTGGAAACTCTTTTTCAATAATTTGCTGAATACAATAAATATTTCCATGTGGATATCTCAGCAATGCAGTGTACAAATAACCTGATTGGAATCGGGCATGAGAATGGCTTTATGTTTTATGAATGTCTGATTGATTTTTAGAAACATGATGGCTGTTTTCACTTAACTCAGAAAAAAA
>VZRO01006558.1:117737-252406 GCA_013397915.1 Daphoenositta chrysoptera
TAAAAAAATGAGGGCTTTTTTCTCTTAACACAAAAAAAAAAAAAAAAAAAAAAAAAGAAAGAATTTCAATGCAAGTTTTACAATCTAGGCACAAGATCCAGTAGAGGCAAAAAGCACCCTGTCTGCCTTCCCCACTGCTTCTTTTCTAGCAGCTGACTGATCCCTCTCTTGAATGCCCTGAAATTCTCTGAGATGGCTCATGCGTAGGAAGTAACTTTCATCCTGTTCCATGCAGAAACAGCCATCAGCAATTTGCTCAAGTTGCACCTCTTATGAGTGTGCCAACACAAATACATCAGCTAGGAAGGAGAACCCTGGCTAAGGCAGGGCTTGGCTAAATAATCTGACCTTTTTCTTGGCTTGGCTCTGAATTTTATGTGAAATCCATCAAACCACCCCATTCTGGCTACCTGCTGTGCCCAAGGCCATTGGTCAGAGCAAAGAAATTATTTTTAAAATAACATTCTGTAGTGTTTTGTAGTGTTTCCTTAAAACTTTAGATGTTAGTTAATGGTAGGGTACCTAAACATGAGATAAAGGGAGCAAAGCACACCTAACATTTGGGGTAGCACATACTCAGGGCAGTCATTTAGTCCTGGAATCACATTTATGCATCTGCATTTAGCCAAGACAACTTTCCAACAGGATGTATTCCTGAGGCTGACACTAAGCCCCATGCACCTTCTATCAGTTTAACTCTGTTAAAATTGTTTAGCTCTTCGGTGCTTCCTTCTCATTTTCCCAAAGAACATGGACACACAGCATCTTACCATGACTCAATAAGAAACTTTAATTCTGCACATTTCTCCTCATTGAAAGGAAGATTTAGCAGCAACCTGATTTTGGTAAGATTTCTTTCTCACCTTTACATGACTGTGAAATAACCATGACTGATGTTTTTGCACTGGTTTCCACCTCAAAAGATTCCAGTTCCCTTTTACAGCCCAGCAGCTCCTTTACTATTCTTGCACTAAATAGTTGATAAGGGCAGTTCTGGGAGACAGAAAGGCCTTTTTAATGGATCGTCCCTGGAGATGCTTGACTCCAAGCTCACTTTGAAGAACCAGCTCGTGGACTTCTTCAAAATTGCGGGCTGCTTGCTGAGGCACAAAAACTTTGCCGCAAGCTTTGTTATTGATCTGAAAAAGAGACATGAAAACAAGAAAAAACCGAAGTTACTAGACTGTTTCCTACAATTTCATTTCCTCTGTCCAATCCATCTTGTTACAAAAGGAAAGGGGGAAAGTGGAATAAAATCTCCTTTCTCCAAACCCACACTTTCTAAGTAGAGGATAAAATTCTTCCTATCTCCTGTCCATCTACCATAAGATAAAACTCTGACTCATGATATAAAAAAAAATTTGAAGAAGTGGCCACAGGAAGTCTCAGTTTTGAAGACAGCAAGCAGCACGTGACTGTGCAATGCAGCGATCTTTTAAGTGTAAAAACGTGACAGTCACACAAGCTGCATAGAATGGTTTGTCCAGTGGGAATCTTGGTTTGTACATACTTCTGGGCAGCAATCTGGATTCTTTACAGCTAAGCAATGTCTTGCAAAGATTCAAATGGAAGATTTATTATTTTTAGAAAAATAGGCTTTAACTTAGTGAATGTTGCACTCATTGTTATATGTTGCAGTCAGCCCATGGCTCATTAATCCCACACTGACCACAAAGACGTCAACTACTCACTAAGTAACATTTTCCTGTGTGTGGCTGGTTTTCAGAGCAGCTACCACGCTGGTTTTGCTTCAGTGGGGCAGAATCATGTAAGTAAAACTGAGTAACTCCTTTGGTGGGAATCACCTTAATTTATAAAATGGTTTTATATATCCTTTCTGTCACCCAATAAGAGTAGATAATGGAAACAGATTACAAAGCCTGACTGAGTACCTTTCTGGAGCTGGCATAAAATTAACTATTACAAGAGATTTCAGATTTATATGGACTATTTTTACTGTCTTAATGAGAAGAATGTCAATCATACATTTTAGAAAATGAAATAATTTGAATTTTTAAATGCCGTTAATCACATTACTTGCATAATAATCTGCAGGTACTGCAGATCTCTGACCCCTAGGCATCATTTCAAAGATATTTCAATCTTCTAAAAGAAACACACATGGCTTCATGCAGTTTGGACATAAAAATGTACACAACTTGGTTTTCACCTGGATTTTATCCAGGGTATCTGTATGCAACATATGACAAATGAGAAAGACCTAGTTCACTTACCTAGTTAATTTGTATTTATTTTATTTTATTTGTATTTTATTTTATTGAAAGTAAAATAATTTGTGCAATTCACTGAGAGAGGAAGTTGGGACAGATTTTTAAGGAACAAGATGAAATCTCAAATGCAGTAAGGATGAGCCACTTCTGTTTTTTGACTAGTCTTGACAATAATTTGCAGTGATAATATCAGTAGGTTTCCTACTACTCCTACATCCATAATGTGGCATCATAAAAGGCTGGCTGTGTTAAACCTTGCCTTTAGCACCTAGTGTATAGTAAAATCATTGAAAAACACATAGGAGTTAATTTTTAAAGCTTTTGTGGAAAATAAATACAAGCAGCTCTTTTTGACAGGACACTTCAGAGAAGAAATGCATTCCACAGGAAAAAGAAAACAGTAAAATCCAAACAGATACAGTTTTAGTGGGAATATAAAGCAAGCTTCTCAGCTTGCTGCTAGGACACACAGCCTGCAGTTCAAAGCTATGCCTGCCTAGTTAAAATGTCATTCACTGTCCTCCATCATGCAAATTAATATGTCCCAGTGGATGGATGTTGGCAGGGAGAAATTTTCCACAACCAGCCTATTTGGTGCTGTTCTCAACAAAAAAGCCAAGCAGCCTAAATCAGCTTGGTAAATAAATGACTGCTGGTGGTTGTGTTTTCCTAGAAAGGTCGAGAAGCCTGGGCGACCTGGCACTGTGTACCTTCCCACAGCACATCTCCACCTTCCCACAGCATGTCTCCTGATCTTCCCACACTATGCTCTGAGCTGGGACCAAAACTCCCATCAAACAGCAGATGGATTATGGCTTCACCACGTGTTTGAGCATTGGCTTTCATTATATTATATCATGGAGCATTTTAACACTATTCTTAAAACAGGCAGCTGCAGATTTAATCACATGCTGTGTGTAACAAGCATCCTATTCACATATCCTTTTAGTCCAGGGCTTAGGTCCTCAGCAGGACAAAGGCCTTCTGCTATTCCTCCATCTCTCTCTCTGTATTTCACTGGACCAGCATAATCCTTGGCATTTCCAGGTAAAAGTGCCAGCACAAGACAATTGGGTGCTGGCAGCCTTGTTTCTCTGAAAAACCATGGCAAACTGCAAGAGGAGAAATACACAAGTCTTAGGTCCTTTCTCCCCCAAGGAAGGAAGCAGTTGCTTTTATCATCTCTTCTTTTCCCTCTTTTTTTTTTTTTTTTAAAATTTGACATTCTACACTATTCCAGATCTACAGGGAGCTAGTGGTAACTACAGAGGTTATAAAAGTTGAAATTAAATCACAAAAGACTGAAAAATAAGCACCTTGAGGCTGCAGAGAGGAATTTTTAATTCAACTCAAATATTTTTTTACCATTGATGCATAATCCTTCTGAGAAGTTAGAAAGAAAACCAATATCTGTGCACTGTTAGGCCTCCCTCACATGCCAAAGCAAGAAAAATGACACCAACTTTTTTTTTTATTTATAAAAACGTCAATTTTAAGACCACATCTGCTAACAGTTCTGCACCACCTAGAAAATGTGAGGAATGCTAGTCAGAAATTGTGTTCATAGGATGAAAGGCACACTACATTCAGGTCAGATTTTTCAGACCATTAATAATATACAGTATTTTTAAAAATACTCAACTTCGCAATAACATTTAGAGTAACAGATACTGTGCATATCCAGTGAATTTAAATGTCTTTCTTGTAGGCAATCTATATTGTTTTAGCCAAGGATACAGCGAGTTGGTTGCTTTTGTTGCTTTGGGTTAAATATGGACAGACATAGCTCCAGCACAGACAGGAAATAATGAAGTATTTTGTGTGAAGAGAAATAAACCCAGAATGTCTCAGCAGACAAATCCCTGGCAGCCTGAGGCAGTTTGATGGCTTGAGAAGAATAGGGTTGTGGCCCAAAGACTTGGTTTGACTGTACAGCCTTGTGAAGAGACACTGACTCTTTGCAACTAACCAATTCCTCTGTATGGTGAGTGTTTCTTGGTTTAATGAGGGCAATTTATTTTTGCAGCCATACAAAAACCTACAGTGTCCACAAGACTTCCCACATTCTCTGCACATTCACATTCCCTGCTCCCCCATATTTCCCTTTTGCCTTACTCTTACAGTAGAAAGCCAGGCACACTCTGTAGGCACTATTGCTAAGAATTATTCCCAGTTCAAAAAAGCAGCTTGTCTCTCTGGTCTTCCAGTCACTTGCTTTCTCAGAAGGAATGTGTTTACATACATCATATTCTTCCATGAACATATGACTGAGAACCCAGGGGTCTTTTTTCTCTTATTACAACAAGACTGTTACACAAGGCTATGGCTTTGACAAAGTCAATCAGGAAAAGAAACAAAAATAATTTTCATAATGGCTATAGAAAGCAGAATTAATTTTTTTTTCTTGTTTTTTGAGAAGGAATATTTCATGTCAGCAGAAAAACATCAGTGAAATGTTTAGGCATTTTCATGTTTGGTTGTGTAGTCTTAAAAACATTGTGTTCAGAGTTTTCCCTGTGTTGCTGAAGTTGTTATTCCAAAGATAAATTTAATAACATGTTTGCTTTAACCACAACTGCAAAGACGTTTCTATAATTACACAATTTCTCATTCATGACTTCCTTATAAACTGAACACTGGAATTCAAGATGTTTGCTAGCTGTGCTTGGACGTGAAGGCTTATTTTGAGCTTGAGAGAACAGATCATACCTCAGTGAAGATTTTTACTGTTACAACTAAACGTTTGTCACTTAAAGAAAGAAAGAGAGGGCAAGAAACGAAAAAAGCAATTAATCCACAGTGATTATTAGGCTAAATCTTCTATTACCCCCAGCTAGCAATTGAGTCCTTCTCCTTGGTTTGGGAAAAGATGACAATTGAAAATTGCCTTCAAAAAGACATACTCATTGGTCTCTGCTAAGGGTTTATGTTTAATGTTGGAAAAATTAGTGTTTTAATAGTATTTCTCATTCTGTTCAAATAAATTGAGAGATCTGGCAAGATATGAAATTATTTGCAAAGATACTCTGATTAAGGAAATCTATAGCAACATGGCTTCCCCTAAATTCAACCAATCTCTCCCCTCCTCAAACAACTCAGCTCAACAAAAACAACCCAACTGCTTTGCTCCCTCTCCCAAAGGGATGAACAGAAAAAACCACAACCAAAATGCATTGCTTCTGTTTCCTTTACACACACAGAACATGCAATTTTACATGACCAAATAACATAACATAACTTCTATAAGCTCCATTTCATTCAATGTCCAGAAACACAGAAAGTCTTTAAGATGAAGTGTTTAATTTAATTTAGAACATTAAAGTTCAGAATGTTTCCATTAAAGATTATCCTTTGGGGAACAGTGAAAAAGGCAGGAGTCCTGCAGATCTAGTAGTATGCAACCCTGTTAATTACAGACTATCACAATGCCTGAGCATGAAGAACTTGAAAGCAGGTGGAGGAGGAGTCAGTCAGTGGAAGTCAGGGATCCCAGGCATTTGGCTCCAGGCATCCATTCCCTCTATGCCCTGCAGTGGCACTTGCTGCTCCCGTGCCCTGTCTAATGATGCAGCTCTCTGATGCCTGGGAGCATCCTGAACACATGCTGGTTAACCAGAGCCATAGGAAAGAAGGCAGTGAGCTACACTGTGCACATGCACATGTTGGAAAATTGCAGGTTAACTAGATGTAGTTACACGTCCACTGAACAGCCAGCTCTTTCCCTAGACCACAAAGGCATTAGAGCTCAAAGAGAAATTGGAAGTCATAACATTTCCAAAGATAGCTGGTTTTCTCAACCCCATTCCTGCAAATACACTCTCCTGACATGTGCCAGAAATTCAGTCCAAGGCAGATGGGAAACATCCTTTGGCAAAAATCACTACTTAACCCAGCTTATGATTGGTTCTGTTAGGGAGCCATAACACTACTGGTACCCCATGAAATATCACCTAATTATACATTTTTGTACAAGGCTGAGTTAATAAATGCACTATCTGGCAAAAAATCTAGGCCTGTATTTTGATCATAGTTTTGACTGTATCATCCTTGCCCATAGCTGTTCATTGGTCAGATCTCCACAGGTACTAATATGCAGTCACTCTGAAAGGTTTATATTTAGAGCATCTCTCTTCCAGACTTGCTATATTTTTTTTGTTTAGGAAACCATTTTAATCACTCAGTGCAAATGTAATTTCAGCTTCTATTTTGAACTTTCACTGAGCCATCTACTAAGGGAACTGACTTCCACAAGAGCAGGAATTCCATCATCCTCTGGGCTCATAACACATTACTTGGCCACTACTGAAAATAAATCAAAATGCTCTTACCAGTACAGACATCTCCACAACATCTGATGGCTGAAGGTACTCTGGGTCTACTTTGGGCCAGGACTGATGCAGAACATCAACATCCCAGTGATGATGAATACACAGTTTATTCTGTATATGTGCCAAACCTGGAAAATGAAAACAGTAAAACATTCATCTGTACTGTAACCAGAACGTTCGGTCTTTGGAATTTGTTTGACAAATTAGATCAGGATAAAGTTGACTTTAAAAGCAAGTGCCATAGGATGAAATAACATTGTTTAGGTTAGCATACAACACATTATAAACAGAAAGATATATATCTTTGAAGTATTTGTTTTATACAATGAGTAAGAATATTAACAATGAGGACACACTGTAGATTTAAATTAACACCCTATAACTTTGCCAAGAGCACAGAAGACCACTGCTTATTATTTTAAATTGTAATACTGCAACACAAGCTGACCTGTGCTTCTAGAAGTCAATCATAATACTGCATTTATTTTCAGTAACACCACCAGTTTGATTAAAATTTTACTAACAACTGAGAATGAGAAACAATTATGGCTTATTATTTTACCATGTGTAATATGCTGGATAGTTTCTAAATTTGCAAGTCAAGCTACTTGCAAGATTTTCTCTAGTTTGTGAAGTGTATTTTCTCACAAATTAAAGGTGATACAAAGGAATGCCTTGTACAGCTTGCTCTCCTTCTTATGATTTTTACATTCTGTAACGTTTTATCCTTTGGTTGTATTTTTAAAAAATTCTAAAATGGGTATAAATTATCTCCTTTTATTAAACCAGCTATGGTCTTCCCAAGATAATTCATTCCTGATTTGTTTAAGCAATAGGAGAATAGGATGCAAGTAATTCTGAACCTGCATTCTGTAACTGAATAAAAAGCTCCCAAGTGGGATTTATGTTGCTGTTTACTGCAGCTGTATGACAAAATACAAAGATTTCATTTAACAAGATGCTGTCAAATATGATCAATATTGATGATGATTGCTCTTGCAATTCTCACAAAGCCAGGGGATTTTTAAATTAAAAGCATTCTCTGTGTATGAATATGAACACAGACTAAAACTTTTTACAAGCACATGCTTCATTCAGAACTGCAAAATGTATGTGAAATCTCATCTGGTTTAGGGAACCTCCAGCAAAAGCATGAAGAAAACCCATCAACACAAGATTCACTGGTGAGACTGAGGCACTGAAGCTGTTCAAAACACAGCACGAGAGCAGCCATGGGTGCAAACCCAGCCCATGCACAGTGCATACATCAGTTCAGCTCGCTGGATTGTTTAGACTCAGACGGTGAGTAACAGCAAACAGGGACATAAAGAGCATGCAACTTCCTCCAGAAAAATCCACCACATTTTTGTCAGTGCTTTTTCAGACAAAGTGCTTTGCTAAAATGACACACAGCCGTGCTATTTGCTGAATGACTCAGAAAAGGGCAGTGGGGAGGACCAATGGGAGGTATTTCTAATGGCAAGCAAGAATGTGCACATTTCCTAATGACAACAACTATTTATTAGGTAAATAATTTATTAAAACACTTCAGTGGCTCTCTTTCTGTGTATTTTTTTTTTGCTTTTGCAGCAGTAGAGCAAAAGATAGGAACTCAACCAGAAAAACATCTTCATATTGATGATTCATTATCACACTGACTGCAAAGACAACAGCTGTTAGATTCTTCCCTTTTTGGCTTTTGAACATCCAGATGAGCTCATTTCTTTCCAACTCATCACATGCCTTGTTGCAGAAGCATGCAGGGTGGCCACTCCTTATTTTCCTGTTGAAGAGAATTCTTCAAACTATTTAAAACTCACTTTCTGATATAAGAGGTTCTACGTACAAAAGCAAACCAGGGTCACTTTTAATTCTTGTGGAGGCTGTCAGTCCTAATAAACCTACTAATAAAAAAAAATTGAAACAAATTATGAAGCAAAGTGTGAGTAAGCCCAATGTCAATCTTTTGGTTCATTTTCTTGCTACAAAATGAGCTATGAGCTCATCCACAGAAAAAGACAAGCAGAAAAGTCAACAGAACTAGTTTGAGAAAACAGTTTGACAGGAAACCAAAATGATGGTTTTAGTTATGTTGCCTGTTTGGCTTCCTGCCTTAATTCACATTTTGTAAGATGTAGAACACAGAAAACATAATGATTTGGTTTGTACTTTCAAAATTCAACACACTAAACCAGAAACTTCATCCACAATAGTGATGGTCTACTTGTGAGGACCTAGACAGAATCCTTCTCCAGCCTTCCCACATGATTCTGAGACACTAGAAAAAAGCACTGTTTGAGACATTAAAAACAGACTGCTTCTGAAACTTTGATTGTGAAAACATGAAAAACCTATTTTATTGTCTTACTGTACTCGAAAGTGCCTGGTGAAGTGCATTTTATGAAGTGGTGTGCTTTTTGCATCATATTTTTTGATGTATTTTGCTTTTATGGCTATAGATGCTCTTACAGATGCAGGACAGAAAGCTAACTAAGTACATTTTTACTTACTGTAAGCTGTTTACTTATATATACAGGACAGATCAAAGACAATACTTGTGCTCAGTCTGGAGCCCTGATCTTGCTATTGGATCTGCTTCAATCGACTTCTACTGACTGGCAGGCTAATACTAGAACAAGGTTTCCCTAACCAGTAACTCACAGCATTGGAAACCAATTTAAAACACCAAGTTAAATGACTACTATATTACTGTAAATTAGCAAGTTGGGAGAAAGAGGGGACAGGACAAGTCTAACAACTTTTCAGCTCAGGGCAATGTTTTACTAGCATTACAGGAGTATTTCATAAATGTACTACTTCCCCTAAGGTGCTATTTGACAGGGAAGAGCAAATTCTCATTTTAAAGAGATTTAAGAAGGAAGTCGTGGGAGCAATCGTGTATCAGCAAGGTGTTAGGACAACAACATAACTTTAGTCTTACAGAAAAAAAATACTGGAAAAAATTACCTGCAAAATTACAGTAATTGTGCAGCTACTTGGACACAAAACTATGTAGAGCAGAGGAAAAGTTGTGATTATGAAGTAAATTGAGAAAGAGCTGGCTTGGGACAAGCCCTGGAACAGCGAGGTTAAAGCAGAAAAGGGAAGGAAGATGGAAGTGGGTGATAAAAGGAAGCTAATGAAAGCATTTGGAACAATGGCAGTATCAGATTTTAGGACTAGGGATTTTCTAACAAAAAATGTAAGAAGATCAGAGGGGCAAGTATAAGATGACTGTGAGAATGAATATCCAAATACTGCTAATTTTTTGATTTAGCTTAATTGAAACAATAGAAATCTGTGTTAAGTAAAATCCACCACACCAGCAGACGAAGCAGAAAAACTTTAAAAAAAATTCAGATAAAGAGTGTGTGAGGGCAAGTGGAGGGACATTTTAGGTGAGTGTCTACTGGCCTGTGCAGCCTCTTTCTGGCAGTGTTACCATTACTTTGTTCTTGATATGCTTTTTACTATTTAATGAATCTCCCTATTTGACAGATTCAGGCAAGTTACATATTTGAAATACCTTTCTGCAGCTCAGGAAGAATATGTCTGTCAGTCATAAGTGAAACTGTCTGCAATCTCACAGAAATGGTAACAGCTGTTTCCAGCCAGCTCTGAGAAAAGCTGTATTATACCACTGGTATAGGAGTACAGAAGTAAGTTGTGAAAAGGCTGTGTTAGTGTAAACTAACTCTAGGATGTGCTTGCAACCCAACAAACTCCACAAAAATCCTTTTAACCTTCTTAAAACAATCTGTCTTCCTCCATTTGAAAGACTTGCTCTTCTTCCTTTTGGGTTATTACTTTTGGAGGAAAAAAAATATTTTTTAAAATTCCAAATCATGTCTCTTCTTGGATTTGTGAAGGGGCATTTCTACATCCAGATTTTCAGTTAAAATCTGCAACATCAATTAGCTTTTACTCAACTCCATTCTTTACAGAAGCCTTCTTAAGCAAGGGCTGAATTCAGACAAAGTCTTGCAAAAGAGCTATTGTAGTGATAGTTAAAATATTGCTAAGACAATGATACCATTAAAAATTCCACAAATTATGTTTGATTTCAGTATTTCCTAAGATGTGTTTATCAAAGGTGTACATATCTTTAATGTGCCATCTCTAATAAAAATTTAACAAGTCACAATAAGCAGTTTCATATCCTTGTCTGAACAGCAAAACACTGTACTACTACAAACAAACTAAAAAAAAAAGTCTCAAATGGTGTCTGTATATTCCTTAGATACAAGGTTTCAGGAAGGAAACTGATTTCCTCATCCTGTTAGTGTTCATAAACTGCCAAGATATCAGCCGGATGAACTCTTCCCACACTGAGGGGCTACGGTTGCTTTTTATGTTATTGAGCGATAAACCAGTGCATTCACTGCACAATTAACACCGTTAGGCTGACACACCAGAATACCAAAAACTGCTCCTCCTCTAAGGAGGGAGAAGAACTTCTTCACACACAGAGTATCATGGGTTGCTATTGTTCAGCTGCTGAAAGGTGAGGCACTTACAGAACAGCATTCAAGCAGCTTCCATCAAGGAGTGGGGTCCACTGCTATAGGTGCAATTTATAGAACTAACAATATACAAACTCCTTTCCTGACTAATTTACGAAAGAGGAAGCAGCATTATCCCAACGTTTAGATTCAAAGCCAAGGTACAAAAGGAGAGACTTATTCTCTCTGTGTATGGAGAACTAAAGCACAGAGAAAACTAAAGATACTATTTAGAAACCATCATTTTCATATTGAAATTATATAAAATAATAAAGCATCACCACCTATACAAAGATTAAGAAATTGGTTACATCAGAAGAGCAACAGGACTTGGTGGAACCAGAGTTCAATTCAAAACTCAGGGAATATTTAATATGAAATCCCAGTCCCAGGACAGAACTGCTAGATGTTTGCTATCTCAAAATAATACAGTCTTACCACAGTGCAGCAGTTAAATGTAAGTACATTCTCCTGATAAGATTGTTTATTAACTTCAGTATAATGCAATGATCACCATGCTAAAAGATACTGTCATGTTCAAATTTAGTAATAAAATTCTTCAGGCAATAATCAACACACAAAGATTTTTCAGGATTGCTGCACTGAATTACAATGCACATGTCTTTGGACCATGCAAGTAAAATTTTATCTTTAAGTGCAGGCTGAGGACAATGCAGTTCCAATTTTTATATGCTTCCTTTTCATTCTTACATCAGAGGGAGATCCAGAGAATGTTTATCATTTTCGTTCTCCAGTGATTTTAGTAGCAAGAAAAGACTTCCTTATCTAACATTCAAAATGCTATAGGATTGAGCTTTATGTTTGACAAGTTGTTAATTAAGATACTCTAGTGCTCTTTGTCATTTTATCAACCCTAGTTGATAATTCTGTATTTCCTAACATGTATTAGAATTCCAAGTTCAGAAGGCACTGTATGTATACGTAATTATCCAGGATCTCTTCTGGCTCCATCTGCCACCAATACTAATTACTTTTATTTAGTATTATCTTAATTAGATGGCATGTCATAGTAAAAAATCAGATGGATCATGTCTGATGCCATTTTTTATTCTACACAGTTAAGCTTCTACTAAGACATTTTAAAACCACTGGAAGTGAAAATACATGCAAAAAACCCAAGCCACTCTCCCTATTATAGCTTCTTGTTTCATAGGCTCTGCCTCTTTGTTACTACTTTGAACAAGAGCAGTTTTTCCTTGGCAATTAACATTACAGGGCCATGCATAACACTGAAATATAATCAGTTTAGTAGCACTGCTCTGCAAACACTTGAATGCACAATGTTTTTTTGGGATGATCGTTGAAAATAAAACATTAAAACAGCATGCAAAAGCTAACATTAGGTCCAAAACCACACAGCAATTTGTGGCCAGCCACAATGCAGAATATATTCCTATCTTCCCCCATGCACCTTGGGACTTTTCACAATAAACTTGAGAATCAGCTACTGAACTCTGGCATGCACATCCCTTATTTCACAGGCTTTAACTGCATTAGCACCGTGCAACTTAGCCCATTTGGTATTCAGACCTGTACAACCGTGACAGGTCTTAAAAAAGGATATCCTGTCTACCATTCCCATTCTCCATGGCAGGTTAATTTACAGCATAGTGTCCCTCAGTCTCTGGAGAATTCTAAAAGAGTAGGATTTTTATTTAACACTCCTTTAATCTTTTTAGCATCCAGCCCTCTGATATGGTTCTCTTTTAATGAATTTCTTAAAGAAAATATCTGTGGTCCAAAGACTCTGAAACAGTTATTTGAAAAAGGGCTGTTTCTGTGCTGGTGTTCAGCTCTTAATAATGCCATCCATATTCAGGAGCAGTTAGCAGCTGACATATGAATTCCTCATGCAAGTCCTGTCTTGAATTTTTCTTCTTTCTCCCTTTCTCTACCTAGTTTCAAGAAATCCACGCCTGTATTCAAGGAAAAAGAAACCAAAGGGAGAAAAGAGATGTGGGAATGCCACAAGGTTCAAGTTTGTTCAACAATTATGACAGAAGGTGACAAGCTAGATGAAGAATTCAGAGATAAATGACACATGTACTCAGTTAGAGACATTTTTGCAAATTTCTTGTCGTTTTTCCTGGAACATCTACATAAAGTTTATAAATACCTTTCCACATCTCTGATGCAATGTGGGGAGCCATAGGTGCAACCATAATGCAGAGTGAAGCCAAAGCATCTTCAAATTCCGTGCTGTGGAGAACAAGAGGCCGAGGAGCTTGCTGAATAAAAAGACAAAGAAACAAACTATTAACATTCTGAGGTGGGGGAAAGTAGTTTAATTGAGAAGAAAATGTAGTACTAAAACCTAAAATCAATGTCTATACTAAGAGAGTGTAATTTCACAATAACTTGGAAACTTATGAAAATGGAGAACTAAAATCACAACTCTTGGTCGTACTCTCTGACACTTACAAGCTAATGCTAAAGTGGCTGATGAAGACCCTTGGGGATCTGCTCTAGCATAGAACTCTGAACACACACTTGTGAACGAACAGGAGTGGCCCACAAACATATTTTGAGTGCTGCCTTTCCTAGAAGCGCAATCTTAGGCAAAACCAGAGCTATCTGAAAAGAGGTGAAGCACTTGTATATGACAGTCAAACTGTGCTGAATGCAACATGGGTTTTGTTTGGACAAGGTTCAGTTGTACAGGATCATAGAGTGGCTTAAGTAATGCTGAATTTAGTCACAAAGTGAGGCTTTAGAGCTGAAGGAAGCTTTGGAAATGAAAAGCACAGCAAAGTCTTCTACAGTTTGATGTTCTCATTATTTTAGTAAAGTGTCTGGCTTCTTTAGTATAGAAAATGTTCAATTTCTGGCAAAAGGTACTTGACTGACAAAATTTGAACTTTATTTTTCCATTTAACTTATCTTACAGAAAACTTAAAAGAAACTTAAATGAAAAGATACAGCACTAAAAGTAATCAGATGAACTTTTTCTTTCTTTGCCTGTGTAAGAGATTACACCCCATGGTAAATTCAGCTGCTGCATTTATTTTGCAATCTATCCCTCTAATGAAACAGCACAAAAAACAAAGTCAATACATGTCAGCTTATGAGAATTACGTGATGTGATCAACACTCATTGTCATCAGCTAGAAAATTGTCCAAAACCAGTGATTTGCTTGACCACAAATGTTTTCAGAGGGCATCTTCTTATCACTTACAGTGATAAGCAAACTATATTTGAGTAAGTTTTAGTAACTACTACCTGCTTTCAATGTTTAATCCTTGCCCACCTTTCCACTTCCTACTTTTAAGTGGGAGCAAAAGAGGAAGTGTCAGCATGCTATGAGGAAACTTGTTCTTCAAAGATACTGCACTGACTTCTTTGCTCAAGAAATACGTCAGTGTTCAAATATCTGGCTGTCTGTAGGACACTGAGTTTTATTTTTTTTTAACATTCATTCCACCATCCATTAGCCTCAAATGCCTATGAGTCATTGAGCTGGAGATAAAGAACTGTGTGTTACCTTCCCAAAATCATACAGGATCCCAGACTTAAGTTGTCTCAGTACAGCACCCGTGCAAAATCTACTTAACTTTTTGTTAAGTTCATTGATTTTGCCAACAAGCTCCTTGGAATCCATAAGGTATAAAATGGTATTTCAATAAAGAAGTTGAAACTTTCAAAATTATATTTAATCTCTTGTCTGTATCAGGTTACCATTATATGCCTGAAGGATTGCTCAACCAGATCTAAGAGTAGTAACAAAAATAATGATTATAGTTTATTATATTTCATCTATCACCACTGACAAACAACATAATCTAGATCAAAAATCTTAAAACTTAAATTCAGCAGTGCAAGCTGTCTTTGAGGACTGACTATGTGTGATTTCCCCTTGCAAAGACTAAACCTTTTAAAATCAGAATATCTGGTAATTCTAAAATGTACTACTGTACCTAGCTACCTAAGCAACTTGGCTAAAATCAAGATAACAAAGAACAGAAGTAAACAAAATGTATCCTCTTGAAATTACAGGATGCAGACATAAACATCAGAATCTAGTGGATCTAATACCATCAAGCTCCTCCTGCAAAACAGTTTATATTTCACGGTTACAGTGATGCTAGAATATGCTGCATTTGAACTGAGTAACTCAACAAGGCTCTTGACTTAGTAACACTGTTTATGAAGTTAATGACTTACAGAAAGCTGGAGCTACAGTTCAGGCAGCTACTGCTTTGTATAAAGACTGACAGGAACACTAAGAGAAAAATACCTTCATTAATATCACATACTTACATGGAGTACATTTGTGAGGCTCATCAATCGGGAAATAGCTGCATTGAACAAATGATCCTTTGTGAAGTACTCGGTTACCTTGTATTAGAAGGCAAGGTCTGTTGTTAATTACTTAAAAATTCTCAAACTTGGAATAGTGGGTTTTTAAATGAAAAACATTACTGATAATAAATTTCAATTTGTGAAATATGTGCATCTTACCTCTTACTTGAAAATCATTTTGGTATGCAAACACATCACATGTGCAATCACATGTGTGCATGGGAAAACAACTGTCACATAAAAATTCAACTGATTAGCTTCCCTTCTGTTTCAGGATTTAAAAAGCTTCAATCAATGCTACGAAAAATGTGCATAGTCACCCTTTATTTCCTTTAATGAAATATCTTCCCTTTGCTCCTACAAGAGGCCTTCTCTCTTGTAAATCCATTTATAGTGGTGAAAGCTTGTTCATAGATTACAAGATTAGAATTGTGAAGTCTGTTAAATGATCTGGAATATCCCTCACAGCACGGTTTAAAATGGTGAAAATTTTTACCCATAGAAAGTATATGAAGTTAGTTTTGCAGGTATTTATGTCTCCTTCTGAGTCTTGGATAATTGAATTGATACTAATCACAGGAGGAGACAACACATAACAAGAGATGAACAACCATTTCAGTATTTTTTTCAAGGCTATGCTAATATATTTTCAGCAGTGGCTTTTTTCATTCTATATGAAACAGCAGGCAAGATAATGAGGTATGAAGCAAACAGATCAAAAGCTTTTGTTAGGGTAACTTACAGAACTCACCTACAGTTTTGTTACTTGAAATGGAGTTACTCGAATCCCAGATTGATAAAACCTTAATGTCATAACATTTCATCCCTTAAATGAGGCATACATCCTTTAAATAAGTTCTGTCCCAAAAAAATTGTAGCTAGATAAAATTATTTACATAGAGAATAATTCACTTAAAAAATTAGCTACTCATCTGGGGAAAAAGCTTTTGGCTCTGTGAGTCAAACATATGGTTTTAGCATAAAAAGCAACTTATTTAGTAATTTAGAAACTATGTAAGTGTTTCTTTTAACCTCAGAAATCACCAGATTCTTCTGCTCCCAGATCTTTCTGGCTTCAGCCTTCTCTTTTTTATTCAGAAGCTCAGGATTGGGCATGGTTCCTGAAGTCCTTGCTTCAATAAGTTTGGTTACAAGTGCCCAGAGGCGTGTCTGCCATCTCTGAACACCTGGCATGGCATCAGCTGAGATTAATGAAAGATTTTCAGAAACAAATGTCAGTTACAAGTAAAGAACCCAAAACTTTAAAGAAAAGCAGGAAAAGAACACTGGAGTTAAACATTTTTTTTTAAAAAGCTCTATATTTTAAATAAAAGATATCAATGCAATTAAAAATGTCCTTACAAGTAATGCTGAGTTGCTCTAATGGAAAAAAATCAGTGAGACAAAAGTATTTTTCTGCAATGACTTTAAAACATATATATAGCAAGAATACAGCATAGAATATTTGCTAAAATCTGTAAAGTAATCCAATGCTATGTCAATGCTCATCTTGTGTTTTAATGACTCCTCAAAGGAGTTGTACAAGCTCTCATTTTTTGAACTCATAGCAGAATACAAACATACACACACACATACATACATATATATATAAAAGTATGCACACACAGTTTTTTCAAAGTGAGAAGTTTCTTTTCAAATTTGATTTTAGAAAGTATGTATACTTTTGTTGCTGCAGAGATGCTACTGTGCTAATGAGTATAGGCTCTGATCCTTGGTACCCTCTTTTGACACAGTTTAGTTTGGGATGGGCAGACTATGAAGCTGTGATCACCTTGACCCTGAAGGCATCAGTCCCACTCCATGGCTGCTCACAGCACTGGAGAGAATGGTGTGAGGCCCTGCCTTGATGTCCACCACTGAAAGGACAAGGAATCCAGTCTGAAGGGCAATCGTCAAAAGGCTATCAAAACAAATCTAGTGAAGAGAAGGATCATGACAAATGAGAACCAGTATTTAATATTCTCTGAATGAGAGAATTTCCTGTAATGGCTTTGTGTGGCAAAGTTTTGGTAGTGAGAGGCTACAAGTATGGCTTCTCTGGGAAGCTTCTAGGAGCTTCCCCCATGTATGGCAGAGACAGTTGAGCCCAGGAAAAAGGGAAGGGTGAGGGGAAGGTGTAAATTTGGTTTTACTTCTCATTACTCTAATTTTAATTGGTAATGCATTAAATTAATTTCTTAGTTGAGTCTGTTTTGTCCACGATGGCAAATGCTGAGTGATCTCCTTGTCCTTACCTCAACTGACAGGCCTTTTGTTGTACTTTTCTTCCCCTGTCCAATTGAACAGCAAGGAGTGATAGAGCAGCTTGGTGGGCACCTGACATCCAGCCCAAGGTCAAACCCAACACAACCTACTTGATTTCTTTAATTTAAACATTCATAATTTCGTTATCATTAAGAAATTCAGACCAAAGCATAAAGATTTAAGAGATGCTTTTCACCTAACTTTCAAATTTCTTCTCCTCTGGAAATATCTTTAGGCTTCACATTTCCCAATACTCTTAACATGAAATGACTCCGAAATCTTTCTTTGTATTTCTCAAATGGTAAACAGGTTGGCTTGAATGACTAAATGCATTTTTGCCAACATTATAACTGCATGTGCTTAGCTTTCTTACAAAATATTTAATCACCACGCTCTCGCATACTTTGCAACTAAGATTTTGGACACGTTATCCCCACAGTAATTTAATTATTCCATTTTCAAGATCAAAAATTATAGCAAAAAGATTGTGCATCACCAAATTAGCTGCCTCAGAAGGAATTGTGTACCTGTGTAGTGTTTGGGATGCAGCTGTTAAGGCTTGATTCCAAGGGATTCATTTTTTCAAGAGACCTTTTCTACTGCTGTAGATGATGGTGACAGAAAGCCAACTGAGAACTCATAAAGCCCAGTCCTCCAGTACAAACAGGAGTGAAATAATATATAAAGGAGCGTAAACATAAACATGAACATAAAGGGTAGCAGACACAACTGAAATAAAGTTTAGCTCAGGCTGAACTAAGCAGCAAGAACTTCACATGTGAAAGAATGAAGAACTACACTTTTTGAAACCAAGCATGGAGTGTTTTATTAAAGCCTTATGCAACAAGGTGAAATGTAAATGAATGTGTAAGACTACATTAAAATGTGTGAACCACAGTAGATAAAAGAAATTAAGACCTGTCAGTATGAGGAATTGCATGGTAAGAGTAAATAAGTGCATAGGAGGGTAATTCTTAACTTATTCAAGAAGTAAGCTCATAAAAATGTCATATCTAGATATATTAATTACTAGGAACTCTGATTATCTTCTAATGAGATTCTTCTGAGAAGTATTTCATAGTCCAGCTTACAAAAGCCACTGCATATGTGTTAATAAATGGAAATAACAAAATATTGTAAAGTTGTATCGGTGATCTGATAAGATTAGAAAAAACAGGTTATAAAGAAAATTATTTTCAGTTAATCAATCAGTGCTAATTAAGAAAAAGATAATGATGTCCAAGTTTTCAGAAGAAAATACAACTTAAGAAGTACTTTTCATACGTGCTTTTAGCTTATAAGAGGTAAGCTGCTTGCAACAATCTTGCAAGTTGGCCTCTCAGTGACAGCTTTGTGACACTCTTTTAAAAGAAACAACGAAAACTGTTTATCATAAAACCTGTTTATGATACTTTTTTGATTCTTTTTTTCCCAAAACTTGGGCATCAAGAACTCTGCTGATTTAGTGTTTGAAATGTAACACTTGAGAAAAAAGAAACAAATTCACAACAAAACAAACAACAGAAACAATCCAACTTACTTTTAGCATCCCACAAAATGTCTTGTTCTGGAGGAGCAGCAAACAGAATGTAAAGACGTAGGGTGTCAATGCCATACTCTTTCACTATTTCCTCAGGGTCTATTCCATTGTACTTAGATTTGCTCATTTTTTCCCAAGCAACTTGGAGCTTCTCACCAGTTTTTAGGTGAACTGGTTCAGTTCCTAAATATTAAGACATACAAAAAATACTGAAACAAATTTTGCTCACTTGTAACAGCAATTAATTTTGTTCCCTAAGCATGAGAAGAAACAACTATTGCTAGTGTTTTGGGGTTTTTTTCCAAAACAGCTTAAAGAGGAATACCACCCACTCCAAACACTGTTTCCCCTCCCAAATTTTTCCTAGGTTAATGTTTTAACACCAATAATATCCCAATGCTTCCATCGCATCATGACAAAAAGTCTCCTACCATTTGGAAGCTGCATCAGGCATGCATCCTAAGTGCTGCCTTGACAGCTCCTGATCTTTAAGCTTTGCTATAACCATGGCATTTAAAACTTCCGAGATAGGTGTACTGATTGGATACAATTCTGACCTGTACTTAGCTTTTACAAATACCAGATTTATAGGTTCCAGTTGCAGTCAGTTATCCTGAAAATAGTGTGCTTTCTATTGCATGAATTTAGAGACAGAATGGGGCATTTACACTGAAAAAGGCGCCAATCTTTTCTAGATGAAAATAGGATAACAGAGGGTGTTAAAACTTAAAGAGGGTGAGTTGGTTGGTTGATTTTTAACTGACGTACAGGGTTTGTATCCAGTGAAAACAAGGATGTAGGAGAGAAATGCTTAAGGGAGGTAAATATGACCAAACCATTTTTGTTGCTACATGTGCCATAGCAATGATTTGCTGGTCCAGCTTATGCAGTGAAGGCTCTGGAAAGAGCTTGAGAAATAACACTGTTTCCTACGAGTTTTACATTCCTAATATCTACTGAATACACCTGCACCCGTGTTAGTTTTGCCATGACATTTTTGTAGGTTGTCTCTTTGCTGGGACTAAATGGCTCCATTCAGCAGGCTGCTGGGCACTGTCTTAACAAAACTGACTTTTGATCTTTTGGACTACACTGGAGCTAAAATAATACCAGAGCATCATTCCTGTATTTGGATACAATTAAAAGCTGCTGGATTAGTAGGATCTCTGTGCACTCGGCAGTGCGTACAAATCCAAAACTCACAGAAGTTGCTCTCCAGTTTAAATATTAGAAGGATTCATTTTCTCTTCCAAATTTTCCCAGCACTGAGACTTGTACACTGAAGCAGTCCCTGACTTTAGGGATGCACCTATGCTGATTTTCCCATGCAGTTTCTCTTACCAGTGAGATCAACCTCCTCTCTCTTCAAACACTGGCCTGTTGTTGATAGTCTGAATGTCTGATTCTTGATAAGACCTTGAACCAAGAGCTTATGGAAAGGCTCCCTGAGGATGGAAGGAAAAAGAAACTTCTCTGTTGAAAAGAGCTTTCAAAAGCATACTTTATGATAAGCCTCAGGTGTTGAGCCAATCAGGCACAATTTTTAATGAAACAAGAATTTCAAGTTGACTACACATAAATAGTTGTCACCTTAGAAAGAGTACTTTGTGCATTTATTCACGGTGGTTGGCTGGCTGGCAAGCATAAGTATTTATTTGCATTCTGCTCACATTCTTGTACCCTGATTTGGTACTAAGTTATTCTAACATCACTTTTCAAATTAGCATATGGATAATACACAGAAATCTCTTGGCCAACAGTACAATTTCCCCAACTTCAAGCTAAATCCCTTGTGTAAAAGCATTAAAGTACCTGGCCTCATTGTCTTACAAATATTTAGTTCTAGCTTCTCTCTGAGGAGCACAGGATTTTGAACAAATCAAAATGTTGTTGTACATTTCTTTCTATAAACAGATAAGACAGTTTCTCTAACATAACCACCCACATGCCTTGTCCCTTTGCAGAACTAGCCAGGAAGGCCGAGCTGTATGAAAAAGTACACTAGAAAAAAAGGGCAATGCTGGAAAGTTCATATCTCAGTGCATCAATTTTTTAGCAACTTGCTTTTCTAGCAAAATTTACATCAGGGAGAGCAAACTCTCGTGCAATGAGTATACAATAGGGCTAAAAAGAGCCTTGAAGGGCAGTGGTGCACTCAGCAGGAAATAAACTGTAAGTAACACTGCTCTGGTTGATACATTATTGCGGCCCCCTCCTTTAATGATCTTGCATTTCTAATGCATTGAGTCACACATCTGTCACTGTTTTCACCGCAAAAAAGGCAACAAAATTAATCTCTAAAGCTTTTGGTTCCCACTCAGTAGGCCAGGAAAGTGAGGCAGTTCTAACACAGCCTCAAGAACAGCAGGGGCCAGGGAAGGAGGTATGGAGCCAGTCCCAGAAGGCTCACACAGTCTGGAAGCCTTCTCATGGGATCCTCCAACACAGGGACATCAGTGACCATCATTTTGGAGGACATGATCATCAGCACTGGTTAATACTGACTTGCACCTCCTAATGCTGCATGGGTGCTCAACATTAAACCATCTGAATTCTCTACACTTTTACCTAATGAGGCCTCAAATGTGTAGAAAACAACTTATGTAAAAAGGATACACTACTACTATTAACTTTTTTTTTAAAAAAAGCCAGAGTATTCCCATCTAAAAAAGAAATAGTAAAACCAGACCTCCACATTTTATTTCACGTGTACGAAAAAGTCATAACCCAAAACATGACTCATTGTTAAGGAGTTAATATAGTATTTCACATTATTAAGAAATATAAATTACATGAAAAGTTATCTCATGATTTAAAACAAGGTAATTTAATAATACAATTAAAGTATTATTAAATTATGTAACAATTAGGCATGTTTCTACCGCGTTAAAGCAGATATCTTCCAAGTACTAGTCCTTAAACACTTTTGATGACTCTGAAGTAAGGAGATACTTGAAAACAAAACTTTAAACTGGGAGAGAAAAGTGACAGGCTTCATATTTTATCTTCAACATGTTCAAGTTTGAACATGAGTTTACTTCCTTGCATATTTTGTATACTTATAAATATTCTGCAAGTACTGGCACATACTGATGTATCACTCAGTCACAAAGAAGTATGAGTCTCTGCCATGCCACCTGGTTTTATCAACAATGTTAAGAGCAGCAATTCAAGCATCTCTATAAGTATTTTCTAGACAATATTTCAGAGGCTGACTGAAAAATCTTGTTGTTTAGAAGTAAAGGAACTTAAGGGAATGAGAATTGAAGTCAAATTTAGACAGTAAAACAAAAACTATTTTAAAATGGGATGCAAAAATCATCTAAAATATCAAAAAATCATTATAAATTATCCAAGTGAATCAGAAGGTAAAACTTTGGAACGAAAACTTTGTAACCCTATCAACAACAATGGTGGGAAAATGCTTCAGGATATGGCAGTTTAGGATACATTTCTTCTACAAACTAGAGACATTACACCACACAAAAAAAATTATTTCCCTGTCATTCAGTACTTCAGTCTGTTTAAGATCTCAAACAGTTATTAAAATAGCTACACTTCCTGCTATCTAAAATAAAGTTAATGAGGTAGCCAGATCATCCAAATGAGACAGGGCTCTCCACTGGAAGTGATTTTTCAAGGAACACTTATTTTTAATGACAAACAGTTAGTTCAGATCATACGCCAAGTTACTAAAAGCTGAATGCAGGAACAAGCATTTCTTATTTTTGTTTATGCTGACAGAGGCTACAAAAACGCAATACAAAATACTTTACCAAGTATGGGGAAAAAAACCCCAACCATGTGTTCCTAGTGGGAGACCGCAGGAGTATGGAGACATGCCCAAAACGAGAAAGCCAGAGCCCATCTACGAAACACAGGGCTCTAAACCAAACTGATCCCCACACTGAATGCACAGTGATTTTGGAAGTGTTGTGGTGGCTCCATCTCATGTTCACATGTAGAGTTACACTTGAATTCACCTCAATAAAACTGCTCACCTCAAACATTCCCCTTCAAAGGCAGGGATGCATTTCTTGGCTTCGTAAGGGAACTACCAGGGAGTTACAGCACAGAAGGGGTGATGCAAATCTGACCTAAATACTGACGCACTTGGTCATGGCATCATAAATACCTCTTGATCCAAAACACTGAGAATAATGAAATTAAGCTATTTTCAGACACACTGACATTTCTGGCACAGAAGAGGTGAATGCTTGGTCACATTTCACATTGTAGCTATGCTGGCATGGGATAGGCCTCCACCTGCCTGAGAAGTTTGTTTGTGCTCATGCTGGAGTATCCACACTGAGACCTTTGGCCATACTACAGCTTTTGATCATGTTGCATGTCCCACCAGCAAAGTGTGCCTGACATCTCTGAGAAGGATCAGCTGTGCTAGCCATGAAGTGTGTAATCAATGTTCGTGTACAAGTTCATCTCTATGACAGACTGATCTCTCTGCATAGGACCATGCAATGGATGGCAGGGCAAGTGTGACTGACAGACCAGGAATTCCGTGCTGTGTCCTCATGCTCTTTGCTTTGCTCTGTGCAGGGTGAGCAGCAGGAGTTTCAATCCTATGAGAAATGACCTGGCTGGAAGAACTCTGCGGAGCCTGCCACAGTGATAAAATAGGGAATTCAGAAGAAGGGGTACCCCTAGCAAGGGAGCTCACTGCATGGATTTGCACCCTGCACCCTTAGAAAGGCTGAGAGAGCCCGAGTGCTGTGCCCAGGAGTGAAGACAAGACTTCACTCACTTTTAGGTCAGTCACTATCAGCTGAGTCCAGGGGGTTGTGAAACCTGATTTTAGATATAGTTGTGCAGCATTGTGGAAGTGACTAAGGACGTGAAAACTGATAATTTCAGGCAAAAAAAAAAAAAAGACAAAACAATATTGAATGTTCAAGATTCCACACAGTTAACAGCCGAGTGCTTTTGCTTAAAATCAGCACTAGTGAGAAGGTCCTAAATGAATGCAGAGAAGCTGTAGCACCATTTCTTCACAGAATAAGCTATTTCTGTCACACACATATCTTCTTTTATTCTTTAACTCAGCGATGGGAAAATAGTGCCTTCTTATTCAGCAGATTTGCTCTCTATCAGAGTAAAATCTGCTGACTTAGTGGCAAGAATAAACTTTTTTATTGGTTTATAATCCTTCAGGGAGCATGTGCCAGATTCCATTTCCAATTATTCATCAGACAGAACTGATTACTGAAGTCTAGGGGAGAACCAAATTCTGTGTAACTTGTACTTGCACAGCTGAGCAGGTGTAACCGAGTGTGTCAGCACACTGGCCACGGTGGATTAAGCTGGAACAGAGGAGGAGTTTTCTGGTCCCAGCTGCTTACCTGGCCCCTCTCCCAGCAGTGGTCATAGCTGGGAGGGCTTGCTGGCTTGTGAATTATTTATAGAACCAATGCATTTTACAGACCAGACTGCTAGAACAAATTGACATCAATTTGAGCTTAATCTGATATCACATGTATGAATACCCAGAGGGTACCATTTATTCTGCCTTGTCATTACTGAGAAATTGAGCAGCATTTCTTTCCCACCGTCTCCAGTCCAATGCATTGAAAAATAAAATAAAAGACCATGCCTCATCTTTAGGGGATATTTAAGCTATAATGATACCTTTACAATTTTAAATGCCTACAAACACTGCAATTTCTATCAAAGTATGTGTGTCTGTAAATGCCTATTTCATCCATGTTGCCTATAATATTTCTATAATAATCATTATACCATATTTGAAGAGATGGCTTTGAAAATCTGAACTACAGAAATTTTAACTTCTGTTTTCAATCACATTATATTAGTAGCCATTAGTACAGAATTAAAGACTACCCAGAAATATTTTAATGGATTTGAAAGTCAGAGGATAGGAGCCAAACAATGAAAATTTCCATAAAGAAAACATATCAAAAACTACTACAGATAAGTAGGGGAATCATAAAAATTTTTAAGGATGCTAGATGACACTAAATGGTGGTAGGTCTCCTTAACTGAGATATAACAATTTTATTAATTTAATCAGTGAAAAAGACCTAAGCTACTCGAGACAGATTGAAAATGCACAAGAGGGCAGTGTTTTTTAACATTTTAGTGTTTTCCCCCTGAGCTATGGGCTTTGACATCATGACTTCGAGCTTCCTAACTCAAAGCTTCCTGTTATTTCTAATCACACTTTTCAGATCTTTCAGACCAGCCCTTGAGCAGTCCAAACAGAAGACTGAGCAAAAGTGGTTTCTGATTAACACTAAAACATTTAAAGTACATGGTAATATTTATAAAGGAGTTATGATTTCCGTATCAAACCAAAATCCTAATTTCATGGCTTCAAAGCACCTAATGTTTTACCTTGCATTGAGCTAAAGCAAGTGAACAATTTTGTGCATGATGATGAATTTGTTACAGTCATCTTGCAGTCTGAGCACACATCTAAGCAGTTCATAAACCCGGCCCTCGGGGCAATGATGTAACAGATCTTCACATGTGCTACAGTTCTTGAGATTGTATATGGTGCCAAAGGAATTCTCCAGTCTTGGAAACTGCTTCTACAGAAAGCAATTTTGATTTTCTTCTGCCATTTTCACTAGACATAGTCAGCATTTCTTAACAATTTTTTTCACTGAAGTTACAAGCTTTTTTCTGCAATTTACCATATTTAGACCAGGCTACACTACACAGCTTTTGTGCTACCGCTCTGTCACCCCTGAGTGTGAACAAAACACATTCCAAAGTAATACAGCTACGGAATCACAGAGTCCTTAGAATAATGCAGATTGGAAAGGAACCTTTGGAAGTCATTTGGTGCAACTCTTTTTTTCATATCAGACCTAACTTCAGGTTGTTCAAGGCCCTGTCCAGCTGAGTTTTGAAAATATGTGATGACAGAGCTGTCACAATGTCTCAAGTCAAATGGTTCCAGTCTCATCACCTTCCCTGCCAAAACTATTTTCCTTCTGTCCAGCTGAACCTTGCTGCAATCCGTGACTGTTACCCCTTTCCTTTTTCTGTACATCTCTGAGAAGAGTCTGGTTCTATCTTCTCTATAAACCTCCTTTAGGTAGCAGTAGATAGCAATTACATCCCTCCTTAGCCTTCTCTTCTCCATGGCGAACACACCCAACTCCCTTAGCCTCTTCTTGTATGTCACATGCTCCACTATCTTAGTGCTCCTCCACTGGACCCTCTTCAGTAGTGTACCTCACACTGGGGTGAGGGGCTCAAAACAGACACAATATTCCAGTTGTTCCTGAATGATGAGCAGAGATAACCAAAGCTGGACATGGTTTTGCTAGTGCAGTATACTGTCATGCCAGCTGCTGACCCACCTCTAACTTGGTGTTCATCAGGACCCCTAAGCCCTTTCTCTTAAATTGTAATCCCCCCCACAGAGATGGCACAGCCCCAGCTGTTCTGTTGAGTCCTGGTAAAAGATATGCACAGCTCTCTCCTCATCCACAGATGGAATCACCTCACCATAGAAGGAAAGCAGATTAAGTTGGGCATAATTTCCTCTTGGTAAATCCATGGTTGCTACTCCCAGTCACCTTATCTTTCATGCCTGGAACTTGTATGTGTCTGGTTTACTTAAGTGAAGCCTAACTCAATTCTGCCATACAGTGGGTAGTATCTCTTGCCTTCAAACTTTCATACTAAGCACAGACCTTGACAGCAAAGGCCAAGGCAAAGACTTTCCTTTCTACTTAGGCTCTTTGTTGGATTTTGCACCAGGCCAATGTCTTCCTTGGTGTTCTTTTCAATGTATGTCCAGAAGCTCTTCTTACTACCTTTGCATTCTTCACCAGTTTCGATACCTGCTGAGCTATGACCTTTCCATAATCCATACTGCCTATCCAGTAAGTGCTTCTGCATTCCTCCAGGGGTAGCCCATCCTTACTTCCACTTCCCTTGCATTTCTTTTGGTCTTCTTAAAGTCACACAGGAGGTCCCTTTTCAGTCCAGCTGGCCTCTTCCCATGCCTTTTCTGCTTGCACACCGAAGTGAACCACTTTCTTTGAAAGAAAATCTCCCCTGCCCTGAGATCTCACTGTATATCGACAATACTTCAGGCACTGTAGTTTATGGTGTTTTGGAAGGTTGAAGAATTTGACTAGCAAAAGAACATTTTGCTGCTCTGTGTTACAGCTCCACTAGATGGCTGATGGATTAGGATTGCAATTTCTTTTGTAGAATTAATAAGCCTAAAATTGTTTGCAAGGGAAAGCTTTGAAATTCTCTGCTTGAAGGGATAGCACCTCTGAGAGAAAGGGTCTACTTCGAAAGGCCCACTCTGAGAAAGAAGAAACAGCCTTCCTACTGCAGCTACACAAGCTGCAGACAACAGAGTGAAACACAGGTACACAAATCATCTACATCCAATATTTCAAACACAGCTTTCACTGCAAACTATTGCGCAGCCAAGAATGAGTTATGAAAACACATTGCACATTTTCACCAAAATTAGGAAATAACTCAGGGAAATATTCTGCTAGCTGCAGTAACTAGTCCATCTTTTTCTGGTTCACAGCTACTTAAATTCTAGTTTTGTAGCAAAACTACAGCATTCAAGTCAGTTCAGTGACATATATATTTAGGCTCCTCTTTTACATGAAGTTTTTGGAGGGGATGCTTGTAAAGAATGAATTTATTGGAGTTACAGGAGTTGTGAGCAGAGAAATTACTAAGCAGTTCTTCTCATGGGGCCACTCGTTTTGATTCTATCTATTCAGTCATCTCTGCTGATGGGAGAACAGGACAGAGCATGGATGAGTGTTTCATTTTTCTGCCACTAGTACCCTCCAAGCTGAGGATGGCATTTTAAGGTACAAAAGAGGAGAATTTCACTGGAAATGGGGATGTTAAGCTCAGAACCTATCTGAGAGGACAAAGAACAGAACAACAGATGGCTCACCTTCTTCCATCAAACTCTACCTCTAACCAAAACAGAACACAGAGAATTAGGCTATAGCAGCATCATCAACAAGAGTAATTAAAAGTAATTATATAAAATTCATTAAGTAAAAAATTAATTGACATCAGATAAATATACTGCTATTGCCTATCAAGATGTGTTTTGTATTGCTCAGCTCCAACAATGCAGTGACTTATAGGAGTGCTTAGTGTTTTACATATGCATGGTTCCACTGAAATTAATGCTATTACTGGCAGGAAGTTACCTAATCTAAAATAATAGCACTACACAGAATGCCTTAAGTTACTAGTTTGTGCATGCTTTTTCAGGCTGGAAATCTGCAGCAGTATTTTATCACTTGCTGTGAGCCAGGTAATACTCATGCAATAAAAACGTTTGTATAAACACATACAGGAAGTGCAACTCAGTGTGAGAAATCACGTACTGACAAAGCAGGAAAATTCAGGCTTATTCAGTGTAATGTTCCACCGTCACAACCATGTCCACTAATACTCTTGCAAGTCAAATGAAATATTAAAGATTTTAATAGAAATATATAAGGCTTACTTGTGTTTTGTCATCTTTAGATCATGGCAAAAATGGCTGAAGAACCTTGCATAGAATAAGTGCATAACTGCATGCTCCTTTCCTCCAATGTACAAATCCACAGGCATCCAGTAGTCTGCTAAGTCACTATTAAAGGGCCTGAAAAAACACAATTATAGAAAAAAATACCATGTTGAAAAGAAAGACCAGTGCTACTAAAGTAGCTCATCATCCTTGACTGGACAACACTGTTTACTGAGAGCAATATGTGTGTAATAAAACTTTCATTTGGCTATTAGATCTTTTTAATTTTTTAAGAAGTGAAATGCTGATTATAGATAAAAATTTAATTTCTACTGAGATGCAGATCCACAAAAAGATTATTTTCCTCTATTCCGGGCAAGCAATTACCTGAGAAAGCAATGAAAACATTTGACTGCTTTTTAAATGATTTTTTTGCAAATACCCAGTGGCTGGCTTCAAATTTTTTAGTATTTATCAAGCTTTATATACAAATATATTAGAGTGAAAGACAAAAGACCACTCAAAACCAGTTGATTTTTTAATTGGCAGTTTGCATTGTTGCCATTAGGGGGCAATGATGCAGTTGAAGGCTGCAGAACCCTCAGTAGAGTGAGATGGGTCACAGCACTCCAACTGAAGGATGCTTGATGAAATGGCAGTAAATTTGTCATTTACAGCATATTTACTATGTCGTTGGAGGTCACCTGAATGGTTTCCCAGCACTGCTTACTGCTTCATTACATATTTCTATGTCTCCTGTAGTGGGCCTGCAAAATACCATTTGTACAGAAGTTCTTCTCTAACGTATGCTTCAAGTCCCCACTCTAACAAATCTATTTGTTTTGTCAGTCTGTCTGATTATTCCATCTGTAATTTTTGTTACAGCAACACTTTTTTCCTCACAGATAAGCCCAGAAGCAAATAATGGATCTGGGATTCATGTCTTTGGTGGAAAAAATCAAACCTAACTTGTTCACAGGCTTCCAGAATCAACAGAGTAATTCTCCTGAACTGTAGACCAGTGAAATATGGTTTATGGAAATGAAGGGTTTACATATGTGTAGCTTAGTTAAAAGAACTAACTAAATAAACCAAATGCAGGCAGCAATTTATTGCAGAAGTCCATATAAATGTTCTCATTTCAGTATGAAACAGATTAAGCTACACTAAGCTCTTACTTTGACAGTTGGATGTTACATCTGACTATTTCTTCTTCGACTTCTGGAAAAGTCCCTCTTGCCCACATACCAAAAATACTTCAAACTGTCATGGAGAGGAAGCAATCTGCCTAACTCAGTAACAGTAATAATATATTCATGCAATCACTGGAAAATAATTAAAATTGGCATGAAACAAAAGTGCTCACAGATTTTTCTCTAGTTTAACCAAACTAGTGCTGCCTATACAAAAAAAAAAAGAATCAGCCCAGCAATATTAAGTCACTGAGTATATGTAGTATGTTCAGACACTACTCTGCACAATAAATAAACAAATGCATGCCCAAACAGCCCATCATGTGGTATCAATATTTTAAAATGCAACTCTTCCTGTCTTCCTCAGACTACATTGGGATGTTGCACTAATTTCTCTTTGGAAAAAACCAGTGCTATCAAGTAGCACTACTACAGGCAGACTATGAAGCAGAAAAACAGTTAAATAACTACATCCGTCTTCCCACACTCTCCATGCTGCAGACACTAGTTCATAGCACATGAAAAATCTCCTTTCATTAATTATGCATGTAGTGGAAGTGCTGATACAGCAGGAGATTGCTGTGATGCCTCTTCACTTGAGGTCTGTGCACAAGGAAATGGCACGAGTCATCAGAATTCAAAAGGAGAGAAGTGAAGGTGCCATGCTTGGCAGCTGGATGTTACACTGGACTATTCCTCTTCTTACCACTGGAACAGCAGTGCCTGTCCACACACTGAACTACTCAGTGCATTGCTGGGGAGGGTACACTCCATGCAATTTACCAGTCTCAGAGTCATGGCAGGCTGTCATTCCTCATGGCACCCCTCACCACGGACTGTCTTCAACTCAGCCAAACATTTACTCTGTGCCCTGCCCCATAATTCCCTTTCATGCAAATTTCTGCTCCTTGCCCTGTAGCTCCTGTGCTTACACAGTTGTGTTTACACACCCTGCTCTTCTAGGTCTCCTAACATAGGAGCAATCAAATAAAACATTTTTAGACTAGCTCCATATTGTCCTGGTTTTGGCTGCAATAGAGTTCTTTTTCTTCTGAATAACTGGTACAGTGCTGTGCTTTGAATTCAGTAAGAGAATAAGGTTGATAACACATGGATGTTTTGGTTATTGCTGAGCAGTGCTTACCCTAAGCCAAGGACTTCTTCGGCTCTCATGCTCTGCCAGAGAGCACGTGCACAAAGAAGCTGGGAGGAAGCACAACCAGGAAGGCTGACCCAAGCTGGCCAAAGGGATATTCCATACCATAGACTATCATGCTCAGTATATAAACTGGGGGAGTTGGCTGGGAGATGCCAATCGCTGCTAAGGGATGTGATGGGCATTGGTCAGCAGATGGTGAGCAACTATATTGTGCATCACTTGTTTTTCTTGGGTTTTCTCTCTCTCTCCCTCTCCTTTTTATTGTAATTATTATTATTATCACAATATTTTACTTTGTTTCAATCATTAAACTGTTCTTATCCAACCCATGATTTTTATTTTTTTTCCCTCCTCTTGATTGTCCTCTCCAGCCCACAGGGTGTGTGTGGGGAGCGAGTGAGCAGCTGAGTGGTACTTAGATGCCAGCTGGGGTTAAACCACAACACCTACCCTGTGCTGTGCTCAGGCTCAGAGGGCAGGCACATAATGAGGGCAGTGCAGGGGTTTACGCTGCCAGTAAACTGCAGGGGCAGCTGGAAGGTGGAAGCACCAGAGTGTGTGGTCTCTCTGTTCCCTTCTGTTCTGTGTAGCAGCTTTGCCCCCAATGGCCCTGTGCCTGCAGCCCTCACCTGTCCGTGTTGTGAGGGTCAGTGTACCTCAGGTAGTACCAAGCAGAATCAACAAATGTATCCATGGTATCGACTTCTCGCCGAGCTGCTCCCTTGCACCTGAGCAAGAGAGAAGGAGAAAAGCTTTTTTCAGGTAAGTCACAAGCTTGGAAAAAACCCCAAACAAACATGGACAGAGTGGCCACAGAGACATTTAGATTGAAAACTGAACATTCCGAAGAGTGACATGTTAAGGAAAAGCCCAACAACAATAAAAGGGCTGAATTCTTCCCTCCCCTTCCCAAAACATAGCAAAAGCAAGCCAAAAAGAAGCTTGAACAGCCATCACATCCAGCAATAGAAAATAACACTACACTGGACAGCCCTCTCAATCCAGGAATTTTTTGGAACTGCCATTTTAAAAGATACAAAGCACAGACAAGCATATTTTGCCAAAAAGTTAATGGGTACTGAATATATATCACACTTGTTATGTACAGCAGATTTAGCAGAAAGGTCAGGTGGTTGCCTCTCATTTATTGTCTGTACAAAACGGTCTTTGCAGATTCCATTTATTATCTCTAGAAAAAATTAACTTAGTTTAATTTCAGCTTTCACTGAGATCAAATCTATTCTAGACCTTCTAGCACAATTTTAATTTGTGATTACAGCAAATTGATTTTTGCTTGTAATTATATTGGCAGCCCTAAGGAACAGTTTCAAAATAGATTTTAGAAGCTCAGGTTACTTTCTCTAATTTCTCCTTGAATATTCATGGTTTGTAGGAGCCAATAATCACATTTAATAAACTTCCATTTGTTGTAAATGATCCCCCTTATATCTCTTACTATTAAAACAATGGGATTATTATTAGTCAATGAAACTTTGCAATCTGTGACACTCTTGTACATAAATGCCATTGATTATAAGTAAGAAATGTATGCAGTTTATAATTGTATGTAAGTTTAAATGTATGTATATATATAATAAGTTTACACAATAAATGGGGACTGGCTATTTCATATTTTCTATATTTAGTCCCTGATCAGGCTTGATGAGTGAGCTGCAACACGTGTCTGCTTGTCTGCCTGATACTTCAGCTTGGCTTGCCAAGGCAAATTTACAAGAGCATCACTACCTAACATTTTCCTTCATTCTGTCTCTGTCCCTGGTCCTCCTCTACATGCAAGTTTTTCTTCCAATGAAAATAATGTAATAAAGGAGTTTTCCTTCTAACTTCTTTTTAGTGTAGAATAAGCATTTTATTAAATTGTATATATAAGCAAAGACATAGCCAATGTAAAGGAATGGCTTTTCTGTCAAAAGCAAGAATACTTTACAATCATTGAACCATAATTACATCTGCTTCATGCCTCTGTACTCTAAATGAACATGGCTCACTAACACAGAGACAGCATGGGCATCTTTCAGAGTTTATACAATTTGTATCAATATTGTGATTACAGGCACAATACTGTAATCTCATTAGACAATCTTCAGATGACTAACACAATTACCTGGACATGTATAAAAAAGAATAACTTGGGCATCTCTTCCCATTTATGATTGTTAACATTATCGTCACTCAAAACACTCAGACTTTTGTATCTTTCCATCTGGCTTTCCTTATTAATTCTAGATATTAAATGGAACTAATAAAAACCCCTATTACTGGAGAGAAGAACTAGAGGAAGGGATGATGTAACTTGTCGGAGCAAGGAAAAGCAAGGATGACTGCACACAAAAGTAACAGCTAAAATGATTTGAAACTGTAGCAGACGTGGATGAGCAATACTGATGATAGCTGTCAAATAGGTGAGAATTAGGAAGACAAATAAAAATGAGAATTAAAAAAAAGAAATTAATTTCAGCTAGCTACCACATTTTAGGTTAAGAAATGAATCCTGCGTGGCTTTATTTCTGACCAAACAAATGCCTTTGATTAATTTCAATGAGGGCAGCCACAATAACTATCCAGAAACCATAAAGATTTGCTATACATCAAAAGTATCTTATTGCTTGCTAAACAACAAAATAATTTTAACTAGGGTTATAGGGGACACCAAGAGTGCACAGAGTGACTTTCAGTCACAACAGGAAAATTTTTCAATTGAAATTAGGAATTGTAGACCAAGGCATTTCTGGGGGTTTTAATAAACTTGTGGATCTTTTTCAGTAAGGCTTCACTGCAAAGGTCACACTTTAAAATACATTACTATGTGCAATTTCAGTAGGCACTTCTGAGAATAAATTTTCTATGCAGAAACATGGGACTAAAGGTCTGTTTTACAAAAAATTACATGTTATCAACAAAGTTCAAAATACTTGTTTTCAGAGAACCATGGAACTGCTAATAATAAAAGAAATTTAGATGTTATGAATCTGCTGCATTATCAGTGAGAGCCCTATTGCCATTTATATGTCTGATTTCCCTGCCTGGCAGCCTGATAACACACTTCCCATTTGGTCAGTCTGCTAGGAGCAGCAATGCATGGCGCTGCTGATGAAAAACTTCTCTGGGATATCTCATGTTCTACATGGGTTCCTCTCACAGAACCTATACATAAACTTTAGTGTACAGAGTATCTAAGCAGTCCTCAAGACTACACAACTGATTTTCACAACACATCTCTCACTACATAATTTAGACTTTTTGTTTCTTAAACAGATGGAGTACAAACAATAAGGATTACAGCAATGACAAGATGCATGTACTTTCAAATCTGAATTACATGCTATCTGTAATGTACAGTGAATGTAATTCTTCTTGATAAAGATTTATATAGCTGAGGGAACAATTTATTGTTGGACTGTTGCAAGAAAATGAACAAAATGTTAGTTTCCCTAACAAGAGGACTAATTTAGTAATCATTAGAAGCTTTATATCAACACTGGTGATAGAAGATAATTAAAATAACTGTAGTAAATGAAGTGAGAAATAATGTTAAGAAATGGGAAATGGAGAAAATTATTCAGTTTTTCCTTCTTTTTCTTTCCTCTAACTTAAAACCAGTGAGTTTTGTTTCAGCTTGTTTATGAAAAAATAGCAGTGGGCATTGAGTGTTGCAAAAAAGGGAGTTTTACAGAGTGTGTAAGACAAAAATCCCTGTGCTGGGTGAAACTAAACATCATCCTGGAGTAGTATCCTGTGTCAGAGCAGTCAGTTGCCAACACTTTGGGAAAGAGCACAAGAAACAGGCAGGTGCAAAGTAATCTCTCCCAGGCTGCAGCAAACACAGCACTGACTTACCTCGGACAGGAGCAGTTCATCCATTCTGGGGCACTTTCCAAAGGTGAGGCTCCCTTTCCAGTGAACGTGGTTACTCTGGGTAACACCACAGGTAAGTCTTCGTAAGGCACGGGAACGGTGCCGCAGGTCTGGCAGTGAATGATGGGAATGGGCGTTCCCCAGTACCGCTGCCGAGATATCAGCCAGTCTCTCAATTTGGCACTCGTTAGGTCTCCACCTATTCTTTTATTTTTGGCCTGCTGAGTAATAGCTTTTAAAGCCTCCTGCCGAGTCATGCCGGTGATCTGATTGACACAAAAAATGCGGAAGGAAAAAGAAAAAATTATACTTGCTGTCAGTGAAAGCGCAAGAACAAATAAAATCAGTCCGTTTTCTGAGAGTCAAATAAAATGATACTTTCCCTCTTCCCACTGGATAATATCCTGCTATCCAAGAGACAATTCACACACCAGCTGCTCATTTGAACCTCCTTGCTTAAAGGATAATGTTCTGGATGGTCTGAACAGAACAAGGCCTAGAAAAAGACTTGTAGACCCCTTCAGCCTTTATTGGCAGATATTTGCACTTACTGCTGATATCTTTATCAGTTGCTGTACACCAAAAGTTTCGGAATTCTATCACGAACAAAAGGTAGAGACTGAGGAAATGCAAATGTTAAAACAGCTTTCCTTCTCCTGTGCTCATTTTAGGTTTTTCTGTTCTTGCTTTCACATATTTCTTAACCATTTATACCCTACCTGGGATGTAGTGTGTCTGCTATTAAAACACATATTTTCAAGAGCTATGTCTAAAGATAAGATTTCTATGTCACTTGAGGCATATATGTTACCAAAAAAGCTGAAACCACATTTCAATGAATTTGTGGAAAAAGAACTAGTATGTTCATGTTTAGCTTAAAAATCTATTCAGACTATGAAATAAGAATCAACTTTTAACACAGGTTAAATTATTCAGTTTCTATTATAGAACTCAGACAAATACAGAGGAAAGTACAACCTTCCTGCTCTCATGTACGAAAGGAAAAGACTTATTTTATTGCTACAGCAGAGCCAACATATTTCATCATTAAATTATTCCCAGAAATTTGGTAGCATGAGCTTGGCTTGGTTTAAAAAAAAAATCACTTTAATCATACAAAGTATTTGGCACTCTGGAGAAAACAGATTTAGTTTGCATAGTTATTGTAAGTTTGAAAGAACTCCATACTTGTATACCCACCTCTGCAGAATTAATGACCTTCTCCAAACCATTTGGCAATGTCTCAATGACTTCAATGAAAGAAATGCCCAGATTCTTAGCTACTGCAGCATCTTCTTCACTAGTACTAGGAATTCCTAGAAGGGATGAAAAAACATTTCATTTCTGTGACACTCTTTATAATGACTTCTGCTTTCCCAAAGGAGTTAAAGAAAAGGATTTCAGAGTAGTAAAAATGTTTCTGTATTCTTTAAGCAGTGAAATTCAAAGAGCAATAATTATAGATACTTTTCTCAGTTCCTCTGTAATTCAAATGTTCATCAATGTCCTGTCCTTCTCTCAGAAAAGTTTGAAAATTTGATGGTTCTGAAAAAACTAAAAATAAAGCTATAAAATCTGGATAGAATTACAGAATTTTCAATATAGCCATATTATCTAAATATATTTAAACAATACAAATTTTAATTCTATTTGCTAATATGATAATCAAAGACTAAATGAAGAGCAGAGTCCTCCTGTTTCAATATTAAATTTATCTCTGATTTCATAATTTATTAAAATGTACCACAAAGCAACAGTCTCAAACATTACCATCCCTTTAACTTACTATGAAAGACATGATTTGTTTATAAATTCAGGGAAACAATTCAAACAACATCAATTTGCTATTCAGACTATAACTAGTGAGAACACTTCCTACAGCTATTCAGATGAATTACAAAAGTCACAGTACTCAAGTATATAAGGATATTATATAATATCACATGTATTCTGAAATGATATTAAAATAGTAACAGATTTATTATTTCCACAGAGATACATCTTTCTGCATATTTCCCCCCTTCAATGATAATTTAATTAATAATTTGAACAATCTTGCACAACTACTGTCATCTTTAAAAGGCAAAGAAAATTTTTCCAACCAGACAATGTCAGCATTAAGTTGGTGAAAACTACACAAAAAAGCCCTCAAAATATTTGCTGAGCACATTAGAATTATTAACAAACTACTTCACTCAAAACCAGCTTAACAATCATCTTAGTTCAGGCAGTGAAATGCCTGCTATACATTAAATCTGCCAATATGTGGAAATTTGGAAACAGATGACTAAAGAAAATCTAACAAAACTCCCCTGTGACAAGTAACTCCCTAACTAGAAAAACGCAAAATTGCTATTTTATCTTTCCAGCAGATGAACACTCCTGCCATTTCAAGGCTCTCTTATAGAACAATGTTTGTATCTTAATTTGTCAGAGAGCTCTGCAGCCTGCAACAGGTGACTTCACAATATGCTCTACAAATGGAAAATAGCAGGTTCCACTTTTTGGTCTGCCTCCTTTTGAAAAGATGATGCTATTAATGTACACTGGCAAAGCTCAACAGCTGGCACCCACAGCTTCCCATGAAGAGCTGGGCTGTTTCCAACAGACATAAGGCCAAGGTATGTGCCAGCAAACTAGCAGATTTTAAGGAAAAATAAGATTATGTATCTCAATTATTTGGCTTCTCCTATTTGAGGAAAGACTTTGTTTCTCAAAACCAGATTCAAATCTAAAGTGCAAGATGCAGGCATGTTATAAGCAAGGTAAACAGCCCAAGTGGATAATTTCCATTAGCCCTGTGAGGGCCATCCAAGACATTTTTGCACAGTCAGCTGGTTTCATTCAGTCCAGGTGTGCAAGAACAGCCAATATTGGCAGCAGTGAAAGCAGCAGCCCCAGGACAGGAAAGAAGTATCAGCAACAGGGAGGGAGCAACAGGAGTTAAGGGATAAGGAAGGTACTGGAAAAAGGGAAGAAGACATAACTATTTCCCATCGGGACTGGCATAGAACATTGCCTTCTCAATGTGAGACCATGGCAAAGCACAAGAGTATACAAAAAGCTTGGTGGGCGCAGATTAAAATAGATATGTTTTTTAAAACTTAGTACAATTTTTACCTTGACTTATTAGGGCAATCATATTATCTAAGAGTATGTATTTAGCTGCCCAGTTTGGGGGACTAGGCTCCCTATCCAGGAAAGGAGTCAGACATGCAGCTTCACAGGACAACTTCGAGAACAGAAGCTCACTGCAAGCGATTCAGCATCCTCTAGCAACACTCTCCCACTCCATCTATGGATCCTCAACTCTAAATTAGGTGCCTTTAATTATGCGAATGCTACATGAGAGATAAAGGATCCAAGATAACTGTCCAAGACAACCTGGAAACAATTATTATCTATCCTGAACTATTTTACTGGCCTCAACACAAATACTACTAGATAAAAGTCAAATTTGGAAGTTTTGTACATTTACCATCTGAAGCATTTCTCTAGAAGGATGTACATAAATCACGTAAACATAAGACACAAAAAAGCCAAAAGTTAGAGTTGTTCATCAGAAAATCCTACAGTTCTGTTTTAAGGATGGTGAGAGACAGCCAAACACACGTATGTTGTAGGTAACCAATTTTCTTAAGACACGCAGATCCTCAAATTTAGCTCATTAAATGCACTAATTTTATAACATTTCCATTTAAAATTATCATCCTGTAAATCTCTTCCCCCAGATAGATTCCACATAGCTACTTTTCCCTTCCTTCTTCCATATGGAAGAATAGAATTCCAAAGTCCAGGAGAGAGAGCCTCTGTGTTCAAATATTTACAAAAGTATCTTCTGCTCCAACACAGCAACTGAAAACCATACAATTCCACTTACGTATCTGATGTCACATACCTATTTTAGTATCAAGAAAATTATCAAAATTGGTTTTTGCTGAGATGACTACAGGAATCTCCTGATTGGTAAGCAAATTCACAGCTGTCACTGAAGTAAGTGAGTCTGAAAACAAATGTAATATAGTAAGTAGAATATAACAGAAGATATGCTAAGAACATCATTTACCATTACAACGCAGTTTATCTCAAACTTACATGAATTTTAAATAACGATTTGATTTTAAAAAGAAAGAAAATGAAAAACCTATTCACATTTCTAAAAAGCTCAGATGCATTAAAATGCTCGGTAAGTCAGACTGATAAACTTTCATGATTAGAAAACATACTTATAACAAGCACCTGAATAAAAGCAGAGTAAGATTTGGATTATAACAAAAAAAAAAAGAGTCTTTGATCAAAATACAGCCTGCTGCAAAGTTGTACGAATTGGCTTTAGTAAGCCCTGATTTATGTACTAGCATACAATGCTGCAAAATCCCACTAAAAAATCAGATGAAACTGCAGAGGAGCATATATCCTTATGCTTTAATTTCTTAAAGAAGAACTATAAAGCATGTGAAATCTTTTTTTTTTTTTTTAACCTGTGTTAAAAACCACCTAAGTACACTATTGATTTCCAAACAGGATATTCATATTCGTATTACAGATGAGGAACCCATTGTCCACAAGGTAGGGGAGACAGGGAGGAGAGAATTAAGGGTGAGAACTAATAAACCGAAATTGATTTACAATGTGCAGATTGGGTAGCTCAGCAAGAAGAAAACCAAATCTGAATACTCCAAATTTTGAGGATTCAAACCCCAGATCTCAATTTGGACCTAATTCTAACTTTTTCAGTGCCTTTAAGTTGATGATAATTACAATCATTAAAATATGGGCTGCTAAGATCTTCCTTTCACCTTTTTTCATAGCTAAGCTGAGGCTATGAAGGCTTGTAATGCAATGCATAAAACCTGCTTGAAGTAAAGTAACAGCAATTTTGAGAACAGGGCTGCTATATCTCATCACACTTCTTAACACAAATGATACATTTATTTATTTCTGATTACTACTTTTCCAAATTTCAGATGTCTGAGGTATTCATATTAAAAAGAAAATTTCCACATTCAAACCACTGCACACAGCTTTCCTCTGTTTAAAAAAGTACAAAAGGGATAATTTCATTCTTTAAAAGCAACTAACCAAAAAGCGTCATAAGCAGGAAGCTGAGTGGGTAGGACACTGCTTTTAAAAATAACTTCTCTCTTCCACCCAGCAATAATTTTCATTTTGTGCTGGAACCCAGAATAATAGCCCCAGTTTATGAAGGTGCTCTTTCCTGTGCTCATTTTCTCACATCGTTATCATCATAACCAGAAAGAGATGATGGTACAGGTACAAATGTCAGACAATGTATGCAGAGTATTATAATGAGATAATGAACAACGTAACGGTCAAATCTTTATCTCAGGCACCTCCTGCTGTCAAAACTATTAGATTCACCAGATTCTAAATTAACATACATTCTTCTAAGCAAAAAAAATTTGAATGTTTGACAACTGGTTGTTCCATCTATTTAAATAATAATGGCCTAAAATACAGACCTGTACTTCAAGACTAAAGGCTTTAGAACTTTCGGTTACTGTGTTATATGACAGCTTTTTTTTCTCTTCTAGAAAACATAAAAATATACCCTCCTAATTATTTAAATGAGAACACAGTGAAGAAAGAGAATTACAAGACTATGTCCATTGAAAAGAAAACAATCGCACTTAATTAAATTAAAATTTCCATGTTACTGAGGAACTTCTTTAAAAAGCTTTGTTTAATGTGAAAATATAGTCTATACAAGGCCATCCAAAATTTCTTTTTATTTAAATGCCATCATTGGCCCTTCATATGTACAATGCCATTCTCATCTAATTTCAACTGAAGAATGTCTATAAGTATATTCACAAGTAGCAGGAGTATACAATAGCAGCGTTATGATTCTGGAATTGTGCCTCTTTTTTGAGGACTTTTGGCTGTCATTATTTCAACTGAGAGTTTCTTAATTTAACTCAACCAAAAGCTTTTTGTTAACAGACACGCAAAAAAGCTTTAGCAGTTACTTCCACTTTAAAAACAATATTAAAATATACTATTGTCCTTATTAAAAGCAAGTTTTGCACTTTTCTGGTTTGGCTTAAGGCACAAGATCCAGTGAAGGTACAGGCACATGCAGGTATGTGTGTTTGTGCAGTTAGTGCTTTGATTTGGTTCAACTGCAAGAACTGAAAATTTGTTTTTCAAAATTCTCCAAGCTTTGCTCACCTCTTAGACAAGGGTTCTACATACTCAACATAGTCAGGCTCCATTTTTTTTTTCTACTAGCAAGCAAACTTATTTAAGGTTATAGAAAAGAAGCACTCAAAAAAACAGGTTCTGTACGACTAACACAATTTCCCACAAGATGCTGTTGACATCAGATGTTATACAGACAATGAAGCCTCATCTTTACCAGTAAAGGAAAAAGAAAATATTGAACACCAGCCTGAAGTAGAAACAAAAAATATTATGTTTACTCTTGTAATTTTCAGGTTTTCCAAACAACGAAAAAATACTAGACCATGGATGCTAAACACAGGCAGAATTGGTGGTAGGAGCCTTCAGGAAAGCAGTTAACAATAATTAAAGAATTATCAGCTGACTGCGCAAGTCACGAACTGCCATAGTGATATTCTGAATTTACTCCATTAGAGTCTTGCATTAACTAAGGATCTACATAGTAGAGGATTATTTTACTATCTATCAGTGATCCACTTTGCTATGTATTAGTGATCTATTGACCTCTTTATATTCCTTATGACAGGAAGAAATCATCGCTGGTGCAAGAACTCGTTCTGCTGTCTTTGTGCTAATGACAAATTACCATATAGAAGTAAGATTTTCCAATGGGCTGACAGTCAAATTTGGACTATTCATTCCTGGTACATGAGGAAACAAGAATCTGTTCCATTGCTTTTATATACTATGAAGTGTTACAACTATTATAAAAAGAAGAATTCTAGCATAGCTGCTCTTGCCACATCTGAAGCCAGGATAGGCTGATGTGACACTGTGTGACATACAGCAAGAATCAAAAGCCTGCTTGTTCTCAACATGAACAGCTCCTGCTCAGCTTGATACACATCCTCTAAAGATCATTCTCTATAATTGTTGCTCTTCTACAACAAAATGCAGTATGAGAAAAATACCACCTTTCCCTGGGATGAACTCCCTCTGAAAGACTGCCTTGAGACTGCTGTTCCCATGCAGCAGTCTGTGAGTTGGTAGGATACATAAATGGGAAGCTCCATAAATGGCTTCAGGTGTATAGGTGTAAGCTGCTAGCTTCTCTTCTGTTACTTTGCCATTAACCTGAAAAAGAGCAGAAAAAAATTCCCACTGGAAGGGCAGTGGTTATACATTTCCCTTCCTTTTTATACAGCTAATGAGTCTACATCACCCTACAGAAAAACACAGTTCCAAATATCAAAGCTGGACACATTCCCGCTATAGGAATTTTCCAGAATCAAACCTTGACAAAACTTACTTTTAAGCCTTGAGAAAGTTGCTTTACAGTCTTGCCTTAGTTTATCCAAATATATCTATAAAAATATAATTCTAATCCCATATGTAATATTGCACTGTGCTACTGAGACAGACTCAATCCCTGGCTAAGCAACCCAGAATCCTTCTATTCACTTTTAGTATGCATGCCTTGTTTCCAAGAAACTGGAATGAGATGTTACCTCTGAAATCTAAAGAGAATTTAGGATTTTCTCAGCTACAATATGACTTTACACCATACTTCTCTGATGAAGCGAATGCTGCACTTTATGTACAGAAATAAAATAATAAAAGGTGCCACAACAAACAACTGGACATTAAATGTAAATAGTAAACTTCAAAGAGTTTTTAAGAATTACCATCTGGAACTATCAACAAGGTTTATATCTTAGACCAACTAACTGCGGAGTATGTGGGGGTCTTAGAAGGAGATTCTTCTGTAATAAGTATTGATATAAATTTTCAGAAACAATTGATAAAAAAAACTTTAATACAAAAATGCATCTTTTAGCAAATCAGAGGTATTTAGAAGGTTTAATTAGTCTCAATTTGAAGTTTCCAAACATTCAGTACTTTAAAATAAGAAGTCACTTTAAGAATGTTAGACCAGAGTAAATAAGCACAATAAAACTTTGAACTACAAAGGCTGAAATACAAACAGTGTCTCTGAAAATCTCTTCTGTCACTACCACATTCGTGAAGCCTTGTTCATCTCTTGACAAAAAAGAGAAAATCTAAAGTCCTTCTGTAGATAATGATAATGTTTTTCAGGTTTCCTTTTCTTTCCTCTCCTTTCTTTCTATCTAGACTTCTCTGTAGCTTCATCACTACCTAATGGTGTGGTTTCCATTATTTTAATTATAGTATATAGTAAATGAAATAATGGACAAATGTAAGCAAAGCAGCTTGCCTGAGGTCAGCCAGGGCCTGACAGAGAAGGTGCCATGCAGAGAAAAGCAAAAGCCCAACTAGATCTCAGCTGACATGTGCAGTGCTACTTGATAATGCACTTGGCACAAACGTCCTGGCTTTTAGAGAAGGTTATTAGCTGGCATGTATTTTGGCATAAATATACACAACCAATTTGCATCCATATGAACACACAAACCCTTTCCTAAGGAGGATAGCAGGGAGGATCTCTTCAACCCACAAGTGATGCTCTTCAGGAATCTGTGCTGGTCTGCACGTGAATGTAATAATAATCTTTTTTAGGAGGCTTCAAGGTTTTAAGACCTGAAAATCCATTCCCATCACACATTTCAGGAGTTGCAGTTAGCCCAAACAAGAGAGCAGCAATTGTAATTTTTGACTTACCTTTAGCAAGAAGTCAAGATAGCACCCAACGCAGTCACCTATCCAATTTGCTTGCATTTCTTTAATACCATACCACTCAGGGAGATCAGATAAAGCATCAAACATGGCCTTAAGCAATAAAAGAAAAAATTAGGACATTCAGCTTTTGTAGGTTTTTGTAAGCACACAAATTAATACTGTGGGTTTAATTATAACTAACAGCAAAATGGTAAGGTGCTGGTAAAAATACTGGAAGAGGTGGTTTTATACTGCTGCTGCCTCAAATTAATCTCTTTGAGAATAGAACTAACACAGTACAAGCCAGAGGTATATCACTGCCAACAGAGACCCTGTTGTTATTAAAAGTGGCCTTTCTTTTGAATGGACTAGGCCTTAAGTTACAGGAACAAAAAACTTAGATGAAAACAAACACAGAAAATATTCCCAGTGGTCGTAACTTCTGGGAAGTGTAGGTGACCTACTGAGCTGAACAAGTCATAAGAGATGTGCTTGCAGATATGAAGCCTACATTTGGATGAGTTATTTTAGACAATAGCCTAGAGACAGCAGTCAGACAAAAGGTGTTAACATGTCCTAAAATTTTCAAGCTCTGACTTAAAACAGCATAATAGTTTCTAGCTATCTATTTTTTCCTATTTCATATTGATATTTTACCAAGCACAACAGGCTGTAAAATTGATCTTTAGGTTGTATCACCCTGTAAAAACAACACTAATCATAATAACAAAGGTTAATATTAAAAAGAATATAAATAATATTATAATAATATAATTATTATAAGCACCAGCAATGAAGCTGGGTCTAGAGGGGTCAAGGGTCTAGAGCAAGTCTTAGGAGGAGTGGCTGATGCAGCTGGGGATGTTTAGGCTGGAGAAAAGGAGGCTCAGGGGGGACCTTATCACTCTCTACAACTGCCTGAAAGGAGACTTTAGTGAAGTGGGGGTCAGTCTCTTCTCTCAGGTAACAAATGTCAGGACCAGAGGAAATGGTCTCAAGTTGCATCAGTGGAGGACACTAGGAAAAGTTTCACCATGGAAAGGGTTGTCAAACATTGGAATAGGCTGTCCAGGGAAGTGCTTGAGTCATAATTTCTGGAGGTATTTAGAAGACCCATAGATGTGGTGCTTAGGGTTTCCTGATGGACTTGGCAGTGCTGGCTTAAGGGCTGGACTTGAGGATCTCTAAGGTTTTTTCCCAACCTTAATGGTTCTATATTATGCAGCAATGAAGAAATTAAGCGTTGCCTCCTTTACTAGCCATAATGTCCAACAGCCAACTTGTAACTTTTATGTATATTTTCACTCAACAAGAGAGAATTCTATATATTTACATGGTTTCTGATGTGTGGAATGGAAGCATAATAGTCTATTCCAAGTCAACTAGTATTTGTCTAATTTGAACAGCAGGATTTTAATAAATGGCATCTATAACAATGTAAAGAAGAAGACAGATAACTTAAAGTTCATCTCATTTTTCACTTTGTAACACTTCACATTTTTGTTATGAACATGGTGACTGTCCAAAATCTTTACTTCGGCAGAAGTACAGCCAGAGGCATGTGTCATTTGGACAGATGGTGAATATGCTGAACAATTACAGTTAAAATCTAAGAATAAGGCAACATGTTGAATAATTTCTCCTTCAGCTCTGACTCCCAACATCAAATGTGCAAGCTCTTTATTATCTCAGTAATTGCTAACTACCTGCAAGGATGGACAGTAGCTATTACGTGCTGCTCAAACTAAACAGTAGGTAGTCGCATAATTAGTGAATGTACAATTAATTCTTCTAAAGAATGTGTTTCAAGTTCTGTTTTAACGACATTCTTAAATAATTTCAAAGTGAGATGCATAAAAGTTACTGTTTACTGTTTAGTTACTGCTCTGTTGTATATCTGTCATTCAAAATACAACAAAATGCATGTCCTTTGTAACTCATAATATTACACCACCATTTGGGATTATTATTGCTGTCTACATCTTTAAGAATCAAACCAACTTATTGATGATTTGTAAATAAAAGAATGTTAGGCTTTTGGAGGGGTTTTTATCATACTATATCTTTTATCAGTTTTAACTGACAACTGCAAGCATACTATATCACAGAGAATTCAAAGTTCTGAGTATTCTCATTAACTGTACTGTTCCAGAGACAGCTAAGCTATCTACCATGATCAATCCATGTACTTATATAATTATGAAAGAATAATGAATAATTGGAGATATATATAGAGAGCTATATATATGTATATATACACACAATACCTAGATATATTCTTTGTAAGAACTTTATGCATTTTAGAAGGAATGAAATTGTGTCAGTACATGCAGAACTGGCTGTTCACATTAGGTATCCATTCTAATCTACATTACATTTTGCTGGCAGAAGCAGCTAAATGTGCATGTGTTCTACTGAAACTGTACAGTCTGTAACTGCTTGCCAGCAAAGCTTCCTAGATGTTTTTTCACTGCAGTATTCATACACCAAGATTGTCAATACCAGCGTGATAATGATTTTACTCTAATTCATTGGCTTTATTAGAAGCTACAGGCTACAGGTTGGCTTAGCCCAGTTCTTCTCCTGATAATGCAATTACTTCATGCAACTAAATAAAGGAAGAGCCAACTTTACTTCACCTGAATGAAGATAACAAAGCTTAATCTGCATGATGATGCAGGCTAGCAGGGTTTGCAAACACAAATCCTTTATAACTTAATTTACACATAAACAGTTTAGTGTGACACAACACAAAAAATCCAAGCATACAAAAAAACTTAAAAATTTTCAAAATGGAATTATGATTCTCAGTTTTTTGTACTCAACAAACTCCTTTGGTTTCTTGTCAAGGTTACGAACAGCAGGTGAAGCAGCAAATGAACATGCAAACCACAAACAATTTACTTGGTGTTACAGAGGCAAGTAATAAAGAGTATGCACACTTGCTAGCATGTTAATAAGTGTTTCTGAATCGTATATTAACCTAGGATACTCACTAGAAGGAAAGTAGAGAAACATTAATTCGTACACACATGAATGCACTGGTACATTCAAAATTCATCCATGTAAACTAGGAGCTTTGAAAAAACAGCTTAAGGAAAATCTTTAAAAAAAACCTTTTCATTTTCAAATCCAATTGCACTACACCCTGCAAAATAAAAGCCTACAAATTTATGTTAAAACTATTATTAATATAAAAAAACTACACGTAGACAGTCCAGGTATATGAAACTCTTGACCAATGCTAGCATAGAAATTCCTGAATATTTTAAGTTAGTATTCGGAAAGTTAAATATTAACTCAATTGAATTTTACTTTCATATTCTTTCTTAAAAATGATGGCCATGTTCAGTAGAACATCTTCTGAATCATTAAAGTAGTCCCATGAATTCTGCTTCTTTTTTTTATTTTTGCAATTTGCCAATCTTGACAGTGTTCAAGGCCAGGTTGGATGGGGCCTTGAGCAACCTGGTCTAGTGGGAGGTGTCCCTGTCCATGGCAAGGGGGGTTGGAACTCGATCTTTAAAGTTCTTTCCAACCCCTTAACATTCTATGATTCTATAATTACTGATACATTTCCTTAAACAAAAATTCTGATCCTTAAATATGTGTATATAACTCCTAGTAATTTCTGCCACAAATTTGTTAAGTTGATTTGTTAACACAGAGAAGACAATCAGCAAGAAGACTCCCAGCACTCAGGCAAATAAACAAAAGTAAAACCATGTTGGAGTCTGCAGGGGACAAAGAACACCAACATTACAATCCAGTAAGCAGAGAGTGATAAGATTATCAAATAAACTTAATTTTCAAATTTCTGATGATGACTTAATAGTGAGAAATTTGGAAACATTAGGTAGCGGAGTCTTTCTGCTTTCATTTTTCATTACTCGGGAAGAGACAAGAAAACTTCAAATGCAAACATCTAATTACAGGAGAAATTACTCCCATCTTAATTAAACATAAGTCAAGGAATAGCATAAATACATTTTGGCAGTCTTTCAGATCTAAAGATAGACAGACTCAGGAAAAAACTAAAGAAATCAAAGTTGTGTTCAGGGATGAGAATGACTTAAAGGCTCTTACACCTGAAAAAGCTGGAGATTGAGGATAAACCAATGTTTCACAGGACTACTTTACTCTTTCAGAACATACGGAAAATTCTGGCACAGCCAGAAGATGAAAATCAACTACCTCAGATGATCAGAGAGTAACAAAATCAAGATGAGTTTGCTGAAAATTCATCACAGACAACAATGACCAAGGCTGAAACTAGAAGTAACACACTGTATGTGGAAAACTGGTCTCACATTTCTAGCTGTTTAGTCTGCTGAAGATTATGACAGAAACAGAACTTCAGTTAGGCAAAAAAGATCCAGAAAATCCAAGAACATAAGCGCTTTACAATTTCCCAAGAGCATCTCAACTCCAGAAGTCCCTCTGCTTGTAGTTCAAAGAAGGATTCTGCTGAGCCTCTAAAAAATTCAGTCTCTGACTTAATCAACTAAAATTTTTAGTAGATCAATACCTGCTACCAATTTTATACTTAGTGAGAGTAATTTAACTTCTCTATGATAGTAAATGAAATAAAGTGAAAAATCTAAATATAAGCTATAAAGTCAAATGTATACTCTTTTTCTAATGAAGACACTTTAATGAAGTTTGACACATCTGCGAGGTAACAAGACTAAAATAAAGTGAGCAAAAGGTTGCATTTCAGAAGAATTCAATTAATCAGTAAAATAAAATTGCATTCTACTGAATTAGAATAAAATTTAAAAGCTTTGCTTCTGAGGAAGAGTTCAAATAAATATCCAAGCTCTGTTTGGATTAAAATTAAATTCATTGCTTTATTTGATCAAACACCCAAAAGAGCAACCAAACATAAACTAAAGATTACATTAAATCATTTAATATACCTTAATATATGAACATATACTAAAGTATAAGAAATTAAAGCTAGGCTGCCCACTGTTTTATTTTGCACTCTATTGCACAGTTCCAACTGTGATTATGTGGTACAGTTTCTGCTGGTATTTAATATCTTCTTGTTTTACTATTCTTTTTCTCCTTCTGTAGTTTCTGTCTGTACTTTTGTAGGTCACTCTTGACTTTTATTTCCCATGTGTGAAGAATACTGAAAACATACATTAAAGTGGAGCAATAACACAGATACTGTGTATACTTAAAATTCTTTCTCATAAATGTCTGAACTGTCAGCGGTTTTCCCATTTCCTTACCGTACAATTGATGGTCAACAAACACCTCCGGTGTGATTACACAGAACCGAGGCAAATAAATGATTCCTTAAAAGCAAAAAGTAAATCCAGAATTGTTCTCCAGATTTGCTCATCAGAGCTGTTCCCTGCTTAAACTACAAAAGAGAAGATACTCCCTTTCCAATATAATGAAGTATATCTTTGTGATGAGTAATTGATTCCGTAAATATAAAAGCTCTCCAAAACATTTGTTATATTTTTTAATAGTTCTGAGTATTCACTGTTTTGATTAACCTTATACCAACAGGAACTTATATTTATATTGCTGTACCATCAAACGAGATGCTGTGTTTAAACTAAGGTGAAAAGACCAGCCAGGTCTGGATATCCACAAACAATTTTCTGTCTTGCCAAGCAGACAAAACAGGTGCCATTTCTTATTAATGAAGAGCTAAGCAAGCTGAGGGAGCACTGCTCTTGGTCCCTGTCCAGGAGACAGCTGTCAGCCTGACTCAAGAGGAAGATTTTCAAAGCGAGGTTTATCAGGCCAGTTCTGTTGGGAGAAGACAACTATGAGCTAGACTCCAAGTGTGGGAATCAAAAAAAGTCACACAAAAAGAATGAAAAAGAGCCAGCATTTCAGTTCTCCTCAGTGATGAGGCAGTACCTCCTGCTATGAAATCCAAAGTGCTGCCAAGACCCTTAACATCCTGAAATGTAGTACTACATACAGTTTCATTACATTTCATTACCATTCTGCTTAATATCTCAGAAATAAAATACAAAATTAAAAAATTAAGCAAAACACACACAATTACATTAGATAATTCCAAATCTATTCAGATGAGACAAAAGAGCTGTCAGATGCAGTGCAAAGCCAGAGAAAAGCTGGAGAAGAACTGTAGTTAATTTGCTGTTTTCCCTCCACAGAGTCAGCACCATGACCAACATCTGTGTTCCTGCAACCCACAGAATATGAGCAGGGTTTATCTCTAAATGCCCGTACAAGAAAAATTAACTAAGAAGGGGTACTATTTATCTGTATGGCAACTGTAAATTACAATAGTAGAATTTTGTTGGTTATGTTCCCCAGTATTTGAATTAAACAGATCATCCTATTGCTGTGCAAAAAATGGAGATGATTAAGGCAAAACTTGAAGATTCGAAGCTGCTTCTATTTTATTTTATTCCAGAAAATTTTTCCAGCTATTTGAATGATTTTTTTGTACAGTAAAATATGAAAAGGAACTGCATAAAATTAATTCAGGAAGAACAGGGACTATAAACAGACTAACCTTGCCAATTCTGATTTGAGGGCTCAGTTGACCATGCATACAAACCTCCATAAAAGCAATTTACAGGTACACAGAGAAAATACTAACATTTACAGATAGGTTTTTCCAATGAATCTGCCTACCAATTCAGCAGGGTAACCATAGCAACTAAATGTTTCAGCTTAAACATCTTAAATGCACAGACAACAATTTGAATAATAATGCCATCAGTTAAAGCACTATACTTTTATCAAAGAAATACGTCAAAAGAAAAATGACAATTAAAATGTTCTCTAAAAATTCATAAAAGCTGCTAGACCATTTCATATGTACTTTACAGTTTAAAAAATGGGTCACGATTACTTTATTACTTTACATAAGCAAAATGCTTTCTGCTAAGCATTAAAAGCACCGTTGATATTTTTGCCCTTTGAACAATACTCATTGCCAATGGTAAATTGCCATGTGAGCCAACACTGATTTGTTTGCAATTTTTAGTGCAAGAAAGGAATATGAGCTGGTGCAGTAACAACAAAGAAATCAAAGCAAATCCACAGGAGATGATTCCCCTGGACACAACAGAAATCTAAAAAACAGTGTGTGTAGGAATGAAACACTGACTCCTGTAACACACGACTTCACAGACCACTACTGATCATGTAACTCCTGGTTGCTTTTTGAGCAGTAATGCAAGCACTGCAGATGAAGATTACTCTGATTAGTTTTTATTTTCATTACAGTTATGAGATACAAGGGAAAACATAAAATGATAAATGGGCAAAAGAGAGGAACGTGGATGACTAGAAGAGATCATCAATATACACTATAAATAGGCTGAAAAGTTACAGCAAAATAACTTGTGGATGCTACAAGTAGAAAATAGGTCATATCCATACATATTCAGCCATTATTGCTAGCTGGTAATTTGCATGAGGAATTAAGGGATAGAAGATTAATTAAATGTATTTTGAATTGAACTTTTTCCATGAAACAATGTTATAGAAAGCCTTAAATTTTCCTCTAAGCCACACAGGAATGGAGTCAGTTAACAGAAATAAAGCTTTTTTTTTCCAAAATACTTTCCCACTATATCAATTCATAGAAAACTCAGGTATAACTTTGGGAAGGAATAGGAAACAGATTTGCAGACAGCCATTTTTCAGAAAAAGGGCAAGGAAGGTAGAACTTTCTGACATTTGGTCTTAAATTTCTGTAAACTTTACAGAAGAAATATTAGTCACCACTGAAGGCACAAGAAAAAGGTGACCAGAATCAAATGGCTTTCCCCATGATACACCAAAACCAGATAAAGGCCTGACCGTAGAAAGATGAGTGAGGCACTCATAGAATTCTAACCCTCTAAGTCTGAAAGTAGCCAAAGTTGGGAAAAAAATACAAGTCTTCCCTGAAAGGTGCAAGGATTAAGTTGCTCTCAGATAGTCTCTTGGTGCCTTCCAATTTTTTAATTTCAAAATAAGAAGGAGTGGAACTTCAGTGGATAGCAAAAATCTAGCCATACAGCTCACTGAAAGCCCAATCCACTTAGCTCTTTACCATTTTCCAAACCTAGGAAAAACATCTCGCACAAGGAAAGATTAAATCTGTGAACTTGTCCAAGCTGTGAGGAAATAAGGGGCCATGTGTGTTCCGATACAAATTCTGGCAGCACAGCTCAAAGACCTAAATGCTGCTCTATACTGACAGAAAATGTAGATCTTTAGATCCAAGTGACTTTGACCATGCTAACCTGACACCATCTTGTCTTAACCTTCTGGACACCTTTCAAAAAATCAGAATTGGAGAAAAGATGTTCAACGGGCAATTGACTCAGAAATGGGGAATAAAGCACTCAGGACCAGACAAGTTCTGGAAGGGCAGGTTTCTATTTCTCTAAGTGTTCTAATGCAAAACAAGTTGACCATGGGTTTGAAATCCCCAGGCCCATTACAGATTTTTTTATAATGTCCCCTCAGATTTCCCTTTTACAGGAGTCTGACATATGAATTATCAAACAACTGACAAAAAAGGGAAATGAGATCCATAGAGAACTGAACTGCTGTACTAATTTATCATTAGAGGCACAAATATCTGAAGTCTCTGAACTGCAAAGAATTTCAGGAAAACAAAGTTGTACTGGTAGTGGTTCTGGTCTGTTATGTAAGCCAGGAAAATCTCTTTATGGAAATAAGTGTCTTCAAAATCAGGAGACATGAAATAATCCCCCCTGCTGAAGTGAAGGTATCATCACCACTAATGTTATCATTCTGAAATCGTATTAGCAATTAAAGATCTTTAGCTTCTTGAAGTTAAAGAGATGTCTCTATCCTCCACATCTATTAGGACTAGCTCCAAGAAATCTGGACCCTCCACTCCAAGAGGAAAGGCTCTGTAAATGATAAAGGTTGATGCCTTGAGTGGCTACCTAGAAACAGAGACTAGACAGGAATAAGGGAATAGAGGTGGGTATTTATTTGAAAGGCCTTCAAAGGTGCACCCTGGGGAGACAAAGGCTCCAAGTTGGACCCCAAGATACACCCCAAGATGGACAACAAGTCACGAATTCCCCACACCTTTATAGGTTTTGTCCATTTGCATATCAGCATACATTCACCAATTAAAACTTTAGCTAATGATGTAATTCCCCCTCAGCTTGCCCCTCCTTTAGAGGCTTTGGGCTTGGACAGTCTGGATGTCCTTGGAGAGCAAACCTAGAGAGGTTTTGTTATGTCTACAGCAGCTAACAGGCTACAAGACACTTCAGAGTTACACACAAAGCAACACAAGACTTGAAAAATATAAGAGTAAAAAGCTAAGGCATCAAGGTAAATGAAGGTCTCCCTTTTGATAAAGCCCAGTCTCCAGGCAAGAGCTTTTAAAAAGAGGTGGGGAAGAAGGTTTGAGGAACAGGAAGAGTGGTTACTGTAACTGGGGTGTTCAACAATGCAGGACAGTATGGATTCAGATCAACTGTGAACAGCCTGAACGCAAAGAAAAAAGGGACAAAAGAAACAGACTTAGGAGGAAGGATTCATGGCTCCTACCACTCCTGGAGAAGTACTGGCATGACTACCACATGGAATGAATAAATGTGTGCAAGGATGTTTTGAGGATAATTAGTCAAATTATTCAGAAAGAGAAGCCAAAGTTGTAGCATTTCAGATCTGTAACTTGGCTCCTGTCAAAATGCTAGTGTGAAGCTTCCTGATTATGTCAGTGTGCGCACGGAGTTTCTAAGAGACTGAAATACTTGGCCACCATTAGCTCAGATACAGTCTCCCTCCAGTGGACTGTCTGCAACTGTGGCCTGCAGTTCATGGGCCATTCAGAGTTATACGGCCAAAACAGTCTTCTTCAGAAAGTAAAACACAACATGCTATGTTATCCAATCTCTTGCATCTTGAAAGAAAAAAAAATTACCAAAGAAGGGACTTTATTTGTCTTAATCTTCCAAGCATGAAATCCATCTACTATCAGATATTGGACTTCATATAGCAGAGCCTGGTAACCTGCTATTCTTATTTGAAGGTTTGGGGCGGGGGGGGAGTTATTTTTCCCCATCTACAACCAAATGTTTAAAAGCCTTGCCAAAAGAAGCAGAGTGAGACTGTTTAAAAAGAACCACAGCAACAAAAATAGGAGTGAGTGGAGGGTGAGTAAAAAGGAAAATCCAAACCACCTGCTGATTCTTGGTAGCATCTGTCACTGTACAAGAAGTGGGAGAACATGAAGATAATGCTTGCCAAAGCACTTGAGCTGGAAGCAGTATGGCATCATTCACCGATCTGGTTGTATCAGCTAGCACAGACCCTACAGAATATCAATCACAAACAGAACAAAATTTTGGGAAACCTTCACAGAGATCTGTAGAGTACTCAACTGTCCTTTGCAGCAATGCTTTAAGGTTTTGTAGGAATTGATACAAATGTTTTTCCTGAAATGAAAAGCAGAAGCAGCTCTTATTCATGCCACTAAGATGTTCAAGAACAAAAGGTCACTTGCACATTTGCCCTTCATGTAGGTAGGGAATATGGCAGTCTCCTGAGGTGACATCTTTGTGGGGAAGATGAGGGGGTGTTGTGGAGGCAAAAGCTCCTTCTTATCATAAGATTAGCCTGCCTACTGGGGAATGACATGATGGAGACGAGATCTGCCCAAGAGATTGTGCTTTTCCTGTAACAGCATTTCTTAGGTAAGAGACTAAATAACAAAAGATAAATCCTTCCTAGTGGAGGGTGGATATTGAGCATGAGGTAACAATCCCATAAACCAAGGGTGTTTTCAAGGTTAGTGAAAAGCTCCTCAGTCATGTCTTTTGGTCTCGATGAGTAAAAATTTATAGCTGATTCATCCCTCTTAAAGGGATACAAGTAATTGGGTACCAGCATGGATACAGACCAGAAATACCAGCCATTGCTACAGCCTGTATAGAGACAATAGACAGGAGACACATCAGTAAAGGTAGAAACTCTAATGAAGCTCCAGCCTCAAACTGGGGAAACAGTGAGTTAGGGCAGACCCTAAAATATCACAAAGGTCATAATGAAATATGACAAAGGAACTGAGAAAAAAGGCTCAGAACATTATGTTTATTTTGTGATTGTGAAGACATGCTCCATTTTTCCTTCAGCTATTGCAAATTGTTCCCTCCTTACTGCCAGAACAGGCAGGGCAATCAAAAAACGATGTATCTCAAGTACCTCTCTGTGTATGAAAAATCAAAGCATCAGGCAGGATATCTAAAGTTTTTCTCTTTATTATGAATAGACCTAGAGACACAGTTTTCTTCTTCCTGGATGATGGTGGAAATTTGGTTTCTTGAATCTGAGACTTGGAAAAAGGACCAAAGACAAATTTTTAATATTATCTTGGGAATAAATTTCTCAATCTGTACTTGAAGTCTCAATACACAGAACACTCAGAGGGAATAAAAGCTTCACCGAGACATGACAGAAAGCTGATACTTTCATCTCAGAGAGCATAAGGCCAAAATTTTCGCTGAAGAATTCCTAGTTGTGGAAGCTACATTGTCCCAGCACAATCCAAATTCAGCTCATAAGAAAAAAGGATGTTTCAATAAAGGAAAACATTTTTTAAATTACAGATAATCGAATAAAGTAGAGTATGAAGTGAAGTAGAAGGTCCAGATGAATCTTCAATAAAAAGGAGTTAAAGAACTACAGTTCAGACACAGGTGGAAATGAATGCTAGGTGACAGGCTGTACTCCATTTCTTATAAAATGCCCACAAGTCCAATAGGTTAATTTTACAACCAAGTTTTGCACAGCTCTACACTCAAAATATGCAGAAAAGCACTTGATGCTAATGTAGAACTGATTCATTCACCTCTAATTTGTGCCTTCTGATTTCTTCAAAACTTAATCCCACACCAATTATCTACAATTCCTAAAGAGGTGAACAGAAAGACTTTGAGGACAATAATTTTTATATACACATGTACACAGGGATAGATCACACATATTATTATGCAATTATATAGTATTGAAACATGTATCTATAAAGGACCACAATCAGCTTGATTAATATTTCTGGATAAAAAGTCACCTCTTTGAAGTGCTACCACAATTTCCAAAAGCTGTCTTCTCATACCTTTGCATAAGCAGTTGTCTTGATAAACCACTGTTTGAGGTATTTCTGCTCCACTTTTGCTCCTGAACGCCATGAGCAACCATTGTCATCCACCTGTTCATTAGCTAGAACAGTCTGATCCACTGGATCCCAGTTAACCAAGGCCTAAAAAAATAGTTGCAGGAAGAAAAAGTACTTTCAGCGGCTAGTTAAAAACCAGAATTTTACTTTACAGATGCCAAATGAATTATCCATAAACATACCTTGAAAGTTTACCTGAGTTGTCTATATTTTTAAAACATCCATTTGAATCAGCAACAAGGACTCAGCTGGAAAAGTTTTGAATATCCATCTTCTCAGAACTCAAAGACCCAAAAATGCAGTTGGCAAGGTTTGCCTAGACTGATGGTGCTGGCAGATAGGCTGACATTTGACTGCTTGACTGTTACATATAAGTAAGTGTTCCAATTGACTGTACTGCACGCAGCATAGTCTGATGCTTAAAAATTCTTCACTACTAATTGAAAAGTGTTGAGTCAGACTGAGGGGGATGAGTAATCAAGGATGTCTAACTTAACAGGACAGAATCACAAAGAAGTATTACAGTGGTCAACTATATTTCAAGTGAAGAGTTGGTATTATCTATATGTAACTTCTGTCAACTGTGTGAATTACTTTTGGAATAATCTTTCCTTATCAATACAAACGCATTAAGGAAAATGTAAAGTGAAATTAATGCTGGTCTTCAAGTCTACAAACCTTGCTTTTTTGAGCTTCTGAATCAGCTGAAATACCAGACACAACATGCTCAGAAAGGAGCAAAAATCAAACTCACCCTTCCCCAGTGTTGAACAATTCAGCTGGTTACATATCAAAAAGCATCTAAGATCACAAAAGAATCCCACCCAAAAGTGGCATTAAATGCTATACATTAACTTGAAAAAATTAACAGAAAGAAAAAAAAAGTAATCAAAGGAATAGAGTAATTTATTATATTGAGTGTTATTTAGTATTTGAGCTAAATCAGTCTGACTGAAAAACAGTAGCTACAGCTCCATAGAGATCTAATACATTAAACATTTTAAAAAAATTTCAAATTACTTCCTTGGGTATGGGAAGTATCAAAAAGTAGTAACTGTACTTACATTGCTCACTTTATATTTTATCTATCACTGATCACCTTCTGACCAGTTTCCAAACAGCTAATACTGCTCACTTTAAATATGCTACATATTCTTAGAAATAGTAAATACCACAACCACTTTACAAATCTTATAATGAGGAGAGCCAAAGAAAGATGCAGGGGTTCTCTTGCTTAGAAATACTGCTCACAACTCTGTGAGCACAAAGTCTGGCTACATTGATTTATAAAAAAATTATTATCCTTAAATGAATGAAAGCTATTCACTGACAAATTTAAACACACCTTCAAATGAAGCTTCTGTGAATTCAGACTGGAATTTAAACTTTCAACTTTTTGCCTACCTTTTATCAGGTTACTAACCAATAATACCACACCAGATTTTATAAAAGGCTTATAAAAATTCATTGGGAAATTAAAAGAAATCAATATATTCAACTATTACAAACTTATTTTCCAGACTTTCAGAAAACACAGCTTCTGTAGTAATAGTGTAACAGATTATGAACGAGACTCTAAAGTAATGATCTTTTAATTTATAAAGTTCTAAAAAACTCCACACGAAGTTGAAGTTACACCTAAAGAGAGATAAATCAGGCAATATTGAGAAGTAATAAAATGACAGTTGCATAAAGCAGTATTAGCATAAGCTTGTAATTAACTGGCTGTGACTCAAAGTTGAGAAAAAATACAGTTTCTATTTTGATGATATTGTATCAAATTTATAGTGAAAATTTTAGAAATCATTTACATAATTATTTAGCATAACAAATCTTCCTGTTACGACTCATGAGGCTATATCTAAATAAAATGCAAAACATAAAGCAAATGTGCATTTAAGAAATCGTTAGCTGAAAGGTCTTGTCTTTGAATTTTTTGTTACATTTTGTTCCTTCCATCTCTCACAGGCTTTTGACTAATATCTAGAACCTGGCTAATAAATGAAATCTTTAGTTCCTACTTGTACCTCACAAAGGCAACTTCTTGACAATGACAGCCTCTGAAACTATGACCCCAGGAAGCTGCTAAAAGTCATCTACACAAAGAAAGCACAGTGCAAAAGTGTTCAGAGCACACCAATTATCTCGCTCTCTTCACTACACCAATGTAGACCATATGCTTTTAAGATAGGATTCATCTTGTCTAACTTCAGGTCTCTAAAGTGCATCTATCTCCAGGCTCGCTGTCTCTGGGTCCACTACACATTACAGCTCTCTGATGAAAGTTAGAGTCAGAGCAGGTATTAACCTCAGTGAGACACTCACATCTGGCCAGGTCAATAACCTCTACAGTATATTGACTAGGTGAGTACTGCAGGAAAAAGAGAGAGGATTTTGCTATGGTGAATAAAGGTGCCCTCTATGGATCCTGCAGCACTCAGACATTGTTAATCCTCCATAATTGCAGCTCCTGGACATACTGAGCCTGTGTCTCCCTGCCAGGGTAATTTCTGGTCAGACATGCATACTCCTGGAACAGAGCATTAACTAGGCTAACGCTCTACTTGCTTTGTTCTTATTGTCACAGTAAGGCTATGAATTATCTCTTGTACCCAAAATGAAATTGTAATACAGGAGACTTCAAGCTGTGCAAAAGTACTGCTTAATACATATTGCAGATACACTGACAACATGAGACAAATATATGCTTTAAGTATATATGACTGTTCAAAGAGACCCAGGGTTATGGGCTCTCCCTGCCATCTGTTTCCTGCCAAAAAGCAACTGGTTCATATCCACCAGAGATTACATCCCCTACAGGTTGACAGATGCTGATTTAAGTCCTCAAACTGATCCTTGACTTGAAAGCAGATGGAAGCTGGAAGTAGATTCAATCACTGGTAACCAAACTCCTCCAGGATCCCACAGTACTTGGAGCCTGAATGCAAAATTTATTTTGTATATCATCCCTGCTTTGAATGAAGCAGCAAGCCTTGTACTTTTCAGATTCACCTGGGTTCACTTGTCAAGCAAACAAATTTACAGATAAAAATATGTTTGTTATAACAAAGTTAGGGGTTTAAAATTTTTTTATTACAAGCAAAAAATTAATACCAAAGAAAAAAAATTTAAAAAACCCAATCCAGCATGCTAGTATATATTAAATATTGAGGGGTTTTGCTGGTTGTCATTAAAGATCTCTGAATACAAATGCAAATAGAAAAAAAATCTCAGTAACACCCTGCCATCCTAAATGCTACCTTTCACCATCAATCTCTTCCTCCAGGTTCAGAGAATAATTGGAGTAAGTCCTTAATTATATCCTATGGGGTTTCCTGGTTTCTACAGAATACATATGAAATATCAAAGCATATTTAGGAAATCTTAGTTTCCATTTTAAGTTAGAAACATTCGCTAAATTGCTGCTCTGTTAAAGTGCAGCTGTTCAGGTATTTTGGAACTGTGTGGCCTCAGCTATACAGAGTTCTCCAGATTGCTCATTTAACATCTTTGTTTCATCTTGTGTTTAAGAAACACTGAAACCTTCACTTTTCAGATAGCCTGATACATGTTATTTACAAAATATTATAATTTCTTAACGTAGCAGTAACTGATGAACAGCTGTGATAGTCTTATGACACCTAATACTTCTTTAATATTTTGGAGATCACAAACAGGGTTCAGTAATAGGATGGTTATGCACCTAATCTCCAATTATCCTATCCAACACCATCAGTTCTGAGACAGTATTACAGTAATGTTATACAGGTAAACAATCTCACCGCTGAAGAGACTCCTAATGACCACAACGTCATATATTTCCACAAGGGAAGATACAATCTATAAAATTCTATATTAAAACCAGCAGATAAACAACTAAAAGCTATATTCTGATCCTGCATTTCAACACAAATCTCTGACAATAAACACTTCTGACTTGACTTGCTACAATGGTCATTCATGTTAGTTATTTAGTTAAAAACTGTTACATAGAGAATTCTGTTATATATATAATTAATTCTATTTTAGAGTGATTTAAAACTAACAGAGTACAATCACTTTATGACTTTGAATGGACAGTCCAGAAAGATGCCACTGACATGAGTGACCTAAATTAGCGCACCTGAAAAATATTGAAAGTCAAAGTTTGCACCTACCTCTTTTTGATACACTATCCCAGCTTCAAAAAGCTTAAGAAAGAGATATTGTGTCCATTTGTAGTACTCTGGTAAGCAAGTGGTTACCTCCTGTAGAAATGAAATAAAATAAACTGAAACTACTTAGTATTTTCCTACAATGTTTTAACTTAAACAATTATCCCAGGAATGTATAATATATTCTGCAGAGTAAACATTTATGCATGTATTCACGTACAAACCCATTTATTTGTATAATGCTTACAATGAGTGATATTCACCTGTACACAAAACCAGAGAACATGGGCTTTGTGTGGGTTTAATGCACAAAGAAAAGTTTCCCTGTTAACATGGAATATAAAACTCTGTAAGATTAAAGCTGATAGATATAAGAACAGAAGATGAATGGAAGTGATCACAGCCGCCTGATCAAGGGAACAGCAAAACTAGACAAAAAAGTAGACTTCTCTCAAAGAAGGCATCGTAGCCAGGCTGCCTTTTCCACTGTTGCTCAGCAATGAGAAGCAGGAGCAGAGGCTGTCGGTGCTCAGAGCAGCAGGGAGCTGGCTGATGGGAGGCAGGCAGAGCGAGGAGCCTGCGGCTGAAGCCGTGGGTGCAGGGGGACAGCAGAACGGCACTGAGGGCTGGCAGACAGCGTGTGGGACAGACAGCACGGAATACAGGGTAAGGTTCTGAACTGCAAGATGAAAGACTCAGGAAGGGTAACTCATATTCAAAGGTCAAATAAGCAACCGTTCCAAAAGGCAAGGGAGCTCAACTTGGGAGGATGCTCTAGGTTAAAGCATGGAAAAAATGAGTCATAAAAGTCACGAATGAGGAGGACTGTTACGAAGGAAATAAAGACAGATAAAAATAAAAGACAAAATAAGAAGGAGGAATGGGAGTTAAGAGAACAGCAAGCAACAATATCATGGGTAGCTTCTTTAAGACTCAAAAACATTTGCTAAATTTTTAGTGAACTCTGATAATTAAAAAATAAGCTACTTACCAACTGCTTACAAAGTTCCATATTTTAAATGTTTGTTCTTAAAAAAACCTAACTGCATTTAAAATAAGCATCTTAATACGCAAAGACAACTAATGGATTCCATCATTACAGGCTCCCTGTTTTTTCAACACAAACACAGGTTTCACAGGTACACTGGAAACCCACATACCTGCTTGAAGTGGAAGATGGCTTCTACACTGAACTTCAAATTAATATGAACATCTCTTGATTTTAAAGTTACTGATAAAAAAAATTATCCATAAGCCTCTGATAAAAGTTATTCCATTTGGAGTAGTTATCAAGCATCAGAAATAGCTCCAAATGTGAAATGTCTTTCACGTGGGCTTTCCTATCATCCTAGCTTCCCACTACACACAACTCCTGCAGTATCATCTGCTACTCAAGTGACATCTGAAATGCTCTAGCAGAAAATTTTCATTCTTTTTCTATAACTTTATATTCTAGTTGCTTTGAACTTTATATTCCAGTGCTGAAACATTGCTTTTAACAATTTATTTGACCTTTGAATAGATATGCCTCAAAAGTCTGCATAAGAGGCTTTCAAGATCAGGAAGAGACATTTAATGGCAAGTTTTCAGCTCAGCATGTGAAGACCTAGTAATGAAAAACAGTTGCTTGATTAAAACCCTTTGCTCTGCACTGAAAAAAACTCCACTTGATAAAAATTTGATTTCCATCTCTTGCAACTAACCACATTTAATAGTTTTTCTCCCCCCTGCTTCTTCACACAGAGACAACAGCTCTTGTGCCAGTGTGATGCCACTACAGGCAACAGAGTTTCATGGAGTATGAGACACAAGAAAGAAGAGACACAATCCCTTTCAGTACAATACAAGATTATGTGAGCAACAGGCAAACAGGTAGGACAAAAAAGTGAGCTGTCAAACAAAAATAGTAAAATGGATGGAGATTTGTCCTTTTGGCCCTGAAGGGCAGATGTGTGTCAACTGAAACAAAAAGATGACATTTCCCAATCTAAACAAGCACGTTACAAGCCACGTAAGCTTAAGATATAAGATACAAGCAAACTCCTGGGAACAGAATCCCATGTACACCTCTCTCACACGCAGTAAATTGACACTTCTTAGAAAGAAATGCAGCAGACTGTCTCACTGAAAAAACCAATCTGTTGTGCGGTCACTGAGATACCGAAAGACCACTCAAGCTCAGAATTTAACTTTATAACCATGAAGGTTTGGAGTAACTTTTCAAACTAATGAAGAAAGAGAAATTGCATCACTACCAAGTGAAATGAGCTGCTGAAGACAAGCAAGCAAACACTTGCCAATCTTGAAATGTGTTTTGGTGGGGTTTTTTCTTTTTGCCTGTAATTTAGCACAGTAAGATTTACTGTTATAAATAATTTTCTGTGTATTCCAGTTACTGACCTTGAATAAACGAATGATGTCTGGTACAAAGCTTCCATTAGGCTGCCATCATGCTTAAATTAAGGTGAATGTTAACATCTCTATTTATACTCTATAATCACGACAAAGATCCACAGAACATTAACAGAACTAACTTAACTCAGAAATACACAAAGGAGTTTATAAAAGGGTTTGAAAAACAGCACTCTGGAGCCATTCCATCCTGCCAAAAACTGTACATTTCTGCTTCTCATGTGTGATCTGAGCACTGGTGTAACAGCATACATATAGAATGCCATATCATAAAGCAGTGCAGTGAATATATATAACAGGATATTACCATATTTTCTACAAAAATAAAATACTTACTAAAAATTAGAACTCTTCTACAAATATGTAAGATGCTGCTCAGCTGTCCACTGCATGTGCTCTTCAGTGCTTTTTGACAGATTTAGTGACCACCCATCACCTCAGCATTTCAGAAGGTAATATGAAATGGGAGGGAAAGCATCTCCCTCTTCCCCCCATCCATTTTCCCTTTTACTTTTGTCAGCTTTACACAGATACTCTCACCAAAATGCATCTTTATCATTGGTTATTGTTACTGTTCCTTATTCCTACAGGAATTACACTCATTTGTTAAAAGAATTCATTACAACAATTAAAATAAATCACCTATACAGGTGGTTTGCTTTTGAAAGAGCAGATACTGGCAAGGCATAAGAAAGACCCCTATCCTTACCAAAAACTACCTTGCTTAATTTATTGCAGCACAGTAATCTGTTCCTAAAAAATACCATACCAGAAGGGTTGGTAACTTGTTTACTTTTGCTAATAAATTCTCAGTTACAGACTATATGGTAGTATTGCAATCTAAATTTGCAACCTGGGAAGCATTGGGTCCGTGAAAAGGTCAAAAACCCATTCACTATTATAAAATCTGATTTTAAAAGTCCCTTTCAGCTACCAAAAGTAAGGGTAACAAAAGTAAAGAATCCTGCATTAAAAACCCACAAAAACCAACAACTCAATCTGGATGAAATATTTTGGTGTTTAATGAAAGAAAAACTAATTTTCAAATGCCTTGTTTTAAAATTCTTTATTTGTTCTAAATCTGCTCCTTTCTTAAAATTTTCTAGTATGATTCCCTGACCTTATAACTCATTTTTGCTTGTACTTTTAAGAAGAAGGTTGCAACTTCAAGCTACTTCCATGGGTATTTTTAAAAAAATAAAAGTAATATTTATAGGATGCATGAAAATGTTTATTTTTTTCAAAGATCCACCAGGCTTTATGAATAACATATAACTAGACTGGAGAAAAGCAATTTCCTAGTTTATTACTAATAAATTTATTTTTAGCACAGTCTTATGCTGTCCTGAAGACAGGCATGTTGCACCTCTTTAAAGGGAGATAAGAAAAAAAGCTCTGGATGGATTTTTTTCAAAATCTATTTGGGAAGATAAAACAGTCTTTAATCAATTATCTGCCTATTTTGGTTTTCAAGGGCATGTACCACCTCATCTAGAAGTATAATTATTTGATTTTCAGAGGTTTAGAGCTAGACCAACCTACATTTGTAAATTAATTTGAATATTTGTATTTCAAAGGCCTTTAGTTCTATGCTTTATTAGCTACAAATACAAATGTCATAAAATGCCTACATTTTAGAGCATGAATATCTTTTCCAAAAAAAAAGTAGCCTTGTATCAAATTTCTTTTTTTTTTTTTTTAAATTTAATTACAAGTAGGGTCACTGATTATCAATGATATGTGGATAAGAAGAAAATTTCATAGGTAATAATCAGTCTACTATTGGTTTTATGCATGCTCAGGCAGTACACACAAATGACAACTTCAAAACTAACCAGAAAAATATCTGCACAAAGAAAATCTACCAAAGATTTAATTTTGTTAATGTACAGAGCAGACAGGAAACATTAGTCTCATGCAAAAAATACGTCACTTGGAATGCAGAAATTGAAAAGACTAAAAAACCTTCACAGAATGAGCTACTTTCTAGGAGAAAGTTACAGATTGATAATAACAGTGGTGAACTGCTGGCTTACTGGGAACATGCACTCAGTCTGATGACACTCCCGAACAAAATAAAGGAAAAATGTTATATGCTCTTCATCTTTTGTTGCTGATGATACGAATCACTGAAAATTTTATTGCCTAATTGCCCTGGAAATCGTGTTTAAAAGAAGTGACAGGCAGTTTCCTATGCTGTCTGGGAATGCTGCTATCTATGCTGCTTTCTGTATTTTTGAAAAATCTGATCATCAGGAATGCTCAAATTATAATTATCTTAAAACCAAATCAAAATGTTGGGGATTTTTAAATTTTCCATGTGTTTTTAATGTCTTTTAGAGACGTTTCTTCCATACTCAAACTTCAGCTTTTCAACCTTCTGTCTGAGAAACATAAATGTTCAGAATAGAAATGTTCTCTCACTTACTGATTTTTAAAAAAAATCTCTCCCCAAAATCACATCATTTTCAAAGTGATTTGCAAATATAATACTTCTTACTTGAGGTACTTAAAATACCTCCATATTTCAGGTTAAAAAATCAGATAATTATTAGTATTTAAAACTACTCTAAGGCAAAGTACTTACAGTTATTTTATGCATTTAATTTCATTTTTCAGTTGCTTAGAGTTATCTGTTTAGGAGAGCAATTTTAAAGTGTCTTTGTAACCTGACTGAAATCATCTAATTAGCTTTTAATAATGTCTTATTTGTGGTACCTTACTAGATAAGTAAGTTCACCGACAGCTACAACACAAAAATACCTGCATATTTTGATTTGTAAGACAGAGAGAACAGTAAAAAAAAACCCACAGAAAAATAAAAGGGAATTTCTGGCATTGCAGGTGCACTGGGATATGTTCATAATAGTTTTATCAAGCAATGAGATTTAACTGGTCTTCATATTCCTGGAGACAAATTTCTTGACCACCAGACATGACTTTATAAGCAGGCAGACTCTTTAGGACAGCTACATGCACTAGGTACTCAAAATGTATTTTTTTTTTTCTTTTTTCCACTTCTCTTTTCCCATACCATATGTAAAATGGTAATATTTGTGTAAGTTTCCTTCCCATCATCGAAGCATATACTCTAAGCTGGCTACAGAGGACAGAGACAGTTAACATAAAAGGTTCACACTTTAAAAAGGCAATTCACCACACACTAAAACAAGGATTTAAGTTAGGGAAATGGGTTCCCTCCAGCATTATTTGCTAAGTGCTATGCACTAGCACAATAAAGGGGCAGATTTAAGTTACACCAATGAAATTAAATTAAAAACAGGCCCCTGTTCTGTATAATGGTCTTGGTTAATTCGACCAACCCATATAAAATCTGTTTTTCTTGGATTGTTCATAGGAGTCACTAATACTAGTGGGTTTTTTGCAGTATCACAGTACTTTGTAAGCCACTGATTTAGAGCCATACAAGTATGTAATACTATAAAAAAAACCTCCTTACCTCAAATAGCTCACTTTTAAGATAAGCACTTGCACAGCACAGTGCCTGGCTGTGCAGAGATGCTTGAGTTAGCCCAGAAGCAGTACAGCTGAGGCAGTAAGATGCTCTGCCCAGCCTAATGAGCCCTGCAGAGAAGCAGGCTTTATCAGCCTGTAAAACACTCAGCTACAGCTTAGCCCTTCCATTTCCACAGGTAGTTCTTTCATGGCCAGCTCAAATATCTGTGCATTTGGAGGTCACAGAATGTTTTAGACATCATGAATTTTTTGCAATTATTAAACATACCTGTTTCTAATGGCTACCATTCAGGTCACTCTTACTCCAATTTGTATGGCAAGCTTTCCAGGTAAAACAAAACTTAACTCATAAGCTAAGGCGTGAAAACTCTAAAATGTGTTGTGTTTCAAGGAACATTTTTCAGCTGTTTTAAAATCTTACCTTTCAAAAACACCAACTATGTGTCCCTAGAGCATTCTAAAGCATTTCAATTACACAGCAGTTCAAATAGAGTTAGTTATAGAGTAGCAAAGCCCTTTCCACAAGTATTTGGAGACTCCTGAAAGTTCATTAGCCAAAACAGAGTTTACTAGAAAAGTGAAGGTAACTCTCAAAGAATAGGCACAGAGATGACAAATGATTTTTCCCTGTGTACTTATATTTCCTGCCATGGTTTTCAGTACTGCCAGTTTTCCATCTGTTCTTCAGAATGGGAGGGCTAAACAGAAGTTCATGCACAAGAGATGAATTTTCTCTATCTTCTTGAAATGCAACCTGCATCAGAGAACTCGTGTGTGTGTGTGTTTGCACGTGTATGTTCCACAACACAGCCTACACACAGGATTTCACTGTTTTCAGGTATTGCTGCCCTACATATACAGACAACCTCTGAGATACCAACAGCTTTAAACATCACGTGTCAAGAATGTGTGCAGTGAACCTTCCACAACATATCTTTTTTTTTTTCAGAGCAACTTTTTTGGCTACCAAGAAATCTTAAATCTTATTTAAAAGGCTTATACTGAAAAATCCTTCCATATATGAGACATAACGAAATGGTTTTTTAGATGCAAGACATACAAATAAACTACTTCACCTTCATGATTAAAGAAAACAGATGGCATGTCTCAGACTGTCACAAAACTAATGCTTTTCCTTTTCAAATCTACAATACTGCTATAAAAATCCAAGATTAGCATCTCCATCACTCTTCAAAATCACATTAAGGTGATAAGCAACAGCTATTGCTGAGAATATAAAGGTAGTGACTGACTTTGATTCACTGGTAAATGCAATAGCCTCACAATCACTTCAAATGCTAATTTCTTTTTTATCTGGAAAATGACATTAGCTTATGTCTGATTGTGTTTGGGAAGTTTTTTAAGGTGAACACCTGATTTTCAAGCATTAGTATTTTAACTAAAATTTCTGGTCTCCAAAATTATCCTGATATGAACACTTATGAAAATGCAGGCTTATACTTTGAAATTTGGAATAACATAACCGAGCCACCATTTCCATTTACTGTCTTTAAACCCTTCACATACACATTGAAAAGAGCACTCCTCAAAAAACACATACTTTAACACAAAGGCATTGCTGTTTCATAAATACCTGTTTATTGCCTTGCTTCTAACACAGAAAATTAATACTTCAAACAGATGAAAAGCAGAGAGAAAAATCCAAATACAAAACTGAAATCACTTTAAAGACTCTCCTAAACATTGATATAATCAGATGATATCAATATGCCAAAAATTAGCAAAATCTAATAAAATGTTCAATTTTATAGTTTAACAACTTAAACTGGTCACTACCAAAGGCTCCTGTATTGTCAAAATTAAAATGGTAAAATTCCATGGGTTTCAATGTTGCATCATACAATAAAATATGGCAGTATCCATTTTAAAAAGAAAATCTTACCCTTTCCCATGTAAAAGACAGACCTAGTGCATCAAACTGTTTCCTCATGTGTTGAATATTACTGCAAAATAATAATAATAAATTAAAAATTATTAGCTTAAGATATTTCTATCATGAGTTCATATTTAAAATTTTGTGCTTATAGAGTTCTGAGAAATCAAAAGCACTAGTTAACCTCTAAACACTATGATCTCACTAGCAGTAAAACTTGGAATTGTCAGAATACTCAAATAATAATTTTAAATTTCCCTAATGTATTCTGGTCCAATTTCCATGGCTAAGTATATGAGGCAATACATTTTTTTCTCTTGATTTGAATACAACTTAGAAGTAAATATGGCACTGCAGTTTGAAAGAAGCATTACTCAAGCATCATTTCCTACTATTTTTAATTATCTTTACTGCAGTTGAGTCAAAGGGCTCTCCTAAATCTCAATGCAGTGGGGGACACTTCCACTATCAGCTTCATCCTGCTCTATTCCAGCAATGCTACCCTGGCTGTATTTTGCTGTGCCTCTGGTGATTGTGTGGCTGTGGGATAACCTGAATCATCTCCCCCATTCAGCTGAAGACATGCCCTACAAAAACTCTCCCAAAAAACCCCACCAGTTTTCTTTCTTCCCTCTGATCAACAGGCTGACCAAACCAAAACTGTGGCCCACAAAACCGGCGGAGCCAATGCAAAGGAGGGGGTGGGAACATGTGTACTGGGAGGTGACAAGGAACCACGAAACTTCTGGTGGCAGCATTGCTGTAGATAAACATTAGTCAACTACAACCCTGTAAGGTTAGATGCTGCCCTGGATAGATTGTATTACAAATGTAAAATAAGATACATCAGGATATATAGTGAAGCTTTAGTTTGAAAATGCATTAAATACACTTTACCAAAATGATACAATTTACATAATATAATTAGTGACCTGCTGGGAATTCATTCACATACTGTAAAATGGATTAACATTTCTTAGGGACTTTCACCTTTCTACTAAAATGCATTCTGTCAGATAAAGTAGTATCTATCCTCCCAGAGTGGCTAAGTTGACAGTCATGAAACCAAGCATTTAATTGTGATCCAGAAAAAAGATCTTGCAGTGCTGAATAATTGAGTAATACAGGTATTTAATATTATAATAATTTAGTTGGAAAAGTAGGAAGAATCTTAAGATGGGACCAGAAGCATGAACAAAACCCAAAGAAACAGCATTATCAAAGAAGGAAACAGAATAAGGTCTATAAAGATAATACAGCTAGATTATTGCATCCAGAGTACAACAAACAACTTCACTTAGGAAGACTGGTTTCCAAGTAATTTTTAGAAATTGTTTGCTTACATAACTTTTTACTCATTTTAAAGAATATTAGGAGAACATAACACCCCATTCTGTGGTCTAAAGCTGAAAACATTCAAAGAAATTAGCAGCAATAATGGCTGCTTAGCACTTTCCAAGACCCAGTCTCAAAAAAACCCAACCATCTCCTTCCTCTCTCAGATGGTACTAAAAACTGCTAGTAACTCTAACCACGTAACTCATCATTTTCCACTGTGTATTCTATACTAAGATTTACCTCACCATAATGGAATTCTGATTTATTTATACTCACTGGTTTGGGTATTTGGGAAATGCTTCTCTTCTGATATTCTGGCATTTTACAATTTAAAAGTCATTGAGATTAAAACCTTGAAAATCATCCCAATATATTTATTTTTCAAAACAGAATCATCTGCACAGTGCCATAAAATGTTGTCAAATAACCTTGGTCCCAGATAACCCCGTTTTTTTCCTGTACCATCTTTCTTCTACGCTAGTTTTGCTCTGGTTTTTTGGTCTATGGGGGCCAAAGTAAAGGTATTCACTGTGAAAATGCCATATTTTAATTCATTTAACCTTTGTGTCCAGCTTGCAGGGTGAAGGCCATGTTCAACTGCAGCATTTTCTGCTGGTAAACCGAATGCATCCCATCCCATTGGATTTATCACCTGTCAGCAAAAAGAAAAACCACAATGTTATGCAACTTTCTGGAATGGCAGCAGCAACACACAGAGGCCTCCAAATCATGAATGGTGCTTGGCATTCCAGCATTTGCTTTTTCTGAACTGAACTTCTTCCAAACCTGCCAACTATGGCCAGCTTTGCTTTAAGAGATGACTATGAAGTGCACTTGTTATCTACAATGAGATGTTAGAGGGAGTTTGAAGTATTATGCAATAAACTCTGGTGACAATTTCAATATCAGGTTGACAATGACAAAATCCAACTCTTTGTAAGTTTGTGTGGTGGTAAAAGTCAGCAGTTGATGCTACCACTGGACAGAACCAAATATTCATTCTAAAAATGAAGACGTTAAGTAAAAATAACCGAACCAATAGTTTTATGACTGTAACTGATGTCTAGCCTACTATTTTTTTTTCCTTTGTGTTGAAAAACAAAATAAAAGAAAAATACCCTACGATAATTTTACATCCACCAGATAAAATTAATCAGGTGAGGAAAAGCAGGTTTAGTCAAATTTTACAAAAATATATTTTGCAAATATGAACTTCAGACTGAGAAATGGTTATTTCATGACCACAAATATATAAAGGTGGGGAAAAAATTTTACTACAAAATTAGTAGATAATTTCTGTTTAAATAGAGACATATTTTTCCTATTAACATGCACATTATTTAAAAAAACAACCTGGCAATACAGTAAGTATTCAAAAAACCTGTTTAATAACCAAGGAAAGAAAGGCCAGTACTTAAGATGTTGTCATTAAATACATATATACTGGATACCTGATAAAGCCAATTCTATTTCCTAAACCTACAAATGTGCTGTAAATTCAACGATCATGTTTAAAATGGCACAAGTTCAACAATAGCAAAACATGACTAACATTTTACAAGTTATAAGAAATCAGTTTTTACCCCTTAAAATATGTATTTATATAAAGAACACGTTTCTTAGTGGCATGTAAGCAAACAAGCAATAAAAAAGCAATCCCAGCCATCCTAATCTCATAATATATCTCCATGTGAAAAATCTGCTCATTTTGGAAGCATAAGAGCTACTTTTGTCACTGCTTTGAATTATTTTTATTCTTCTTTGCCACCACTTTCCAATCTTCTGACTTAATGTAATATTTCATAAAAAATATTTTATAGACGTGTTTATAAAGATGCCCTAGGCACCAACACAGTGTAAAAGCAACAGGATTTAATAGATGTGACTCCTCAGCATTCTCATTTTCAGTACTGATCTAAAACTAAACCTGCCGTCTATCATTACTCTACCGGTGCAGCAACAAAACCAAAGGTATTAAGCTGTGATCATCTGTGACCCAAGCCAGCCCAGTAAGGGCCCATACACAGCACATTTTTCATGTCTAAATCTAACAGAAATTGGAATGCTGTTCCATGTTACAAACTTTCCCTATTATCAGACAAACTATTGTTCTTCACACCATAGTATCAGAAATTATGAGTCTTAACTGCCTGTTTCCTCAACTATAGAGGGGGGAGTTTACATGGAAAATGTCAATTGGAACCTAAACCACTTCTCAACCCCCATTGAAGCACACCTCTGCCCAGCCCTTCCCCTCCCTTGCCATCCACCCAGCAGTCAAAACCATTGGTACAAAAAAAAAAAAAGACAGGTACGCTTTACATAAGCTATAAATACCAACAGAATTTTTCATGGACATATTAAAATATTAATTTATGCCGCTCAATTCTTTTTGGCTGCTAGTATTGCTGACAACCTGTCTCTGGCCAGCTGTGATGAAATAAACCAGATTTTTTTTATTCATATATAATACATATTTTCTCTATTTAAATGCCCTAGACTAATGCTCTGCCTTTACATTCCTACAAATGCCTTCTCTTACTACAAGTTGATGCACATTAAGTGAGATTAGAAAAATCACTCTTAGTTACTTTCTGTAAAATTTGGCTTCTGAAGATCTCCTGGATACAGACAGGCAGCCAAAAGCAAGGCACAATTTCATTTCTCATGCTCCTGACCAAAAGGATGTGGGAAAAACAACTTCACTACCAGCTACAGACTCCCCAAAAGGGCTGACGGATGCTCCAGACAGTTCATGTGCAGACATTTTATCACTGTACCATCAGTGCTAGAAGGAGCAACCTGTGCACACAGATCTTCCAAATTCTAGCATTTATCAAAAATACCATATTCACTCTTCACATTCAAAAGTTCAATTCAACGACCAATAGCATTCCTCAAGTTAAAGGTCTGAAGAAGTATGCTAATTCAAGTTTCAATCAGAAAACTGAATTTAAAGAGACATTAAAAATATCCTCAAATTAGCCTCCAGGATAGATCTATTTATGTAGTTGCTATAGAGATGAATGTAATATGCACAGTGGTTTAGAAAATGATTTCAAGTTTATTGTCTATTTCACTTCTCTACCATGAATGGCTTTGAAAGATTTGTGAAATGCATTTGTCTAAACAACAGGTCAGCTCCTTCTGGCTGTAATATGAAGCTAAAATGCCACAGTCTCCATGCAGCATTTGACATTACATCCTAACTCTACCTATTCAACATAAAAATCTGAAGAGAAATGGAAGAGGAGAAGAAAATATGCAACTATCATGTCAAAAGTTGGCACAAAGGATAAAAGGAACAGTTCGACTGTTCAAAACAAATTAAAAATAGGAAGAAAAAAAAATAGAAAGCAGTTTTGAAGACCAAAGGGTTATTCTTTATATCTCTTTGATGGGTTGGCCACTGGCTCTAACTAGCAGAAAACACGGCTGCTCTCTCTAGCAGCACAGATGAACAGAAGAAAAACAAGTCATCCACTTCCTTGAGGGCTGTTCCTTCCAACAGCACCCTCTAAACCTTATGCAATTGAGGGATCCATTCTGCCCACTGAAGTGACCATTCTTCCAAGCATCACTACTCTAGGTAGACAATATTTTCTCTAAGCCTCAAGAAGAAAGAAAAACAAATAAGGACTGTATGTTGTTAAACAGGAGGCTGCATAAGCCTAGGAATGCCTACACCAGGTAGAAGGAGGTAGGCTGTAGTTTCAGCCATTTTATGACGGCAGAAGCCAGTGCTATCACCAAGGGCAGCTGTGTATTTATCCTCACAATGAAGAGGACAGATAAACTCCTCCTGCTGAAAACTCCCAGGTTAGTCCTGAACACACATGGCATAACTTCAGATCCTCAGAAGTTCACATAATCAGGCAGGATCAGCTATGAAAGACTGGCATTTTCTACCACTTAACACAGTTTGCACAGGAGCATAAAACGTTGCAAGGAAGTGATTAAATAGTGCATGGGGAACAAAGTGCTTAGTGACTACCACACTGAGTGGTCTTTTTGGGAACAAATTATTAAAAACTAAAACAGTTGCATCTTGGAATATTTTAGATCCCAAAGACTCTGGCTTGAAGCATTTGTAAAGATCATTTCACAGCATGGTCAAACATCTGTTAACTCTGGCTAGAGCTCTCTTCATGTCACCGTGGGACCAAGGGGAGGAAGACACAGTAACTCCATTGACTCAATGCTGAGATCTCAGCTCTTCCTCTCAGAGGATTTTCATCTATTCACTGCTGTCACAATCAGCTCATCACACTGACATCAGTAGGTGAGATCAGTGTACAATATAACACAGACCTGACAATGACCTCCTAACACTCAGTTCGAAGCCTCCACCAACATAACCAGGACTGGTGATTCAGTGAATTTTCCTCCGTCTTTGTAAGGAAACAAAGAATGTGTTTGCTCTCCTGATGTGCTCAGTATGTCTCAGAACTATGACCAGGGAGCTGACATACTTTTCTTACACCCAAATCAATGCATTCTAAATTTTAAGAAACAGCAGAATCAGTGTCAGAAAGGCCTGCAAATGAATATATTTAATTCAGAGAATGTGTAATAAAAGAAGACGACGAGAACTGAAAATTAAGAGGCTTACTGACAGATTAGTGGTTTGAATTGATATAGTAAAGTCTACATTCCTATCCCTACTTATAGCCCCATGACACACTCGACATGAAATAACCAAAAAAGGCTGACAAAACAGGTGATCCATGATCCCAAGTTCCAGCTGCCAGAAAACACCCCTAGCTCCATTATGGATCTCACAGTTGTGCAATCACAGACACGTGAGACAGTGAGGACTTGCACTTGGAGAGGGGAAAGGAAAGGATGGCTGCTCCTTCCACTGGCTGTCTACAGTGGGCTGAACTTGCTGAAAATCTGATGTAAATCGACATATTACAGCACACTTTAAATACAAGACCTGCACCTGACCGAAGCCTAGATTCTCTTTTAAGCATATCAGGTAATAGAGACCATTACACAACAGGTAAAAATTACCACCATCAAACAAACAAACAACCCCCCCAAGGAGATAAGGCATGCCTGGAAATAGATTAAAATAAGGAATTTTTGACCAGTGTGTACATTCTACAAAGGACTATTTCAATGCTTCTCTGCAACACAATGCTGCATATTAGAGAAGACACTTTCAAAATAATCAACACATAGAGATTTCTATTAAAACATAAAATGCCCATTTATTCTTATTCTAACAAAACATAAAATACGAGAAATTGTTCAATGTCCAGAGAGTATCACAAGCATTTTGAGAACAAAGTTATCTTTTGCCTCCTTAATCTCACACATTCTTGTCTAACAGAATTACATTTAAAATTATATCTCATTTTCTCTTTTTCTTTCAAAATGAAACAGAGTGAGCTCGATAACACCTTCAGTACAGGCTGTGGGAAAACTGAAATTAAATAAGATTCAATTCACACACAATACTTGTAATATTTTCTACTTGATTTATACCACATGAAATAATCTGACAAAAGGACACAACAGCCTCACATAAAAAAAGGTGGAGAATAGCAGCTAGTGATGATCAGAAAACGTATCTGTACTGAAATAATTCATCCTACTGATGAACTAATTATAGAGTTTTAATTAAACTTGCCAGTCTGTCTTCAATACCATTCACCTTTGCAATTTCAAAAGTATTAAGATTCACTGCTGAAAGGGAAAACAATTAATGAAAATACATCCAATTTAAAAGAAGAGATGTTATGGATAAAAAGAAAATGCTCTTTAAGTCATTTAGGGATATTGCAGAAATATCACTGACTATATTTTAATCCCATCCATCCCAGTTGAAGTATAAATTAAGAAATAATAAGTATAGTGTGATTCTAGCATGCAGGAATTTCACCCTGATTTGATTACAGAAATGATTATTTTCAGTTCTGTACAACTCTAACATGTGACTGCCTTGCTTTGGTACCAGTTTCATTAAGAAGATATCACAAGAACTATTGAACTGAATCACTCTCTGTTTACTGATCACTAAGGGAATTGTTCTCAGTCCTCTGAGAGGCACAAATTATCCACTTTGGAATTTATCAAAGACATGATAACGATAGCATGATAAAGTAATGGTAAATACTCGTTCCCAGAGAAACAGAAGACTGGAAATCTGCCATAGTGAAAATCGCCATGAATATCTCTATCATTTCTACACAGCACTCTCAAATAATGAATAGGAAATCTCTTCACGTCTTAAAGAACTCCTATATTTGAATTCACAACATGTATGTAAATTCACAGAGTAAACACAACCAGAAACTGCACATCATAGTTCTGGATTAATTTATTAATAGCTACAAATTTGTAATTTAAAATACATAAATTACTTTTTCATAGCATTTTATAAGAAATATGTTTGTAATACGATCTAGAACTCTCCATATCCAAAAATTGTTTTAATTGTACTTCAAGAAACATGTCACCCTTAACACATTTTGGAAAGACTAGGTTAGTGCACTCATGCAAAGTAATCTATATGGGTTACATTTCCCATGCAGAGACTTCAAACTTCAGCTTCAGTAATCAAAATGTAAACAAGTTATCTTAAAACAGATGTACTCTACAAATCATTTATCCATCAACCCAATCCAAGTGCATGGCAGTTTGTTTCCCATGCACTGCCTACGGGTCCTTGAGGAGTGAGTGCTGGAACAACACAATGCTTCACAACACTTTCATCTACAGGTTTATATTGAAGCAGTATTTCTTTCAAAAACAAGGTGGGGAAAAAAGCAATAAATATTTATTTTTCCACTTAAAATGCCATGAAGTACAGTTTTCTGGCAAATATCAGTGGTGTTCAGTGTGCATTACCTCTCTAGAATATTTTAATTGAAATAAAATCAGATCTTACTGAGCTGAAAAAAATTGAATAGTGATGTTCCATTTTAGGAAAAACAAAACTACAACAGAATCCAAATGATTTAAAACTTTCCCAGTTAAAATTTCAAAATGCCTCCAATATGAAGAAATTACACAACTGCATTCCAAAGAAGTTCTAAAGGACATCTAATCCCTTTGTAAATGTATTCTAGCCTATCCTTACTAAAATATTACAAAATACGGGCCATTTCATGTCTGTTCAGATTAAATCCATATGTAACTAATTTACTGTTTTCTCATTAAGGCATTCTTTATGAAAAATACCTCCACCTTATTCAACATAAATTGTTCTCTTAGTCATATATTCTTGTCAACTTGGTACACACCATAGATGTTTCCCCTCACTGTTTATTAAATAACAAATATACATCGTAGTCTGAAGCTTTCCCTGGGAACTGTAAATCTGGATGGTTTTGCCTGTAATTTTCATGGTAACCGCCCATCATTCGTTGTTGCCTTTTGCTATTTTTTTTTAAATGATGGATGCGAAATTTAAGCAACATTGCTGCTCAATAATGTTAACCTAACCTTGCATTGAATGCCTGAAATGGATTCACTTCTACTCAGATTTTTCATTGGAGAAAAATTAGCAGTCCCTAGGCTTTCAGACATGCATTATTAAAGCTGAATTTTGAGAAAGAAATAGAAAATCAATGGAATAACTTCAAAATTATGCATACTAACAGTTTTGTTTCTAAAACATTCTTTCTATGTACTGAAGAATTCCAGTAATTCCTTGAGTACAGGGAAAAATTTACTTTTCTTGGGAATATATCAAATTTTATTATATAACCAGGTCTTAACCTACAAGCATCACAATATTTTAATCATCATAATAATCTCTGACAGATTGTACAACCATGACAAAGGGCAGAGATAACTTTTAGAGGCTGATAAATTAATTGCAAGGAGAAAATAAATTATAAAGACTCTAATTCTAAGTGATGGAGAAATTAGCTTGGGTAATAAAGGAAAAGTTTTTTAAGGTTAATGGAAGTTCCAGCAAGTTAATGCACATCACTAACACAATGTCTCTTAACCTGACACACTCAGAAAATCATCTGAGAGATTTTTAATGTCTCTTAATCGTAAATGAAAGTTAAATTCTTTGGCTGCCCACCTTTAGTCAAAAATAGATGTTCAAACTGGTTAACATAACAGAAGATACAAGTATTTTTAGAAATCCAGCATGTTCTACAGGCACTTCTTCAAAGTAATTTTTACATGAAATATAAAAATATGCTGAAATGCAAGATGTAAAAACTTGAAAAGTCTGGAAAATTTTTTCTGGAAAAAAACAGGCAAATGTGGAAATAAAAACTTGTTTGCATGGTGGCTCTTGTATTTCACTGAAATTACAATATCTTTTCACTTTTCTCCAAATGTTTCTAGTAAAAGTGCTTACTTACCTTGTATTCAAAAGCTTACAACTAAAGCATGCTACTGGATGCAGACAATTATTTTCCCTTTATTTTTGCAAGTACAAGAAGCAGCAAGTTTTTATCTTTCAGCAATTTATTGGCTACCTTCTCTGCTATTGATAAGAGATGGCTATATCCTGAAATGACATTTCATCAGTGGTCCTAATATCAAGCAAGAATCAAACATCCCTTCAAATGCCTTGTTAGCTCTATTTTTTTAGTGAGATCCAAGTTCTGGTCATTCAGAGGAGTCAGGAAAGGTAAGTGTTATAACAGATGTTAGGGTTTTTTTCTCATTTAAAGTCTAAGGCAGTTATTTCTTTTCCCTGTAATTTTGAAAGCCTGAGAATACCTTTCTGTAAAGCAGCAGCAAGTATTCAGTGCATGGTATGTTCATCACTGGCAGAAAACACATAGTATTTGGAAAGGCAGCACACTGAATAATGCAGTGACGATACCTATCAGAGTCTCATGGATGGTGATAAATCCAGGAAATGCTACACTTCTACAGCACTTGTAGCAAGGAAATTGCACTTAGTACCACAGCGAGCAACTAACATTTCTTTCTCCATCTCATCTCCTTTTTACTCTTTTGAGGTTGATTACTATATTCTGGAGCTGCTCCTTCTCTCTTGTACATGAGAGAGAATCCTTCCTGTCATCCTAGATCCTTGCCTATGCTATTTTTCTCTTTGTTCCCTTCTCCTTCCATATTCCTCCTTCCTACTGTCTTCCCAGATTCTTCATATTTTCCCTCTACCAAATGTCTTTCCTCTGTAATATGGCTGTCACTCAGGCCACAGTTCTCCCACACCTTTCTTTTACATCCTTCAGATTTTACCTTGCCAGCCTTTCCTGCAGAATGCAAGCCAGGATCCCACTGCAGATTGCAGGGACAAGGCTCTCAGCTACCCCTTCAACCTAATGGAGAGACAAAAGGGAGCAAGGGAGAAACGATGGCAGGCATGGGGGAGACTGGGAAACATAGAAATGTGGAAGGGAAAACGGGATTTCTCCTTGTAGACGTAGCAAGAAAATTAGGCTTAGCCTACCTCGTAGACCTGCACCTTCAGAAGACGTTTCATATATGTGAGCAAGGCTGAAACAGGCAAGCCAAGGGGTCAGATGCTACAGAGCAGAAACTTTTAGCTACACACACATGATGTAACATGTGACATCACCCTGTTCATCTGACTTGCAGCAGTCACCTAAAAAAAAAAAGGCTTCCCTCCCATCTGGCACAGAGGCTGTCCCTCTGTGTCTGACAAATGACATGAACTGGTTCTCAGGAGCAGAAGAGGCAAAAGCAGTTGATTTTGGTGGTGTCTGTTTTCTCTTGCCAGGTACAGCTTTTCCTTGCCCCAGTCCCACCCAGATGGCAGGAGGGTTGTCAGTCTCCTCTCACAGAAACTGTGGGGCCCACAGGTCTCAGCGACACTGTGCTGATGTGATACAGTGATGTGATGATACATCAGCAGGTTAAGGCAGCTGATACAGCATCAGCTGCATCATCGGAGGTAGCTTCTAACCATCTTTTACCAACCGTGAGTTCTGAACACCACCAGCTTTAAAAGTCTCAAACTTCAATACTCAAAGCTTCATGGGTCATTATCCACACATCTGTAACACATGTTCCACTTTCAGGGATTTTGGAAAATACTAATTTCCTTATCAACTATGACATTAAAACATAAAAAACCTCCACCCAGTCCTACCACTGATCTATTCTTACCTGCATCCCTCTCATTTTCTGGAACCGAGCTACTGCATCACTGATGGTGTAGACACGAACATGGCCCATGTGAAGCTTCCCAGAAGGATATGGGAACATAGAAAGCACATAAAATTTTGGTCTTGATTTCTAGAAAGAAACGTTTAGAAACTAGTAACTACATGAGTTAGCATTTCACTTGAATAAATACACGTGCACATTATAAACTACTACACGACACCATAAAGAGAAACCTGTTCTGCTGGAACTGATCCAAGTGAGCACTGACAAAGTTCATCGGATCAAATTCTTTGGGGCTCTAAGTGGAGATGTTTTACCAGACTTTGCTGCCATCTCATCAATTTATACTGACACTTACATGGCACCTGTTATGAAAATGAATTCACTTTTACTCAAAAAAAGCTATATTGACAGAACTGAAGCTTAACAAAGCACGATTGCCACTGCAGCATCTATGTTCTTAGTCTGCCCCAACAAAAACACGAAAACAGCAGATTAAATTACTCTACTCTCATAAGTTTAAATAATTAATGTTTTACTTTGTATCTGCAACAAACACAGAGCTCACTCCTGGCCAGTTGCTTTTTGTCAGCTGAACTGCAGTAACTCCCAGAGTGACTACATCATTTGCAATTGCATGAACATCTGCTAAAGGGAAACTGTTCAGTTTCACTATGTATACTCAGATCCAAACACATATTACAAGCAGTATTTTGCATAATGAAAAGAAACAAAAGATTTCATTTAGTTAGTTTTAATTAAAATGACAAAACTTACAAAGAAATCACAAATCCTCTCTCACATCAGTTATTCCTAATACATCTTGATTACCACTGAATTCATCACTGATACATTGATAGTATCACTGATACTTGCTAAGTTCTTACATTATTTTTCTTATGTTAATAATAAAAAAAAAATTACAGGCAGCTTTCAGCTTTTACTATTCTGAGTAAAACTCTATTAATATTTGCAAATAATACTTCTTTATCACTTTCATTTAATCACAGCAAAATCAGAAATAATCTGAGAACTTTATTGCAACACTATACTCTATTTGCCTCTTAATATGAGATGTTATTAAATCTACTTCAACTGTAAGGGTAAAACAAAAATATCATTAAAATACAATTTAGAACTTAGCATATGTATGCTATATATGATACCTATGTATATATGTATATCAAAGACACAAGTCTAAATGAATGTTTTCCCTGCTACAGGTATATATGCACACCATTTCATCTCAGTTTTCTTCCCCAGAAAAAGCAAGCTCTTTTCTCTCTTCAACATTTTGATAGCATTATTTTTTTGTCTGAGAGAAGGCACATTTTAAGAGAGATGAACGAAAAAACTTAAGGGCACAGAAATGTTTTTTATCTATTGTGACAGAATAATTGTGAAGGCAAAAAGAGTCAGAGACTGAGATACCGTTGTTTTCAAAATCTTTTATTGCATGGGAAAACTTTTTTTTCCTTCAAGTCACCTACTACTCCTATGAGACTGTAAACCAGAAAATATTAAAAAATCATTTTTCCTTAACACAGATTTTAATGAGTCACAGTGTGTAGTGCAATAGATTTGTCATAACACTGGGAACAGAACCTTGAGAAAATTGTTTACAAAAGTTACGAATAGATGCTTCTTTTAATACTTTAAATAATTAATTCCCAAATATTGTATAATATACAAAGAAAGAATTGAATACTTAAACACTTCCTAAATTGACAAGTTTATACTTTGCCTATCACTGTATTTTTCCTCAGGATTTTAAAATTATTTTTGCTTACCTATTTCATTAATGGTTTTTAATAATCTACATGAAAGTATTTTCCCCTGAAATGTAATGCACATCTAATCATTATCAGCCATCTGTACTAAGTAAGTTTCAATTAATTTCATTCCAAGAAAACAAAAAATATCGAACATGTAATCTCCAAGTTTCTCATAATGCTTACATCAGTTTCTGAAATTCTGCAGAACTGATCCTTTATTCTTGGGAACCACCAATTTTCAACTCGTTTTCTTGTCTCCAACCCATAGTATTTTTCCCATTTCCCCGTCTCACTGTAAATAGTTCTCACACAAGCAGGAACCAGTCTTCTCTGCCCTTTAATTAATCCCAGGAAGCCATTTAGTTGCCTCTTCAAACATGAGGAACAAGGGCCAACTCTTTGACAAACCGACTGCATTCTTAAGGTCATGGTATCTGAAAAGACAAAAAAAAAAAATTTTCATGCTGCAATATATAACAAGAACTCAATGATTATTATGATTATACTGCGAATTGGTAGCTATGAAACTATTTTAGCTTAACTTGGACTACTCAGCTGTTTTCCACGGAACTTGCATTTTATTTCCGTGTCTGAATTATAAAAGTATGCATTTTTTAGTCAAGTGAACTAACCATGGCCTTTGCAGAGAACAAAACTATTGTGTTAGATGTCTTATCTAATAGAACATAATTCTTGCATACAGTCTCCCATAAAAGCATAATCAGTCAATTGAAGGTTCCAGAAGCTCCATCGCCTGACTAGAAGATGGCTAACAGCATGTTAGTAAAAATTCAGAATGAAACGGAGAGAAGAGGAAGTTGGATGAAATTATACTGTAAAAATACTGAATTTGTCATCACTGAAAAGAGATGGGGGAGGATGACTATAATTAGTAGATTTCAACCAGATATTCTAAACCAACTATTTTATTTCGCTAAGGCTTTCTTTTTCAACTAAAAATTGAGTTAACTCCTCAAATGCTTTAGAGCGAGTCTTCTAAAGCTACTCGGGAGAAAGATTGAACAGTTCCCATATTTGGGATCAGTCTCAACAAGATATTTGCTCATTTTACTTCCTACAGTAGGGAACATGGCATTAAAAAGACCTCTACTCTGGGATATCCTCCTTGACTGCTTTTTTTTTTTTTTTTTAATAAATGACATTTTTACATCAGTATTTCTTATAGTCTATGGTTGGTTTTGGTGTTTTGGGTTTGTTTTTTTTTTTTTTTTAATTTTGCCAAGTACACTTGTACCAAACTAGCTATTTCAGTCAGTTCAGAGTTTTCCTTGCAGAGTTACATCAGTAAAATCCCAGTGTAGAGAAACTCTGTATAAGAAAAGATTTTACTTCTGCATTTCCCATAAGGCAGAAACATTATCAGTAGAAATAATTGCTATACCACCTAAATTAGATCCCCAGCAAGCTAGTGGGAGTTATGCTTCCTTTAACATTCACCATATATGCATACACAAACCCTCACTGCCTGTCTCATTACCTATGTATAGAATTGCTCCTTTTCTCTCTTACTTATCAAGCAGGGTCCTTTATACAGTTTCTCACTTATGTCACACCACTGCTTTTAATTTTTTGTTGCTACCCTCCATAATCTCTCATTTGTAATAAAAACAAATCCAGGACTGTACTCAGGATTCCCAGTGCAGGTGCACATGAGTCATTCAGGAGACTCCAATTTCTCCCCCTCCATAACATCATACTGATCTCAAAATAAGCATTTCAGTTCTTCAAAGTTTTTTGCTTACTTTTACTAATTATTTCCTTATTACTTATGCCTTATTTCTATTACTTGGATTTATTTTACAACAGAAAGGAGTGCTTCCTTATGCAAGCCAATTTCAGCACCGCCGGTTTACAAAGCAAGTATTTTTAAAGTCCAGGAGTTAATGCTTCACTGAAGGGAGACTAGTGGATGAGAGGACACAGTCTGAAGCTGCATATGGGGAGGTTTACGTAGGACATTAGGAAGCATTTCTTCCCGGAAGGGGTGATTAGACACTGGAATGGGCTGCCCAGGGAGGTGGTGGAGTCACCATCCCTGGAGCTGTTTAAGGAAAGACAGGATGTGGCACTCAGTGCCATGGTCTGGCTGACAGCGTGGTGTTCAGCCACAGGTTGGACTCCATGATCTCAGAGGTCTTTTCCAACCTAAACTGATTCTGTGATTCTGAGACACAAAGGACACAGACCCTGTGCCTGTGCACAGCTCAAGGGAAACCCACCTGCCAGTGTCACATCTGAGAGGGCACATTTGGGTGATCTCAGGCCCTACAGGTCATGCGAGCAGGGGTCAGAGCAGGGGTGGGAGCGAGAAAACAGCCACAGCCAGGGGCACACCGCACTAGAGCTACGCTCATTCAAACGCATGGAATTGCAGGACGAGAAAGAGAACTGCAGTGTCTTTCCTGCTCTCAGGTACCATCATGCACAAGATGCAATGATCAGCCAGTCATGCGCTGGGCCAAGCCGGGACGCATGGCACACAGGATAATCAAATCCAAAAGACATGGCACTAAGCTGTTTTCCCTGTCCAGGCTTGTGTGCATGGGACTAGGACAAGCAGAGTGCCCTTCCGGGCCCCAGTTAAGGGCACCCCAGCCCAGTGCAGTGTGGGTCTTTCAAGGAGCAAGGTTATGAGCCTAAAACTGCCTTACTCAGGTGTGCCAAGAATGGAAGGGGCTGGTCTGATAGAGAAATAAATCACAGAATATCCCGAGCTACAACGATCACTGACTCAAACCCCTGGCTCTGCACAGGACACCACAAAAATCACACCATGTGCCCAAGAGCATTGTCCAAGCGCTTCTTGAACTCTGTCGGGCTTGGTGCCGTGACCCCTTCCCTGGGAAGCCTGTTCCAGTGTCCAGCCACCCTCTGGGTGAGGAACCTTTTCCTGATATCGAATATAAACCTCCCCTGACACAGCAAACGCTTGGAAAGATGCAGTAAGCACGCGGGAGACCGAATTAAGGTCCTGGAAACTGCCTCACGAGGCCCAGCACATTTCACTCAGCCCCGTGGGGGTGTCCCGCCGCTGGAGAAGCACGGGGAGCAGGCGGCTCCATGGGCGGGACAGAGCGAGCGGGGGAGCGGTGCCGGAGGGAGGCTGGAGGAGGGGGAAGCTGCGGGGGCACAGGGCCGCCGGGAAAGCCGGCTGGGCGCGGGCAAGGAGCCCAAAGGAGCGGGCGATGGGAAGCCGCGGGCAGCGGGAGCAGCGGGGGCCCCGGCGGGCGGGGGGCGTGANGCCGCCTCCGCCTTTGGCACCGCCCGGCGGGGCGGGAGTTCCGCGCAGGGAGGGAGCGGGAAGAGCTTCCCCCTTTCCCGAATGTAACGTGGAAGGGTAGACTAGCAGTAAGTAATAAAAATAATAGTAATAAAGATTAATTAGCCGGGGTTGAGCTCTGCATAAATTACCCAGAGCCTGTTCAGCCTCCAGAAGAGACGGACAGAGGGGCCCTCATTAACGTCTATAAATCTCTGAAGCGGGAGTGCCAAGAGGATGTGTCCAGGCTCTTCTCGGTGGTGCCAAGCAGTAGGACATGAGGCAACTGATGTAGGCAGAATCGGATGCACAGGAAGTTCCAGCTGAACACGAGGAAGACCTTGTTCACTGTGCAGTGACCGTGCTCTGGAACAGCTTGCCCAGAGAGGTTGTGGGGTCTGGCTCATTGGAGACACTCAGGAACCGCCTGTACACAGTCCTGCGCCGTGTGCTCTAGGATGGCCCTGCCTGAGCAGGGAAGTTGGACCAGACGACCAACTGTGGTCCCCCCCAACCTGACCTTTTCCGTGGGATTAGGTTTGCTCCCCTCCACAGCATATACAGATGCCCTATAAAGTGACTAAGTGACTGTATAGGTTAGGGCTAGATTGCAGTCATTTAAATAATTGTACTTACCTTCTGATTTGTTTGTTTGTTTGTGGGTTTTTGGCAGATTCTGAAATAAAGGCAATAGTTTGGGGATTTTTTTGGTGATGTCTTTTTGGCTAGTCAGAGTAACAAGCAGAAGTCGCAGAAACACAGGATCACAAAATGGGTACCTGGGAGCAGGAAAGACACTGCAGTTCTCTTTCTCGTCCTGCAATTCCATGCGTTTGAATGAGCGTAGCTCTAGTGCAGTGTGCCCCTGGCTGTCATCTGGTTTAACCCTCCTGCTCCAGTAGGGTCGTCCTAGACAACATGGCACAAGTCAATAAAGGCAATATAGCACAGCATAATTAATTCTACCTCTGCCTGGAAAACAACATCTCATCCTGTTGTCAACACTGTGGAGTTCAGAGTTGATTTTAATTACTGCAAGTAACTTGTAGTAGCCTCTGAGGAACAAGAAATATTTTTTTTTTTAATTCCCCCTGTGTTTGTGGCCTTTTGCTGATGGCAACTGTTGATTCTTTTCATTTTTCGACCTTTTTCTTCACTGATGTGTTTCCAACATAGTTTAAACAGACACGTTCTGTTTATGCATAGCAATGTCTACAGTAAAGTCAACCTTCTTATGTGACTAAAAAGAAGTATTTACTGAATAAAAGCTTTCCACTCGGTTGTGTGTACTTGTCAAGTGTGCTTAAATTATAACCTTTTCACCACAAAAATGAACAGAGAGCAGCTCTGATGGTTACCCTGCTGATACACTAGTACAGCTTCCCCACGACTGTGTGCATAATTTTAGCTTGCTTTCCTGTTGATCCCCCTGTCAGCAAGTGATGGCAATTTGGCTTTAACAGGCCTTCCATCCCAAATCTTTCCCTGAGCTGCTGTGTGAGTTCCTGGACTGAGGGAGGATGAAGCATTTTGTCGTGTGGGGGGACAGGCAGTGCAGTCCTTGGCTGAGTCCCTTCCCCAGGGTAAATGAGAGCTCATGACCAGCTGGGACATGTTTTTAACTCAAGGGATGATTTCACACTGGCCTTAACCCCTGCTCTCTCCTGATTCACTTCATAGTGAATGGATGGAAAATTATCTCAGAGAGGTTAGCAGACTGGATGAGACCACAGAAAAAAAGCCAGTATAAGATTTTGGAGGAAAGCTTTGGTGTGCTTTTGGCTGTCCTCTTGACACCCTGGGACAATTATGCATTGCCATTTCTAGGCACTGCTGACATGGGTCTTGACAGTGTTTTTGAAATGGTGCTGCCAAACAGTCAGTGTTTAATAGATAAGCAACTCCTACCATAAATAAGGCAATAAAAAAGCCCAAAAGCCAAATAACAGTGTATGTCTAGATTGGTTTTGGCCTTCATGGATTATCATACTATGCAGAAAACCTTTGCTCTTCTTTCCTTCTGAGAATGTTTCTGGTTGGTCTTGGTTTTTCTCACCTAAATTCAGTTTCTGTTTACAGAAAGTCTTATACCTTGTCTAGCTTCATTTGATATTGGCTGCCTTCCTCCAGATTGGCTGCCTTAGAATCCAGATTGCACAGTAAGCTCCAATAAAATCAACAGAAAGGGACACAAATTAAAATTTCAGTATATTCTCAGAGTAAGTTTCCAGTATCTTCCAATATCTGCCAGTATCTTGACAGAAGTAATCTTCAACATGTTCTAAGTAACACACAATTCAAATCCGTGTCAAAGGTGCTTGACTTGTTTTTCTTAGCAGCTAATAAAAATCATACCAGCAAAGTCCTTCCAGAAGAAAATAAGGAATAATATAAAATTATATTATTTGTTTTTTTTTTCCCTCCAGTTTATTTTAAAAAAAAATTTTGGCACCAATAGCCAAGATTTGATACAATACTTGCCATGTCGTGAGAATCCCAAGCTGAGATCCAAGTTTAACCAAACCCAGTTTGGGTTGTTGGTTAATATGGTGAGAGAGAGCTAGAGAGAAGAGCTAGAGGCCCCACATGGGCCCAAATCTAAGTAAGTGCTCCTCAGGTATGGCAGGTCTACTTTTGTGTATAGCATACATTTAACTTTCTAGGAAGCATTTAAGGTTGTGATTAATTTAGTATTAATCTAAACAGATTATCCTCAGCTGCGAGCAAATAAAATACATAAGCAGATTGTCAGGATGAGAAAGCAATGTTTTAGTGAAATGAATGGATTAAAAAGATAAGATAAAAGTCTAACTACTCGATCAGCTATAATCTTGATGGCAGAGTGTGAGAAATATAGGTCAATATGTTTAATGTTAGATACTTCAACAGGTCAGATATTGAAATGTATTTAAAAAATTGTAATTCTAAATTTGAGGCAGTGATTGGACTTTCAAAATATTTTCAAGACAACATAAAATAATCCTCTAATTATTTTACTACTTTTTCTCACTCTGAGCTCTACGGTGTTGTCCCCAGTTGAGGTGAAGAGCACTACACACACAAAGTACAGAGGTTTTAATTTGCAAGTGAGGATGGCCAACTGCTCCACATCAGGTCCCTTCCCTTTGGAAGTGGGAACCTCTCAGATTCCTGAGCAATCCTGTAGCAATCATGAATCAGAGCTGTGAGCTGCACAGCACACCATATGAATGAAAACTAAACCAAACAACACCTTGATAGCCAAGGCAAGGGTTGGAGACACCAGCCACTCACCTGTCTCTCCTTACTGGGCTGAAATCCATGCAGAGTAGAGGGAGCAAGCAGGGACACACACAGCTCAGACTTTTCCAAACAGGGTACCTAACCCATTCTCCCATGATCCCCACCTTCCCCACACAGAGTTTTGCTTCCTAACCTGGGCTTTTTTCTAAGTCTCCTTTCATTATGGAAAACTAATGATATAGAAATATTTGTATTTGCTTTAATAGTCATGAACTTTTCCATCAGGCTGATAGTTTATTATCAGCCTGATTTATTTTTTTAGATTTTGCAGTAATGTGTTTGTTACCATTTTTGTTAGTCCACATAAAGCCTAGAGCTGATTGGGTAATTAGGTAATTCATTAGTTCCTGTATGGGAATTGTGCAGGAGTGCCCCAGTTGTCTGCCACTTAAATGGACATGCTTCCCAAATTTCCATACAAGTATAATTTTGCCTTGGCTGATAGTTACCAGAATTGATGTTTGTGCTTCCTGGCATTGTTTTTTTGCTCCTACATCAACAACATGGCTAGTATTTTTTCAGCCTCCTACTAACAGAAGATTAAAACCCAGCATTTGAAATACAAAATAATTTTTATCACCTACATACTTCAAATCCCAGACCCATTTCATGTAATTAAGGATTTTTTTTTGGTTATTTTTTTCCATTAAACTCCTTGAATGTGGCTTTTGCTACTGAGTTTCATTTTGCTGTTGTTTACATATATGCATGTTTAGTGGTTTTGCTTTAAAACACAAGATCAGATGAAAAATGCAGGTGATTGGATTGCAGGGATGTGAAGACTATCACTTGAGAATATAAAAGAGCAAGAAATTAATCAACTAAATTTAAGAAAAATCCTCTCAAACCCTATCTACTATCTGAGCCCAGATCTCAAAGGAAAGAATTCTGAGCGAGACCACAAAGATCAGCAGAAGCTTCACTTTTGCAGTGGATTTAATTTTAAAAGCACTCAAATATTGTGGTAGTGGAAGAATAAACTCTTGAAAGAGGTAGAAGAGGCAGAGTTATACTTTTGGGATGGAAAGGAATGGATTTTGGCAAGACTGGTCACATTACTAGGGGTGGAGCTTAACCTGTAAATGGTGAGTTTTGGTAACACATAACAGGTATTACTTGTATTACAGGTATTACTGTTTGATGCCCACTTTAGCTGGGGCTGGCCTCGGTGACAGAGGAGGTTCTTGTCATCCAAACCAACACAGGTTTGTCATTCCTTGGTTTGGCAAAATGAAGAACTCCCACAGTGCGTCAGTGGAAGAAGAGATCAGCTATATAAGAAGACAGAGACCTGCCTGCCCCATCCTGTGCTCGGTGACAAGGATGGCCTTGTCTGGTTGGAAAATATCTGTGCCTGTCCCTGTGCCACTCATTAAAACACTGAATGTTATGGAAGAGTTTTGAAAACATGCAAGATCCAGACTCAGTGGAATCGTAATTACCAGCACTGTTTTAGCAGGCTGGTGTTGGTCCCTGAGCCTGGAGCTGGGACATGGGGCTGAGTCATTTCTAAGACCTAGGTGAGTCTAATTCTGAAGGGGTTTTATGCAGTGCTTGTATTGTGTTATGTACAGAAGGGTGCATTTAACCCAAAATGCACATCCACCATGTTCCACTCAAAGGTATTAGACCAGTGACAGTCAGCAGCTTCTTACTGATTCAGACTAAAAGTGTGTGAGGAGGTGTGTGCATGTAGGTGGGGAGAAGTTACCAGAATCAATGCACCTTTACTTTTTTGCTTTTCAGCAACAGCTCTGTTTTCAAACAAAGTAATTGGTACTTTATTTTTATCTTGGCCATCATCTAATGCACTAGCACAATTTTGCTGTTGGTTGGAACTAGTTATATGCAGTGGCAAGCAAAACTACCTCTTTGCAGCATTCAAAGCTACACATTTCTTGCTTTTAATCTGGAAAGAAGTTTTTTGTAAGACTGTTTAAAATGTTAAATTTACAGTCATGGGAGTAAGAGCTCAATCCTTATGAGCTGGTAGACTTTGGTCATGGTGACACCATACTGTCATTAAACTATCCACAACCCAAGGGCATTTGGGAAATGTTACGTCTCCTTATTACAGCTAGGAATGCAAGTTTTGGAAACGTGGCTTTTTATTCTTCTGTCTTTTTTGAAGTGTGTCATTTCAGATGGCAAGTCAGTTGTATGCCGAGAGGCAGGTGATTGCAGCTGCTCGAAGCCCTTGAAGGCTGCCAGGTTGCTGTGGGACATCTCCTCTGCACATGCGTGGGGAGAGCATCACCCATGGCACAGCCAGCTTACGGAGAGGTGCTGCGCCTCTCTTCTTCCACCTCTCTCACAATGAAGTTTTGTACTACGAAAGTGTGTGCTACCATGTCAGACAAGAAGGGATAACAAGACAGGCACTTGCAAATTAAACACTTTTCATGTGTTGACCTTTCTTTCATTAAGAACCAGGCCCTCCTATTTAAAATAGATGGTGAATGGACATTTTCTGTACACTGTGACTGTTAAAACAGCTTTTTGCACTAATGGACAAACTTCATCATTGCAATTATCCAACAACTAGATTGCACTTGAACTTTGTAATGATATCAGCAGGAAACACTTTGAGTGGTAAAACCATCCTGCACACTGGGTTTGTCTCATTGTCTGTCAGCTGGCTCCAGAAGAAGAAGTGGAAAAGGAGGAAAATATCTGCAAGTCTTAAAATTAATGAGTATTAATTAATCCTTGTTGTATGGACAAGTGAAAACAGTAGTATTTCCTTAAAAAGCTCAGTGCAGCTATTGTTGTGTACAGCAGTTGTTGTGTACAAATACTTACATGTATGTGTGTATGTTGTCCATGTGTGTATGTAACACATAACACTCATATACCCATACACATATGTACACTGGAGTTTTCTATCTATATGCTTACCAACATGCCCCAGATGGAAGTAGATGTGATCTACCTCAAATTTCTTCTATATTTCTACACATGGTAAAGTTACCAAGGAGAAAGAATGACTAAATTATTCTTTCTAGTTAAGCATAAAACAAGATGAAAGGAGCCTAGGTTTACCAAGGGGACATGGTGCCAGAATAATCTGATAGCTTTCCTTAAATGAGATGATGGATTTTCCAAAATAGAAAATGTGATAAATCTCATTTCCACCTTAGCAAAGCAATTGATACACTCCTAAATGGGAAAATACTAATGGAGCAAAAGAAGATGGGGGTTAACAGACAACATGAAAGGTGGGGAAGAACTGACCATTGGGAAAGGGCAGAGGAAGAGAAAGGAAAGAGAGTCAAGAAACAAGTTACAGTGAGTTCCTTAAGGGTCAGTTTTAGGACCAATGCTGGTAATATTTTCATTAAATACATTAGCATATGAAGTCAGCAGGCTCTTGAAATCTGAAGATGAAGGGGCATAGCTAACACGTAAGAAGACTTACCGTTTATTAAAACCTTTCTGACTCTGACAGATAAGTGGAAAGAGATGTTTGATGAGAACAGAATGTCAGGGCGTGCACTTCAGGGTTAATGAGGAATTTTTCTAAGGGAGACAAGAGATGACTCAGGTGGAGAGAACTCTAGGTGTCAGAGATGATCACAGAGTGACAGTGAATCAACTGTGGGATGAACCCATGAAGAAGATGTTGTGGCCGTAGCATACATCAGACAAGGTATTTCCAGCAGAAAGTGAAAGCTTCATTGTAGAAGGCATGGGCGAATGCACATCTGCAACACAACTGCTGCCACATTTCTCTGAGAAAGATTAATTAGTCTGCAACAAGTGCAGAGTTACCATAAAGCAGGTCATATGAGAGATGGCATGAAGTGCTGCTTAGTCTAAAAAATAAAGGCTATGGTAAGATACTGAATTCTTTCTAAGAATGTGTTGGTTAGCCTAGTACCAGCAACAGAGAAGATATTCTTTTTCCTATTTAAGGAAAAGAATAAAAAAGCACAAGTAACCATATCCCATTTAGACTGGATAGAAAGAGCAGGTTCTCATTATGGGATCAGAGGTCCTCTAACAACCTTCTAGAGGAGTGGAAACAGCCTCCTCCCTCCAATAACTCTAGGAACTTTTAAGACAAAATTCAGCCCATTAACAGCACAATCTCTGTGGAAAGCCAGGGCCTGGTCTAGATTTGGTAATGCAGGTGGCCTCTGGAAATACTCTAACTGGTCACCCAAGTCCTTATTTCCCTGGAAAATTTGTAAATTACTTTGGGAAATAGCATTTAAACGGGAGCCTTGCTTGCTAGGATGTAGCTAGGAATCACAGAGTAAGGCAGATACCGCCATGCTATCCATCCTGCAGTACAGTGGGAATCCTGAATGTCTCATAGATATGTAACGCAAAGTTGGCATTTCTGTAAATCACTTTCTGCTACCCCTTCAAAACTCGTTATGCTTTTATAAAAAATGAAAATTTACATTCCAACAGGGGGAAGGTTCTTCTGCACATTTTTCAGCAAAACTGCCAGCATGGCTTGCAGGCATACCAGATGTACCGGATAAGCTCGCTCAGCGTTTCTTAGTCCCATTGAAATGACTTGCTAGAGACAGGCAGGAGGGGATGTTCCATGCCTTCTTGTTCCAAAAAGAAAATTCAAGCAAAGGACATGCAATTTCAGCACAGGATATACCTTGATTCATACTTTATTGATGAAAGAAAATCACTTGTTTACTCAAGAATAAGCTAAGTTCGGGAATGATGGTTATGGGTAGTGACTCAATGCTGTCCCTTATTAGCATTTTTTTACAATTCAGCCATGGTATCTCCTTGCAGTCAGGGTGATAAAATAGGTAGTGCTTCAGGGTATGAACTGTTTTCTTGTGCTAGGACACTGTGCCCTTTTTATACCTAAAGTAGCCAGACTGTGTGTGTCACTTTCTCCCAGGCCAGTGAGGAGTGGGAATCTTACCTTGGGCCCTCTGGAGCCCACTCTGGACATGAGGCTGGGAACAGTGTTTTAACTGAGGAAGGCTTTATATGAAGGGGAAAAGTTCATCCAGTGGCAACACAGTGTACCTAAGTCAGATCCTGCTCTTTCTATTGACTACGGAAAGAGACCAAGAAGGGAGCTGGCCTCCTCTAAGGGTAGCTTTTGTCAACCTTGCTCACCTGTGCCCTCTGGCCATCATGGACTGTTGTGAAGATGTGAAAGCTGCAGGACATCTTGGCACTTCAAATTAATATTTTATGTTCGTTTACCAATCTGCTGCTTCTCGTGGTGCATGGACAGGCAGAAAAGCCAACAGTGCATGAGAAGTGGGCATGAGAAATTTCATGAAACATTGAGCGTGAGGTTTTGTCCCAACCTGGCTGCTGATCTGGGAATGGTGAAGGCTGTTTAGCTGGAGGAGCCCAAGCAGAACCAGCACAAGAGTAACTAGATACTGGACCCAGCAAGCCACTATGTCAGGGATGATGCACATGGGGACTGCTTGCTCACAGTCCAGCAGAGAGTGTTGCTGCTTTAGGATATTGCATCTATTAGAGCTGGGAGAGTTATGATGCTATTAGGGTCCCCTGCCATCTCATGCAATTGCAGGTACCTTATATTCTTCATTAGCACTATTTGCATCTCTGAGTCCAGTTTAAGGAATTTTTAATTTAATTTCCTTTGGAAAGGAAGCAAAACAGGATTGGTAAAGCATTGTGGATGCTCTTTGATGTCTGGCAGTCTTTCCTAATGATCATCTACTACGATTTAACTTTTTTTCTCTTTTTTTCTAATTTTTAATAATTTATTAATGGGATTATCAACAGATATTTTAATGCCATATAAACGACACATATATTATGTCCATTACATAGAATTGTCTTGGTTGATAGCTATGATGTGTATGCTATTCAAATCCATTTGTACTAGATAGAAATCCTCTTGCTTCTAAATTATTAGAAAACGAATAGGACTTTTGAATGCTCTGGACTGCAATTCTTAAATACCAATTAACACCTACTTTTCAGGATTTGATGTTAAGAAACCTGCCACTTATTTTCTCTTTGTAGTTGAAGTGATAGGAAAAGATGTCACAAAACCTGAATACGAAAATGGAGAGTATATTGCTTCTTAATAGAATATATTTGAGATTTGTATGATACAGCTAAAATTAGAAAATACATTTTAAATGTTAAGTAGTTCTATTTCAACAATATAAGACTTTTTAAATGAGTGCAACTTTTATTTTAACAGTTGAGAGTGTGTCTTTGGAGAGTATGGCTCATTAAAGATTCCATTGCCATAAATAAACTCAACCATGCCAAGTTTTATTCTGGAATGCAAGGAAATTTTCACTCCTAGTTATGCAGACCCAGAGGGATGCTATGGTCACCTGTTTGTGTTTCCTGTCATTGTGTCCTACGTGAGAAGTACAGGGTTGCTTCAGTAGTTGTATTCCACTTTTTTTTTTTGTTTAGCTTGAATTTGTTAAAAAGATTTTGCATGAAGTGAACAAAATACCAAAAGATCATTCAGGTATTCTGTATATTACTCATACAGTCAGATTCCTACTTTTGATTCTTACTTCTGAGGGTTTTTTGGATGAATTTTTTCCTGTTAGCACTCCCAAGTCTAAGCAGAGCACGTAATGTTTTCAGTTTTTACATATGTTTTGCAAACCAAATACTTACACTGTTAACCTTATGTTAATTTAAATATTGTTTTCTACTCTTTAACATGCAAAAGCCCACTAGAGGAGTTAAGATTAGAAGGTAGCTTGACAACTAGGATCACCAGCCCACATTAGCACTGCTTTTACATGAACATAACGCTAAGATTTCTTAAGGCCTGTCCAGGATATTTAGTGCCTGTTCTTGATTAGAGTGTTTTGCTGTATGTGGATTAAAACCAGCCCATTGTTTGTATAAAGAATGACAGAAGAATTGAGGAGTACTTCTTACTCCTTTCAGGCTTCCATTGAAGTACTCCTCACTTCTGTCTTAAACCAAGGGTTTAAACCCAAACCTGTGCTTGCCTGCTTGAGGCTGCGGTGTTAATCCAAGCCAGGGCACTTCACACAGGACACTGTGGACAAGGATTCAGCAGCAGTTTCTGCACTGCAGGACACGGTGTGCCTGACAGCAAGCTGTCCTGACAGAGGTCTACCAAGTGCCTGTACTACAGCTTATTCACAGGTTGGAAGCTGGTTGATGGCTGTCTCTCTATCCATCTGAGGTTCTACAGAAGCAGAGGAGAACAACTAGAAAGCAAAATTTACATGCCAACAACTTTCCAAAAATCTGGAAGGCATGATGGAGAATTGGGTAGGTAAAAGATGTCTATGAAATCTGCATCGTGCCTTTAGATGTGCCATTAGAGAAAAGAAAATAATTATGTTTTTGCTAATAATTTAGAAACTCTAGAATAGTCTGTAGTGCATATGCAAATGCACTGGGGCAGTGCTATGGCTCAATGTCTTGTGAACTACCAGCTGCATACAGAATGCTTTATATTCTCTTGCAAAGTAGATAGTCTTGGCTTTCTAATATAAAAAAAAAGCAATTCATTCCTGCCTTAATGCCTCCAAGGCTTCCAAATCTCGAGCCAGATTCTGTTTCAATGCTTCTAGACTTGCTCTTTGGGGGCTGCAGGCAAGTGTAGTTTTTGGAGATTAAATTCATGTTTTACGAAAGAAGGAGAAACCTTTGTCTGGCATGTTGTTTTGTGTTTTAAAATTGTAGCTACTCTTTGTAAAATGTTGGTGTGAGAAGCCACCATGTGGTGTGTACTTGTTGGTACTTGTTTTTCCCAGAAGCCAGGAGGCCAAAGGTGCATGATAAATGGAGCTGATTTAGACATTTAACTAGACATTTAACTGTTTGGCTAATTACCTACTTTCTGAACAGAGTGTAACTGAGAATGGTTTTTTGTCCCACTCTCCTGGATATCGCATGGTTAAAACTGATGACCAGGCTTTGTGAACCATTAGTCATTAAATTTTTGTTGCAAAGGATGTTGGCTTCTTCATCATTGCTACATCATGACATTTTCTGTTTTGCTGTCTTCCCCCCAAAATCTGGGTGCAACATCTAATTTTCTTGAAAAATACTTGAGCAATTAAGCAATAGTCCAGGCTTTTTATAAATTAGACCTTTATTTAGATAGTGAGAAGGGGTAGCACAGTGCATCGTGCCTTGAAAGCATGGGCACTTTCCACAGCCCAAGCGGTAACCTATGGAATGTACTTACAACAGTTAATTAATTTTTGGTTTTCAAATACTTCCCTATTATCTAATTTTTAAGAAGTTCCCCATATCCAGTGATTTACACCTGAAGGGTTGAGACTCTGTATAACCTAACAAGGAGTGAACTACTCTAAACATCAGTTTCCTTGAATCCACAGGAAGACATGAATGCCTTTACCAGCTAGGAATCTGCCAAAGCACTCTAGACTTTGTAAAAGCAGTTATTATTAGTAATTGACTGGATAATGTCTGCACAGAAAAGGGTAAAAGGAAAGATTATCAGACATGACAGGATTTTATTCATGGATTGATCTTTGTTTTTATTATCTGTAGGAACTAGTGAACAAATCAAAACGCCAGCCAATCTTTTCCAGAAATCTGGATTCTCACAGAGATGAGCGTGTAATGATAATTTTGCATTTGCCCAAATAGGCAGCTTCTTCCACCCTATTGTATCCTACAGTCCCTTATCTCCTCATTGAGCTGCTGAAGGTAAAAACTTTCTACTTCCTCTTAAACCATTTTGATGACTCTCTCCTTTTGATGTCTGTTATTAAAAAATACAATAGGAAGATGCCACCTTACAGCAGAAGAGGCTCCCACCTGAGTTATCTTCTGTAGCTGTAAACAAGCAACGATGGTTTCTTCCCCAGAGGAAAGTGAGGCAGACCAAAGGAAACAGTGGTAGGAATTCTTCCACTAACAAATCTGGAACTACAAGAGAGAGTATTTACAAGGTTTGTGGAAAGGAGGTAAGTAGCAGACCTCAAAACTGAACCCAGATACCCTGACATCCAACTCTCTCTAACTGAAAAGGCACCTGCATGGTTTCTTTGTCATTGCCAACACAGGGGTATAAATCCAAGCAAGCAGTGCTGAGCTTTTTCAGCACCCACCAAAGTAAGTAGGGCTCAGAGGTGCTCAGGCCCATGCTGCCCTTGGCAGGGAGGTGGCATTCCACCTGCTCTAGGCCAGTGTTGGTTCAACCCCTGCCACCCCCAGGCTCTGCTACCTGCCTGCGTCAGCCACCTTCTTCTATTTCTCATATGCCTCTAATCCACCAAACACACACGTGGGAGTATCTAAATTAAAAATAGCATCCCAGGAAAAAAAATGCAGTGCAGTTGGAGAGCTGATTTGCAGCTGAATTATTCATCCCCACATATCCCTCTCATCCCAGGATGATAGTACTGGAGCTGCGCAGGTGCAGCCTGGCTCAGGGACCGGTCATGCAATGGAGAGAACGCAACTTTGTGGGTGTCTGTCCCCTGTCAGCAAGCTAAACCTCCCACCTTTCAGGTCATCTGTCTTTTTATACCAACAGCTACATGAAAACACCTTAAACCACCACCTCATTCCCCTCTATATCACTCCTTTTGCTTATTACCCAATAACCAGATTAATGCAGCTTGGCTCTCTCCAACCCCAAGAACCGAATTAGTCCAACCTTTTAAAAGGTTACTGGAATGTTCTGTTCCATTAACACCAAACTTTAGCAGAGAAAGACATGAAAAAGCTCTTCCTGTGCTTTTATTGGCCAGACCTGAGCTGGGGTGCTTTGGTGGGTTGCCAGCTTGTGAAATTGCAATTTGCAAGAGACTTGGAGTAATTTTCCCCATGTATCTGCAGGGGTGGCCTTTGGTTTTAATCAGTGCTCTGGTAGTTGTGATAGGAGTGTATGATGTAAAAAAAAATCTGGCAGTGAATTGTCACTTTTTTTTGTAAGGAATTTTTGTAAATAACATTTTTATTTCCACCGAGAATCATTCAATTATCAGAGCAATCATAGAAACCTCAGAAGCCAGAAGATCCTGCAACATGAAAGAGAGGCACAAAAAACCCCTGGACTTAACTTCAAATTAGTTTTCATGGTTCCTGGCTGGCATCCTGATTCCTGTGCTTGGTGGGGCATATTTGGCATGGCTTCCCTCACCTTCCCTTACCTTCACCTCACCATATTCCTGGGCTGGAGCCTTGCAGGACCCCCATCAAGCATCCTCCCTAAGGATCATGCTCTGCTGTGAAACTCATGGGCACATGAAAACCGAATGGCATAATAATTAGGAAAAACCCTATGTATTTGCCTCTTTGCTTCAAGCAGACAAAACCTCCCATTTCAACTGCAATGTAAGCAAGATGTCTGTGTTGCACAAAACAGAGCTTGATCCTGGGTTGCTCTGGGCAATGGCTTTTATGTCTGCCTCCTTCTCTCCATTGGCTCTCCTGTCTGTGGGGTCCTAGCCCCAATTCTTCTCTTCCATGGTTTCTACAAGATAACTACGTGAGTGTGATACTCCCCATCTCATTCCTACAACCTACTGTCATATGCCACCAACTCATACCCTATCCAGTCATGGCTGGTTTGGAGGCGTGCTGGGTCTTAGGAGGCTAATCTTCCCCCACAAAACTGCAATTACTTCATTCTGAATTACAGCAAATTCTTCAGAAACCCATAATAAAGACATGAGTCCGTGTAAGGATGGTTCCACCTCATTTGATGCTGCAGGCATTCACAAGGGAAGATAGTGATGACTTCAGCAGCACCCAACTCTCTCCTGTGATCCAAATATCTTTCCAGCTTCCACCTCAGCCTGAGGCATTGCATAGGTGGAGCAGGAGACACAGATTGGCTTTGGATGTTAGCCAAAGTAACTGTGGGGCTGAAGTGACCAAGAGAAAAGGGTAGACAACAGCTGTAAGTCAGGGATTGTCCAAGGAAGCACTTGCTACTTTGGATAAAAATGCTACAGTCTCTCTCCCAAGTTTCTAACCTACTTCTGCAGCTCAGTGATACAGGAGACTGTGCTAGACATCAATCTGGGCACTTGCCTCAGGCCTTCTGCTATGCTTCCTTCTACTAGTTGGCACTCAGTAGCATCATCCCTTCACTGCAGGGTGACTGTTCCCGGTGGGAGCTGCAGGGAGCAGGTCTTTTACTCATACATACCCGGGCATCCTTTTCTGGGATGTAAATGCCTCGGCTCATGCACTTCCAATGTTCAGCCAGAAAGAAGCCCTCCAGTTTTTACCGCTCTCTACAGCTTTTGCTAAATTTTGTATCACCTTGTCTTTAGCTGATAAATCTCAGCTGGGAAGCAGCTGTTCACTAAGCACTGTAACGGGGCCAATTTCTGCAAAAAGGGCCATTCAGCAACAGTCTTGCTACTTTCTGTATTCATGCATACCCTCCATATCCTTCTTTTTTGCAGCTAAACATTAGTTTTGTGTGAAGATTTGCTGAGCAGTGAAAGATAAAGCAGGCTGGAGAGAGGAGAAGAGGACCAGGGAATGCTATTTGTGTGATGTCAAAAGAGCACCAGATTTTATGTTATCTCTGATGAAATGCTGAAGGGCAAGGTGAGAAAATGGAGATTTATTATCACTGATCATAGTTCTTCTTTCGCTGGACTCACAAAACAGCAGGAAGTAGAGAAAAGAGAGAATTTTGAGTGGCTTTCAGCTGTATATTTAAGTGTGAATCATCCTCCATCTATTGCAAAATCTTTTTTTTATGTAGTTGAATTTTCATGAAGGAATATATGAACTTTGGCTACCACAGATGTCATCTTGAAGGTTTTTTTTTTCTTTTAATATCTGACTGTAGCCCCAGTATAATAGGCAATATTGGGCTTTCATCTTTCACCACTACTAGCTGTAAAATTCAGAGGAGATGATCATTAACATGCATGACTTAAGAGATGTACAGCACTCAGTGAATCAGGATACAGACCAAGAATTAACTGTTGAAGAAATTAAAAAATAATTCAGGAATGTTTGAGAATATTGCAGCCTGTCCAGACTCCAAAGAGCCAGTGCACAGTGAAGATTGCTGTAGTAATATATTCCCCTCTGGTTTCACGGAAGGGATACAGGGAGAATTTGCTGGGAATACAGTGGCCAGTAGGAACATGGCTGGGGACTGCAAAGGAAATTCTGGCAACATGCTGCAAGAAGAGTGTGGAGGGTAAGGTTGGATGGTGGGAGCTTCCAGCTCCAGACTTGACTTTTCAAATGAAAAGCAGTCACTCACTGATCTGAAAATGGCCAAGGTGGCTGCCAGAGAGGGAGCAAGAGCTGGCCAGAGTGCAGGTTGCTGGAGACACCTTTTTACAAGCTGCTAAGGAGCAGGCTTCAGTTTCCACAGCCCACAGGTAGGATTAAACCACATGCAACAGGATGGTGGACTATAGGATGTACATGCTTGGGAATGAGTGGGGAAGTGCTGAAGAGGCCATGCTCTATGGCAGCAGCCTCAGCCAGAGCCCAACACCTAGGGCTGCAGCTGAAACAGAGCCTTTTAGTAGCTCTCTGCATGATTGCCCTATTGAGCTTTCCTTCAAAACATTTAAATCTCTCCTGAACAACTGTCTTGGTGGCAAAGCCTAACCCGTGCCACATTTTAAGGATGCTGGAAGTTCTTTGTTGCTATTATTATTCACCCTGCCCTTTATGCAATGGCAACACTACTGCTGATTTATCTGCTGTATTCAGAGCCTTTTTCAAAACCTCATTTTCCCATGAGAATATTTCTTACTGATTTACATGGGCTGTAGTGAATCAGGCCATTAGAGACAGGAACGGCCACACAACTGGCCTCAGCCTGCAGGCTGCAGAGCAAGCTGTACAGTGAAATATTTATGAAAGAGCTGCCCCAGAGCTCTGGTTTTTGGAGGGATGAAGAACAGATTCAGCCAATGAAGAGTGTTTCTCTCCTCTCCCAGAGTAATTGCTGGGTTCAAGAGGCCAGTATTTCTTACCACTTTCTTTGATTAGGTAATTTCTTTGTAAAGAAATTATTTTTGACAATCAATCATGGTTTTCTTGTAAAGAAATTATTTTTGACAATCATTGTTTTCTTCTGCTAATTTTCCACTAATTTCTCCCAGCTCTCTCCTGTACTGCATCATGTGTGTGCCCTGCAGATTACGCTCTCCTGATAAGTTCCTTTGATTTCATATCACTGCAGGACAGTGCCCCTTGACTGGCTCGATGGTAGCCTCTGCTCAGCAGACTCCCCTGTGCTTGCTCCAAATCCTGGTTTGAAAACTGGCTCTAGCAGATGTGTATGTGTATGTGAGAATGACAATTTAGAAGATGGGAATTGAAGCAGCCCATACGTGTCCTGCTCTCAGAAAGCAGGGGAGTGCTTTATACTGTGTTCTCCCATTAGCTAAGACAACAAGAGGATTATTTTTCTTCCATGGACTTTGTGTAGTACAAGAATCCAGAAATGTCACTCTGACCCCTGACTCAGGGTGGACAATAGACTGTCCTTGCGCTTTTGCCAATGGGACAGGAAGACTTATGGGCATGGGAAGAGGTTTTCTCTGTTTTCAGTGCCAGTACTTATTATTTCTCTGGTCTAGAAGTACAAATTGCCAGATGTTAAGTGGTACCCCATTAGAAAGCCATAAATTTTAGAGACAAGGCTGGCCCTGCCTTAAAAGCAAACAGGAGCCTTGAAAGACCTCTCCAGTTGTTTTCCTCAGACCAACCAGACACTGGGCATTTCTGCAAATAAAGGCTTTCATTCATTTGTCACACTAAGACTTAATGACTCAGTAAAACAGTAGAAGTAGGGGGTTAAGTGGTGGACTATTTGCTTATCGTTTTCACAAACTATAAGTAGTTGAAATTTATATTGCCTTTATAAGAGGTTTCTGCCCTAATTCTTCCCCCAGCCTCCTGGCCACAGGGCTCTCGCCCTCTCAGTTGTGCCAGCACTGAAACAGTGATCTTTTTGTGGCCTGTCTCTGACACGGGGGACAAAATTCTCCTCCTTTGTCTGTTTGTGGGAAAGGATGATAATTGGCAGTTGCTGTTTGTGCCTAAAACATTACTGCTCAAGCAGTATTTACAGAGGTAACAACCCTGTCTGAAGCTAAAGCAAGGGTACAGCTAGGAGTGACAAAAGCCCTGTCAACAGAACAAGTACATTAAGGAGTTGGTGTCAGTTTATTTGTCTCTTGGTGGCACAAAACCCCCTAATGCTAAGAGAGAAACAAGAGGAGCAGTCATATATTACTTTACTGATTATAATCTCTGGTTTACTCCCTTGGTTAGCAGTTTTTCTTAGAAGGTCTGTGCCTCATTCAAAGGCACATATGAAAGCTTCAGTGCCTGCCCAGGTTGTTCCTGTGGGATAAGGAAACTGTCTGATCCTGACACTTAATCTGACCCATGCTGGCTTTCCCTTCCCATCTTAGTAGCTTGAGAGTCTGTGCCCTTCCCCGGCCCCTTGCAATTGCAAGTTCCCTCTGCCGTGTGAACAAAGGGGAGGCTCACACTCCACCACAGGTGAATGGAGCTGAAACCATCAGCTGCAGACTCTCAAGGGAGCATTTGAGAGTTGGTAGCCAATGGTCCCAGCCAATGGTCTCAACACTGTTGTGGACCAGAGGTTCAAAAGTTGCGTTTGGGCTGTGAGGAGGATAGCATCTCTCTTCATATCCATGGTATTTGCCTTACAGATAGTCACTGATATGAGTTATTTTCTACTACTAACTAGATGATTAGTTTTAAAGCTACATGTCACTCTCCCATTTCACTTTTAAGAGACAGTACTTCTTTTTAAAAGAAATTACTCACAAACAGTAGGTTTTCCTGGCCACATCCGCTGATAGAAATGTCTGTATTGCAGATGGCAGCATGTCTAATCCTCATGAGACAAATTTCCTGGAACTGAACAGAAGACAAAGTGTGAATATCACAGCTTCATATAACTGTGCCTGTTCAGTAGAAAATCAGTCAACAATACAAAACAATTATTTAAGAAAGCAATGTCTTGGGCATCCATCTTAAGTTGCATATAAACAGCTCAATCTTTCTCAACCTAGTTGTAGCTGCAAAAGCAAAACTGGGTAATGACAACATTGTTTCGAAATGGAAATTAATGAATGAGTTGCTTACTAATCAGAGAGATGTTTCTTTGCTGGCACAGATAGACGCCCTCTGGTTTCTTTCCCTTCTTGAATGACTATAATAATGAGATAAAATAAAAGCTTTTACTTCTTAGAGGAAATACTAGCCCAGCATTACCTTGAAAGCCAGCAGAAGAAGAACAGGGTCTTGAAGGGCCTCTTGTCAACTTTCTCCTTGTTCAAGCTGAGTGAAGTAGCTACAAGCTGTCAGATATGAGCAATCAAACAACCAGAGGGACACCACAGCTCTAACTGGACATGCTTATAGTGAAAGACTACACCTGAACAAGTCTTTCAGATTAGTTTTTGCTATGCATGTATATTGTAGAAAAAAAATTGTTACAAACAAGTTGGGGAAAAAAACTCAAGAGAGAAGCAGGTAAATAAAACAGGTTTTGACTGTCCTAAGAGATCAGGACTACAAATGATGTAAAAGGCTTTCGCATTTATGTTTTAATATTCTTGGATAACTACAAACTTCTGAAGAGTAGGAACCAAGAGTACCCAAGCATGACCAGTGCAGTTGAAAATAAAGTATTAGCCCAGGTAATGTGTTTCAGAGTGATCTGGTTTTCAGAGGAAGGTATGTGGGGGGATTTACTAATATAATAGAAAGGGAAAAGTTATTAAATTATGTCTGAGGAAGATATTCTTCATATCTCTAAAGAGACTTAATCTCAAGGTGATTCAAGAATAATAGACAAAGCCCAGCAGCAAGAATAATAAAACTCAATCTTTTTTCGCTTCTCTTCTTTTTTTCCTCTTCACTTACCCTTCCCACCTTCCCTCACTGTTTAAGTGTAAAGCAAAATAATCTGCATACAATGATAAAGGGAAGGTTAAGATGAGACAGAAGCCCCAGAACTCTGCCAGCAGACACTGAGACCTTTTGCCTTACAGAACTCAGCACAGGGTGATGGAGGGAAAACTTCACTTCTTTTCCTGTCTCCATTTCAGCTGGTTGGGCACTTGCCCTTGCAATCCAACTGTCATGTAGGGGAAGGGGCATGTGACATTCCTTCCTTAGTTGCTGTCCTCTGTATACTTTCCTATCCTGGAAAGCAAGACGTATTTGGGATACCACAGGTGAGCAAAACCTCTCCCAGGATAAGCACGATAAATATTAAAAACTTTTGGCAGTGCAATCTGCTGTCAGAGGAAATAAAACTAAAATATGTTTATACAAATCAGTATATTGAGCACAGAAAATACGTGGCCCAAAGGCCCTGTTGGCTTTTTTGAGATTTGGTGTAGGTGGGTGGAAAGTTCCTTTGTGCCTACAATAGAGCAGAATGGCTAACAACTCTGGGAGAGAAGGGAGGTAGGATGGACTGAACACTGTGCATGAATCACTGGAGCATGGCCCTGAGGACAACTAGGCATCTCAGGGTTATGCTACCAGGAATGGACTGGTGCCCTGCTTATACATGGGATGGAAGCTGCTTTAACTTCTGTTGCCTCGTCTGATAAAGGAGATAAATAGCTTCTTTACAACTTCTTAAAAGGGTTCATATTGTGAGCTACTAAACAACAACTGAGGCCCTGTGAAATATGTAGGAATTGTATGAGGCTGAAGTTATGGCACTTTTCTCTGCAAAATAATTTCAACATCCCTCATGCCATTTGAATTATGTCCTCTGTCACTACAGTGAATTGCAAATGTTTGTAGATGTCTCCCGGCATACATCTGTGCACGTATTTGTTTATATAAAAGAACCATCTTCAAATGAAGAAATGCTGGTGTTCAGTAGTTCTGGCTGGAGACAGACTAGCAGGCTGGTGAATCTAACTCAGGAGAAGAATTAATTTTTTAATTAATGAATCTCTCTTCTTGATGTTTGCTATCACTTAGGTAACTCACATTTTAACATACTGTGTTCTCTGTGGGGTGAAGGCTGGGCAAGGGGACTCATGAGAATGACCCCTCCATGTCTGAGCAAACACAGTGCCAGAACTGTGCACAGTTCAGAGCCAGGAACACAAAGAATGCCTGGTCTTTGTTCAGCACACAGGCTTTCCTGGAAGAGGAATATTAAGTCAACCAACCACCAGCTCTGAAGACATGCTTCCAGCTTGCTGCTTTAGTACTACTTCAGTCATTTTAGCCAAAAATATTCCTTCCAAGATTTCTGTATTGCATATATGGAAAAGGATCTCTTCTGACCAATGCAATTCATCATCATCAGAAAGAATATGTATTAAATCTTATCTGGCTACAAGCACCAACTGCAGAGCCCTTTATAAAACTCCTCTTTGTGACAAAAAGAGAAAATTACCTCTTCCCAGTCTCTTGTACCTTACTTGCTCTATGCATTTCCCCATCTCTTTTCCAGGCATTGATTCAATCAAAGGAGTTTGGGTTTACTCACTATTGCCTCCACTGACCCACACAGAAGTATGTCGTGGGCAAGATTTTTGAATTCCTCTTTTTTAGCAAAAGTTAGCTAAAAGAAGAGGGAATGCCTTTTAATACTTACCTACCAATCTCAGGGAAGATGGAAATAATTTTTCTTTAACATGTGTTTAGCTTTTCCCCAATAGAGAGAGGAAGAACTTTCACATGATAGATCTGTTACCACATTTTTACAATCATTTGAGATGCAGGTCCCCTCTTTACTTTCAAAAAAGGGAGATTATACCAAGAGTATATGGAGACTGTTTTCTTTGCAGGACCAGATCTACAGAGCAGAACAGCTGCTCACAGCCTCACCTCTGCAGTCTTTGCCGAGTCTCATCTATAGTGGGAAAGCTGCATTTTGCCTATCCTGCTGAGAAAGCCCCTCTTCACATCTCTTATGACAATGGTGAACTCAAACCATGGCACTTCCAAGGCCAGAGTGTCTTGCTGCTCTTATCTAAATGACTTACTACAAGGCAGCCTTTCTGGAGGAATAGCAGCTCAGCTAGTCCACAGTCACCTTACTATGCATTAATCATCTCTGCTTAAAATTTCCCTAGCAGTTTGCATCATCGTGTGACAGTCTCTGGAAATGAAACCTTTAATGTCAAAGAAGCCCCAAACAACTCTCTGCATGCCACTAGTCAGTGAATCTCAGCCTTTAGCAAGAGAAGCGACTGCAGAGTTTTTCTCTGACTCCTGCCGCCCAGCTGCTACTCAGAAAATTAAACAGGCAGCAAAAAAAAGACCCACAACTAATGCCACACATAGTTGCCATAAGGATAATAGCTGGCATTTGAGTCTCATTGGCCAGTTAAGGATAGCATCCATGATGCCTAAGAGGTTGCCATACCAGACTCAGGATTTAGAAGAGAGATTAGAGGCAGCTGTTCCCTTATCGGTGTAAAGATGGAAGTTCAGGGTATAAAAATAAAATGAAACCGATTATCATTTTCCTCGGAGGCTGTATCCAACTTCAGCAGTGGTGCTTTCCTGGAGGAGCAATGGCAGCAGTGTGGCATGCCCACCCTGTCTTTGTGGAGGGTGCTTGAAGCCTCAGCCCTGTGCAGTGGCTTGCTGGCATCTTCAGGGGGACCTCCAAGCTGTCACTGCTTTCCTGCTCCCTGGAGGGACGTATGCTGGGGGAGAGCTACCCCTTTGGAAAAGCTTTGTTTGGAAGAGCTTTGCTATTGAATAAACAGCCATGAACAACCTTTGGAGCTGGGATAAAGGGCACCTACTTTTGTTTTAGTCACACAGAATCATTTTTCTGGAAGCGTGAAGTATCCATGAAGGCTGGGGAGAAGCACCTTTTATCACGATTCCAGTCGCCTTGTCAAAAGTGAACAGAGCAGGGCTGAACTGCTCCATGCCCAAGGGGATCTGACTCGAGTCCTCAGCACTGGGGGACAGCTGCCACAGAAATGCTGAAAATCATGCCTTATGGGCCAGGTCAACCATTTTTTTCCTAAAAACCAAAAATGTAACTAACTGTTACAATGCAAACACAAATTGAACTATTAAAGCCCAGCTGATCTTAATATATCTTCATCTGGGTAAGCTGTTTTCTTTAGAGTATAATAAATTATAACTGTTTCTGCAAGCTGTCTCTGAACAATGAGATGAGAACAGAATACAAACCTTGGGAGAATTATTTCAAAACCTTAATCCCAAGAAAGGGTACTCAAACACTGCTTATGATTTCTGCAGTATTTTAATGAACATTTATTAACATGTCTCTTGTTTAGAAAAATCAGATTATTCAAAACAAAATAACATAAAAATGGTCTTTGAAAAAAAATATTTCCCCCTGTGAATTATGAGATTGCCATCATCAGCTTGTACAGTGAAGCATTTATTGTTGGCCCACAACATTTGTTGAGTTACCCTCTTAAATCTGGCCCTTATCCTGTATCACCATACTTTTTCATCAGCAAATACCTCTGTTAATAATAAAAAACAGTATCCTTGTATAATGTGTTCTACAAATGTAGATATGAAGCTAGAATGATTATGAACATCTAAAAGAAATCATTTTCTGGAAGGAACTAAGCAATGAAAAACTTCATTCCCCAAAGTGATTGCATCGGAAAGTTATGAGATTTTAAAGGTGGACTTTAATGACACCTTCCTAAACTACTGCTGTCTGATTTATTTTATGTATAGTCTGATCATCTGCCTTGAGAAACTATCACCACTGTCATAACTCATAAATATTATACTGTGTTACTGGAAGTGCTATTTTTTTAGACAACTCAATATATGATTACCAGTTTTCTAGGTAATTGACTTCCTTTTACCTGGCACTTAAGCCACTTATTATTGAGAGGATTGTGCTGGGTAATTAAGAGAAGGATATACTTAAATCCTCATTTTAGTTCAGTTCTTACACTGGTCTTAATTTACTTTGCTTCTGAATATCATCAAATCTTTAGTTCCAAGTTTTAGTGATATGCAAACTGACATGGCTCAAGTTATATATTTGATCATTCCGATCATTCTGTTAAGATCTGGAGCCCTCTGCTCTGCCATTGCAGGATAGCTGTACAAAAACCTTGGGTACTTTCTATAAAATACCAGGAAGCTTTGTGAAGTGTGTATTAATCTCTGGCTTGAACATCAGAACACACAGAGAATCAAGAAGAAAACAAAATGAAAATGTGAAGAATGAGGAATCTCAGTCACTTAATTCTTCATAGACGCTTGCTTGTAAATTAGATCTAGCAGAATGTCTCAGTATGTAAAATATACATGAAAAGAAAAGTCTCCTAATGGAAGCAATTTCAATCATTCCCGCTTACTTAATGCTTTCAGCTAGTTAAAAAATTGCAGGCAGAACAGGAGGGTTACTAGAGGACTGGCAGGTCTGCTCTGCTCTTTGGCCATGACAGTAAATGTATTACATTTCGGGAGAGGTATCATACCATGAAGCAGGGGAGAAAAATGTTCCTACCATTACTTGGTCCCTGCTCAATTCAGTGACCTTGTACAGTTTAAATTTAGTGAAAATCTATTCGCTTTCTATGCACAGCATGTACAAAAAAATGTACCGTAAACCAGCTGAACTCCCCAGGTTTGATGGTCTTTATGCAAATAATCCCGGTGATTTCTGTGGAAGTGACACAAAGAATAGATTCCTGTGGTTCATCTGGGAGGGAGGGGGATTCTTGTCTCATCACCCTGGATAGGTGAAAATACCAAAGCACTTGCTGACACTGAGATATATCATCCTTCCCACTGGACTCTGCCTGTCCTAATGAGTGCCTGCTAGACCTCTCTCTGCAGAAAATGGTCTTCCCTGTGCTGAACAGTACATTTAACACTGGCACTCATCCAGAGCCTAGGGAATGTCAGCTGTATGCTCTGTCTCAGTTCCTTTTCTGCCAGGTAGACCCGTATATGTGATCAAGACTGCGCATCTTAAAATAGCACGCTGGAGACACAGCACTCTCCAAATGTTAGCTAATTGTCGCAGCAGCCTGGCACAGCACACGCCTAGGACCTGAGCTCTGCACTGATTAGGGATTCGCACACATGGGGAAGAGCAGCACACACGGGGACAATGACAGCAAGAGACAGAAATAAAGAGAAAGAAGATCAAATCAGACAGGCAAACAGGGAGTGAAAAACCAATAGATAGAGCTAGGAGTGTCAGGGACGAAGGCAGTAGCTCCCAGAGGATGCATGAGTGTTACAAGCGGAGGACAGGAAACAAAAGGTTTGATTTCTCCTTGCTTGCACCAGCTCCTGCTTCAGTTTGATGCTCCTGGCAAAATGACCTGTTCAAAGATTACAGAACACTCTCGAACCCAAGAGGATCTCCAAGCAAAGACTGGGTTTCAGGGAGAGAGGTTTCTCACTGATAGGCTGGGGGAAGAAACCGGGAGAAATGAGAAATGCATCTGCAGAGCCCCAGTGGGTGTCAAAACCACACAGACACAATATCAGTCCCCTGCCTTCATACCCTCCCTTCCCATATGGGCAGAGAGCCATCAAAAAGCCTTCAGACTCACCATGCTGTAGGACTGCATCCCCTCTTGGCTTAGGAATGAGGAGACACACACACTTTGCAGTCTTTGTTCAGCCCAGGTTTAGGGCTGAAGTCTCTCGAGTCCTGGCTTGTTAGATCTCCCACAGTTCTGGGGTTTCCTGTTCAGCACTCCTATACTCATCACAACATGTTTAAAGCATCTTGGTGGAGAAGCTTTCCCATCTGCCTTGTTAGTGATGTGCCACACACACTTGTAAGGTCACATACTGCCATAACTAGACTGTCCCTGTAATTAATATTAAAGTTAGGCATGTAGTTAGTATGAGAAGGAGCAGATCTCCCAGGTTTAGTACATATCTGACATGTAATATTTAGATTTTTGTGTTCTTGAAAAGCATAATCATGACACTCCTATTATATGTTACTAATAGCAGAAAGTAAGCCATCATTTTGTTCACATGCAGTCCGCGGAGTGGCCAGTGAAGATATCTGTATTTCCACTGAATTCGTGTCTAGAAGATAAAACAGGCCCAAAAAACTATATAAGATACATAAGTTCTCCCCTAAAATCACACTTTGAGAAGCCCTGGTCAATATTGCTTGCAATATTTTTATTTGTTTGCAAGACTGAAATGAAGCTGCATAAGCATGCTGGGCTAGAGAAGTTCTGCCTCACTGAAGAACTCCCCCACGCACCTGTCCTTGTAGAAACGGAGAGAAAACTCTTTTAAGAGATGAAACACAAATCTGAATCATGACATCATCAGAAGTATCTCGCTGGCTCACATAAGCTGCGAGCAGGTTACAGTTACCTAGCAACTCCCGCGAGCAGCTCGCTTCAGCGCCGATGCATTAGGGTTTAAGTGGCAGACGCGGACCTGGCTCTAACTGGTTCTATTCATCGTCAGAACACGGTGTTCGGTTGGCAGAAATCAGAAAAAACCCCGGGAATATTATTAAAGACCCCTATAGCAGCCTCCAAAGCAAACCTCCTTGGGGGCTCACCCCGTTGCGGTGCTGGGTAGTGGATGCCAGGCTTTTTGTCCAACTCTGAGAGGCAAGCTCGGGCATGCTGGTGAGACAGACAGCTAAGCAAGAGAGTACACGAGTGTCTCGCAGGTCCGAGAGTGTTGCTTTTAGGTGACACTGGATGCCGATGCCCATACATTTCCCTTTGTAGTTCTGTATTGATCCTAATCGCACGTGTCCAGTTAATGCACATGTTCTAGGAAGGCAGACTGTTTTAATTGGAAGGCACCATGCATGGAGGAATTGACCATATCCTGCATTCTGCAGCAGGATAGGTCTGCAAGCTTCCCTGGGAATGCCTGCACAGTGTCCAGGATAAAGAATGCAGAAAGCCTGAACAAGACAACTACCAGCAAAAGCACTCCACAGACTTCAAAGTCATCACCAGCGACTCCATCAAGTGAATTATATATTTATTTGTCTTCACATTTTCAAAGAACTGCAACTCTACTTGCCTTTTCCAACACATGCTGGCATATCCTGAGCCATTCACGCAGTCAGGATTTCACCCAGATTTGCCACTTACATTGGCATCCGCAATGAGACACCTCCTATTTCTGCATGTCAGTATCAGAATTGTCTCGTTTGTGGGGGAGCCAAGAGATTGCCAAAGTCTGCAGCAGATAAGGGGTGAACTGACAGCAGCCTATACTGAGTAGCTGAGGAAATACAAATTGGGTGAGCATGGTGTAACGCAATATATGATATTATTTATAATCTCATCAGGCTTTTCATGCCTTCAACTGCTTCCTCTGCAGATTGTCATAGATTTATTTCTACATGACAGTCATAGTTTCTATTCAATATTAAGGTGCTTTTTGCTTTTCTTGTTGAAACACTGCAATTCTAGGAAACTCATCTATCACTTAGGTGTCTAGTCCTTTTGATGGACTGTTCTCAGAAAATCCTTTCATTAAAAAAAGGTGAGCTGTGATGTTCATTCTCTCAGTATTTTCATCACACTCTCCTCTCCTGCAAGCCTGTCCCTGTAGGAGGATATTGTGGTCTTGATTAAGATAGGGCTTTGATGGGGTGATAAATATAGATGTATAAACTCCCCTGAGCAGGGCAGAGCAGCAGGTAAGAGGAGCCCTGTGTGTGGTGGTCCAGGCTCTGACACCGCTCCTGCTTGCCCACAGGTCTCTGGGGACCAGACAGAGGCCATGGCTGGTGTACACGGGCATCCTTCCCTGTCAAAGGAAGGCTTTTTTGTCTTGCCACGGTACCTGGATAAAGATAAGATGTATCATTAAAGAGTGGATGAGTGGATGAGTTTGCAGTCCTATCAAAGAGATGGATGAAGAGGGAGCAAACCCTCCCCTGGCCATGAAACCCAGTGGACTGGGTCTGTATTTCACCACACCAAGCTCACAGCTGCATTGCTGCTATTTCAATGTCTTTCTTTAGAGGAAGGAGGGTGGAAAAAGATAAATTTGCTCTCCATCTACAGCTGTTACTCTTCCGTCTACTTCAGTGGCATTAGTGTATTTGAAAAAGCTTAGTCCCCCAAAAATGTTACACAGATTTAAACAAAAAATATGAGGCCCAGGAGTGAGATGAGCCATTCATGAACACATTGACTAACCTTTATCAGTTTTCTTCTTGTTGGTAGCTTCATAGGTAAAAATGCAGGAACTGCTGTCAAGGAGCAGGTGAACGGTCCACCCATTACCATGTCCCTGATTCTTCCATTCCATAAGGCTGTAGAGGAAGATGATGAAAAACCAAGTAGTAAACAAATAGGAGATTTGCCTGCTCATAGAAAAGGAGACTACTTCTTATATTTATGTTAGTAAACTGACTTCTCTAGACACACAGATGATTATAACCTTACATGAGATGGGACAGCGAAAATACATTAATAATATTTTAATAATATATAGAAACATCTAATCCTTTTTATAGCTTCACTAAGTTCTTGGTTTCAATGGTTATTTTATCAGGTTAACTGTACTTTCAATAAAACTGACTTTGTTTTATCAGATTTCAATTTGTTAACATCTTGTTCTTCTGTTACGTGAAAGGCTAATGAGCAGCATCCATTTTACCTTCTCCATGGTGGACACGGGAAGCATGAAATATGAATCTGTCACATCCTTCTTATCCATGCTCTCTCCTGATTCAGTGTTGCTAATTGTTCCAGCTTGTTTTCCTGCAAATGCTATTCCTGTGCACTGAGGCAGTCTTTCAAGATACCAGCTTCTCTTTTATCTGTCATGGTTCTTCAACTGTGGTGATCAGAGCTGTAGGGAACTGAGGGAGGATGTACCACTTGAGTCTCACAATTTAATGCTTTTGGGGCATATAGTCTGTCTCAGGCATCTCCGCTGTCTTGAGGAGGACTGACTTCACCTAAAGAAGATGGCAGAAATTTTGCTTCATTGGTGAGCCCGTGGCTGGGTTCCCCTAGCAAAGAAAAAAAGTAAAAATGAATGCTGCTGTCCTGTCTAAACACTTCGTCAATCCTAGAGAGGGAAGGGACTGATTGTTCTTTAGCCTTCCATTTTTCTTCTCAACAAACTGTTAGGAAAGAGTAGGAGCTGCTAGAGACATAGCAAGAATAACAAAAATCCTTGCAGTGCAAGATGTGTGGAGGCTCGGAGAGTCGTGGTACCATCTGTGCCTGTCTATTTACAGCCAGAACAACTAACGCCCAACTAATGGTGAAGAGAAGCAGAGCATCATGTCATGGAGACAGCTCTCTAATCTTACATAAAAGCAGCTCTCTGAAAAACCTGAATTGTTCAGATGGAGAGAGGAACGGTCACAATTTACACTTAGGAGGATTTATTTATGGAATGGTAGAAACACCTTTTTGTTTCAGCCACATCCTTTAAGTAATCTTCATCTGAGACTTCCAAGCAAGTTTGGTCAGTGCTTTTTCAGCGACACAAAGTTTAGTACACACAAAACACGTCATTACAGATAGATCCATGGTTACAGCAAAAGATCGGTAATGAGGGGAAAAGCAAGTAAGCTGTGAAAGCAGTCTGCTTGTTTTGATTTTAAAAAAAGATTGTTATATTTGCAACAGCTGCTGGGTGCAAAGAATAGTTATTACTCAAAGGGAATGAATGAGTTTTTGCTTTCATACTTTTCAATGAAAATATGTTTTGAAAACATACATAAGACTGAAATTTTTTAAAAATCATGTTTGAAAGGAAAACACAGAGTTAAATCCCCTGTACTTATGTCGGTGGAGTTGACCTTGGGGATAATTTTAGGCTCTGAATCAATTTGACTCCAGCAAGGATGTGAGACTGGACGGGAAGTAATTGGTTTTGGGTGAAATAGTTGCAGGCAATTATCCACCTAAGGAACAGAGCTGGGTGCACAGGAAAGGGGCAGGGACATGGTGTAGTCTGAAGCAGGAGACACAGCCAGGGAATGGAGAATGTGGGGACCAGAGAAAGTCCCAGATGAAGGAAATAAGAGGTAGAAAGGAAGGAAAAAGCATTCAGACTGAGGCAGTTCCTGTACAAGGGATGAAAAGTTCTACGTCTGTGGTTAAAAAAAATCTGTAGAAAAACAAATCTGGTTTTACTCAAATCCATTACATGTAAAGAAGTCTCGATAAATCAAGACTTCTTCTTGATTCATAAAATATATATGGATTTAACAACTCAGCTTCTGTTATTTGAAATTTTAGATGCTAATGATAAAAAAATCCACCTGACTAACATCTGAAGCGTTGAACGCTACCAGAAAGTATGCTAAATTTGATTGCTGTTATGTCTTCATTAGTTTTAGTGGAGGGGGAATTAGTCTCTTCCTCCCTTTATGTATATTTTATTTATTTACTTTTTTCAAAACAGGTATCTAGACCTCTAAACACTCACAAAACTATAATAAGAAATTAATAAAACCTGCAACACAAGAAGAGCAAATGGTCACAATTAAGACTAGGGACACTCATAGTCACACCCCAGTGCATAGAGGGAGTATCAAAAGTTCTGCAAGAAAATATGAGCTTTTAAGTATTATCTTTGCTCAGAGAAAAAGGCTCCTGCAAGTGGCTGGTCATTTTCCCTTCTGAGTGTCAAGTTTCAAGTGATGAAGGAAAAACAACTCAATTCGCTGATAAATCGTGATGCTATAGAAATGTTCCATGACCATACAAATTGCTGCCTCGAAACATGTCTGGAGACTTCCACCAGCCCCTCAGTACTCTAAAATGTGCAGCTCAAACCTTCTAATTAACAAAAGTGCCTCTGAAGATTGTTCCACCAAATAGATGCAAATTACTCCTTTAATTTCTTTCTTCATTAGATTCCTTGTTTCCTTTGATGCTGCAACGCCTTTTTCTCCCCATGACAACACACCAGCGATGGCTGATAACACCTTGAAAGTAATTGCTAACATTTGAAATTTTGTTTTTAGTCTTGTAAGAACTTTACCACATCTGGGGATTCTTCCTACTCTTTCAGCTTTCTCCAGTCCTCAAAGAATTGATTTCCCTTTTCTCTGGAATTACAGGACTCTTTGCTCTTGTTCTCTGCTTTTCCTCACCCCTGCTTTCTTTTTTCTTCCCCCCTAAGCTTTTTTTGACCAACTATGCAAATAACTATCAGTCCAAATTATGCTATTTTTACATGGGAAAATGCCACCAAATTTAGTAGAATTGAAACATGCTTCATCCTGTTTTTTGGTTTTGTTTTTTTTTTTTTTTTGATGAGGAGTTTATGCCCAGATCCTCTGCGATTTTTTAGGTAATAAATTCCCTTTGACATCAGAATTGCCTAAATACCTTTGAGAAAGTGAACATCTGACAAGCACACCAATGCAACTTGCCTGCACTAAATGTCTGTTTCCTGGGAAAGGAATGGAAATAGAATCAAATACCCCATCTGCTAGCAAAAATTAAGTTTCCTTATATGTATGATAAGGACTTACATATCTCAATATATAGTTATGGCTATTACAAATTTTCATCAAAATAAGATTTTTTAGGTAATTATATATGTCCTATAGTTTTTCAGTAGAAACAATATTGTCATCTCACAACATTTTACACAAGTCAAGGTCCTAATAATAGAAAAATAAAGACACTTGAAATAATCTGGAGTTATGTGAATTACGAAAAGATGTCCTTGAATATTCAATTGTCTGTGTTTTATGTATTTGGGTTCTTGGCAGTAATACCTTTGAATCCAGCAGATTTCCCCCTTTCAGCATTTCTTGGTTTCTCCTTTTGCAAGCCAAAGATAAGGATTGTAAGCACAGGAAAAAAAATTACCTTTCATTTGTTTAAGTTCAAAATCAAGCTTATTCCATAAAGCAGGCACAGGATTTACCATTGCAGCATAGCTACCCAGATCCCACATGGGAGTGTGATCAGAGGAACTGAATGTCCTACGTGGGCTACAGCAAAGGAATGTTTCAAATGCAGACACTCAAATAGTGCTATAATTCGTCTATGGAAGAGGTTGCGAAGACATTCCTTTGTTTAATGGACCAGAATATATCAAGGATATGCTATAAATTAAGTAACACTGACTTAGGTTCAGTGTACTGCCAAAAATAAGTACACCAAGTACTCTTAGAATGGAGTATGAAAAGAAAAGCAGGAGTTAATCTGATGGTAAAATGAGTAATTACTGAATCTGTCCAACTTAGCAATTTAATCATTCATTATTCAGTAATACGTACACTAAATAAGTGTTCATGCATACTACAGAAGAGGTGAACGTGGGAAGAGATGTTTTATTACAAGAACCAAGATAAAAAGCAGTATCTGGACTGCAGAAAATCATCATGAAATGGTAAGAGAGATCCATTCAATGTTCAGCAAGTCCCCTTAAATATTGGCAGACATTTCTGGGTCATGCAAGTTTTCCCTAGTATAGTTATAAACATGTAATAACGTATGACTGCAAATCTCTTGCCTTTGGAGCGTTTTAGGAAACTAGTTACCCTACAGCATTGAAATCACAAATGAAGCCTTTTCAACTCAGAGAGCAGCCAAAGGAAACAGGTATGTTAAAATAAAAACTCAATCCTCTTTCAGTTCTTCAGACATCCCATAAGATAACGTTGGGGTGTGGGGTGGGGTGACTCATTCAGGGGAGTCTTTTTCTTGGGTTAAAGAAACAGAATAAGCTCCTTAAGCCTTCTGCAGAGTCATGGTGGACTGGCTTCAAAGAGCTCTTCTTTAGAAAAGGGCCATTGTTTTTCTCGGACTGTGGCAGAAACAGGCCCTTTACTAAAAAACAGAGGTGAGTCTGCTCCCTGCAGACTGTGAACCATTTTTCTTCTGAAAGAGAAATGATCAGATCATAAAATATACATACCTATATATGCACATACATAGACACAGAAATTCCCTTTGCAAACAGCTGTACCATTCCAGCTGCCTGCCACTCCGCTTGTATTAGCTGCCACTGCTTCAGCTCTGCCAGAGGAAGGGACCTTGTGAATGCTCCCTCATCTGCTTCAGAAAAAAATGTTGGTGGGGTCATCTTGCTTCTAAGGAGGAATGTGAACCAGCAGTCAGAGGCAGATGAAACAGAGCTGACAAAGCAGAGCAGGGGCAGGCAGACAGGTACTTGCATGTGCTGGGTATCTCTGAGTCTCCAGACAGCTGTGAGCAGAACCAAGGCTGCTCTCAGGCAGCACTGCTGGAACCAAGAAAGGACAACTGCCCAGAGCCATGGGCAGATATGGGCACAGGACAAAGACTGGGAGCTCACGGCACTGCTGACAGCATCTTGATCACCCAGCAGTAAGGACCCTGTTTGGAAAACATCTCCGAGTCAAACCTGGAGCATTTGTAGTGATCTACTAAACAAGCTGCCAAGCTATGAAAACAGACAGAGAACTTGCATTAACATCACCACTACTGAATAAAAAAGGACTATAATTAGTATGATACTCCACTTAGAAAAAAAATGTCATACAATTTTTTGATATGGGGTTTTTTTCAAAAATAAGGTCTACCTACAGTGAACAGGCAGGTTTTCATTGATTTCCTCATCTTTACATATTTTCCCTTCAACTAAAATCAATGTTATTTTAGATTTGATTCCTCTGGTTTCTGTTTACATTGTTAAAAATCTACTGTTGAATTACAACAAGTGTTACCACGTAGGTTTCTGATTTACTAAACTATAAATAGAGAGATTTCCTTTCCAGGTCCTGTGCAGTTACTGTAACTGGTCAAGGTTGAATGTTTGGTGGTGGTAATGGAAACTCGACAGGGTGATATAAATATACAACAGGATAATCTGATATAAATATACCACAGGAGAATCACTATGTAGGAAAATCTAGATAAGTCCATCAAGAAACACACAAATACAGGCATTAGATTACATAAATCTAAATAAAGAATTCGATTATCTCTTCGTGTCTGATTCTGATGGGATAAAAGCAGGTGTGTCCAACAGTAGATAGGAATTTGTTTCCTCTGCAGAAAGAGATTGAAGTTTAGGAAAGGGTCTAAATAAAAATATCAGTGAATGGGAACAAGAGCCTGAATTCATTAGGAGGTTGGACATCAATGTTAGTGCAGTAAAGAGTGTCTTAGGTTTCACAAACTCTTCCCATGTTCCCAGAACAAAAACACACTTCACAAAGCCACTTTGTTCTTGAGATTCCTACAGGCATTTTTATGTCTTTGATTCCATCCCCTTATGAGCTTTACTTGAAGTTTCAGCTCCACAAGTGCCCAAGTCTAAATAATGGAAGTGAATTGATCAGAAATAATACCTGCTGTTTACTCTCACCCTTTGCCTTTCACATACTTTCAAGTAACACGCAAAAAAATCTGGTTGGTAAAAATGGCACAGGCCTTCCTTAAAAGACTTTCTTCCCTTAAAAGGTTTTGTATAAAAATTCTGCTAGCCCCAACTGATGCTAGACTCCAATTAGTAGAAAGGTTCCCTGCTGTCTGTAAGTCTGGAGCTAAACTTGAGACAAGTGGAGCTAAACTTTAGATGAGTTTCCTAACAAAACAGATTTCCATTTAGCTCATCTGTAAGAATAATTTTCAAGCAAACAGATCTGTGATGAGGCCACGGTCTTCACTTTACAAGAGATTATTTCTATCTCATTTTCTTTGCTCTGGAGGCGTCAGTCCTCATGCAATGTGTTCCCCCTTTTCTGCTGAAGGCTCAGGTATCTCCACAGCTTCACAGCCTTTACCCACCTTTGTGATTGCCTGTACTGCATGTCCAGGTTGGCTTCATTGGAGCTGGGCACAACAGCTGCTCTGACACTGTGGGCTGAGAGAAATGCAGCAGCACTGCTCCATGTGCACAGGGTGCTTGTTGGTGGGGCTTCTTGCCCCCAAGAGCCTCGCTAAAACCCACGTCCCAGCTGGAGTGCTGTGACTCTTGTCATCTCATGGACCAGCACATCCCTCATGGGAGACCTCATGTCTCTCTCTGCGTGTGCCCCTAATGCAATCCATTACTGCAGTGCCCTTCCCAGTGACTCACTGTACTTGTTTCTCCAGCAGGAAGAAAGCTTCAAGCAGGCAGACAACTAAAGCCACTGAGGTCTCAAATCAGTCAGCTCAAAATATTCTGTCATTTCTGGGAGAAATGTGCAGTCTGTACTAACCCTCAAGCTCAATAACATAACAAAATAAATTAGCTCACGGTGAGCACTATTTTGAAGTGACTAGTTCATTATCTCCTTGCCTAGGGCAGAAGATTGACAAAAGGAAGAAAGATCCAGATATTTTCTGGATTCTTCCTTGGGATAAGTTACAACTTTAATTAAAAATGTTGCCTGGGAAGATGGCTGAAGTGCAAAGCCTATGTTGGTGCCCAGAATGGAAAAGGTCTGTCTCCTCAAAGGGTAGCTGTGTGCATGTAGACTATGTATTGCTTTCTCTGTCTTGATTTGGAATGGTGAAATGGAATTATATTTATTTGTTTGTTTTAAGAAGAAATTAGGAATTGTGCCTTCCATTCAGAAAAAAAAAAAGCACTACTTGAAAAACCAATGAGCACCCACTGTCTGTCAGTCATGGTGACCATTCTGGTTGATGGCAGAAGTGGTGCTGGTCCACAAGCAGCCCCTACATCACCAAGGGGCTGTTGGCAAGGCTGCAAGACATTCCTCCCCTTCCCCACATGTACATCCAGCCCCACCTACATGGCCTTCCCCTGCTCCACAGTGCTGTTTGCAGCTGGAGTCAAAGCCTCATGTCCATGTGCATTCTAAACTGTCCCTTTGAGACAGGCTGGCAAAGAAAACAACACCAGGCTTGGTGCTAAATGAGCTGTTTTTCGAGGTGGCACCTGTACTGGAAGGAGCACCCAGTGATTTCATTCCAGTGTAACCTACTGCTGAAGTCATGTGAAATATACGCATTTTGTTAATTTTTGTCTATTTGGGGATCATTTTCTTAATTTAGAATAAAGATTATATATCTGGGACATACAAGCATCTGTCTAGGTATGGCAAATGGGCAGCACCATCCTGCACACTTTGAGTGCTGCTTTGATAGAGCCAACAGTTCTTTTACCCAAAAAACCCTGAAGAAATTAAATAAATATATATGAGGCAACAGCTGCTTTCTTTCTTTCTTTCTTGAATGTCATATGCAATTCCAATTCCTTAGTTCCTCAAAATGTTTTCAGTGATTTCTGTCCTAAAGCTGCTTTGCTGCTATCATCTGCTTCTTCAGAGCTAATGCAAACAGTCACAGGTCCTCTCTACTGGGGCAGGATTGCTGATAACTTTCCATGGCATTCAGGATGTGATGCTGATTCCTAGATTGATTCCTTCTGCTTGTATAAAGTTTGCTGCTTGTGGGCAGTCGTGATTATGTTTGTGATAAGTGCTTATTGCATGGGTTCTTCCTTTGCCTGGGAATGAATGTATTGGAGGCCACAGATGTGCGACACATATCTGCACGTCCCTTCATGCCATGAGGAGGTACTTGCATTCTCAAGCCCTCCCATCCCTTCAGGCTTACTGGTTCCACATCCAGCAGAACATTGCAAAGTTGATTCTGAAGCAAGATCAGCCTAACAGAGGGTTTAGAAAACAGGAGCTAAAATGCTGACCTCACTTCTCATGAGGTGTCATAAAGCAGTGCAGCACTGGATTATATTCACTTGCTTGGCCTGACAAATGAGCTGTAGGTATTTAACCTGCTGGACCTTCACAAGCTCAGGAGCTCCATTCACATTCATCTCACTGTACTAAACATGCTAGGAGGACACAAACTGTGTGACCTAGAGCCCAATCCAGGAGATGTGGGTGCTGGAGACTGTTCCCCGCCGTGACTGATGCTTGTGGGTACTGATGAGGGCTCCAGAAAAGGCTGTCTTCTGAAGGCCAGGTCAGCAAGTGGATGCCAAGTGAATGACAGATACCTCCAGAGAAGCAACCCTGATACTATGACTGGAAAATTCCCAACACAAGCATTGGTGTTACACACTGTATCCAAATTATCAACAGATCTGCTGTATTGGGATGATACTGTTGATATGAAAACTGACTTGGCCTTTTTTACAGATACTGGCACAGGCTACAGCTTAATTGGGTCATTATTTGCAGTTTAGTGAGGATGCATTCAGTCACTCAGGTGGCAGTAGGTTACCTAGCATTTAAGTGTTTAAATAATTGCAAAGTCACAGGTTCTTGACTACAAACACCAAAAAGGGCACAGATTATATAAGGGAAGAATGGGAGGAAATCTCAATTCAGTAACATGTGACCTTCCAGGAACAGAATTTGCCTTGTAACTTATTCAGTACAGTATTTCCACTTCATTGTTTGGTTTTTTTACTCTACTTAACACAAAGAAATGCCATGAACTCATCTTTGAGGTTATCCACAGGAAGATTTAAGCTATCAGAGGCTTTTATACACCATCAGGCACAGCTATTCCAGTGATATATTGCCCTTTTCTGTGAGTCAATAACAAACAAATGCATCATATTCTTTACCCTCTTTTCAAAACACAGACATAGTTGATGATATTTCCTTGAGGAAAAAAAAAGAGTATAAATAAAAAGAAGTAGCCAAAACGCTTGAATTGGGTAAATTGGCTCAAGTTGCAAGTTTTAAAGCCTTTTAGTGTTCAGGAACACTCTTAAGAAATACTATACCGGACCAAATTAGAACTAGGAAAACTGACACAAAACTGAGCAAAGTTTGGATTCAGATTCTCAAAGACACTTCATTCAACCTCCAGAGTTCAAGTCTGATAAGGCTGAAATGTGGCAGAGCAACACATAAAAGCTCTGTTCATTACAAGCCCTTTGTGTCACACAGTTTTAATTTGTTGTGGAGCACAGGCCCTGTGTTTTGATGCTGCAACATGGTGTGAATAGAGTTTGCAAAAATTCAAGGCTGGGGGATCAAATTCTTTGCTTGGGATATACTCCAATTCATGCCAGACCCCCTTTAAAGTGGTAAAGCTACAGCAATTTAGAAATAGACCAGATAGATTAAATTGAATTTTGGGAAGGAAAGTCAAGGAGCAGAGAGAAAAGTGTTCTTATTTCATGGGAACATAGTCCTCCATTTCTCCGTAATTTCTGCTTGCAGAGGGGTTCTTTCTCTTTCTGGTCAGACACCTGCTACTTTGCTGAGTAATACATGCATTAAAGGCTCCTCTACACCTTCCCATCCATTTCTCACTTTAGAACAAAGCTTCACATCAAAACATGCATTGAAATTGGAATAAATACCACACAATAAAGTCTTCAAATGGTACATCTGAGTAAAAGCAGTGCCATCATCTTTAGCCTGTTAAACCCAGGTTCCAAAGGTACACTGAAGGGTGCTCCTTCTAGCTCTCCCAGACCACATAAGTGCTTGCTCTTCACCCTCTGCATTGTTGAGGTAAGAGCAGGTGAGATAAATCTGTTTTGCGTTGTTCATAGGATAATTACATGAGCTTTAGGTGGAGCATGCAGAAAATACCAATTTTATTTAATGATTTGTAAAGTGGTTAGATCCAGAAGAAATGGAACAGGTTAGATCATGTTTGCAGATGACCTGGGCACCATTTTGCAGCCTCCACTGGGATAACAGCTCAGTTGCTGGTTGCATAATTCATTTTTATCCTGCCCAGCTGCATACAAAGGTTAAAAAAAGATATAATTAGTCTCCTTCTCTGTTCCCACCTCTGGCCCACACAAACCCTGTCTCTTATTCAAACCTGTCATTGTTAGCAGTATAATCCAGGTCTCCTGAAAAGAGACAGCAATGAAAAAATTATGGTAATTTAATTCAGAATGATCTTTCCTTTGTAGTTTTCACATTACTTTTGCAGATACATCTATTAATAACCTGTAGGAACCAGCTTCTATTTACATAGCACTTTTCTTCCCAAAGGGTCTCTGAGTGCTTTGCTAACCTTAGGGATCATTTCATTCTTTCCTGACAAATGAGGCTCAGTTTCACCTTTATGGCAAACTTCAGGCAAAGGATGGGAGAGAAGAATACTGAGCCTGCCCCTCCACACTCTGCAGAGCTGCCAGCTCCCAACGTGGGGTGCAAGTGTCCAGCAGGAGGTCTCCTGCCCCATGCAGGTATGTATTGTTACTCAGTGCCTGAGGCTCACTTTCTCTCTCTGCCTCCCCTCTGGCTGCACAGAAGGAGCTCCGGCAACCAAGGAGATTCACACTGTTCCTGCGTGGTGATGCTCCTAGTTCCCACTCCATCAGCACTGAGCTCGTCTTGAGCAATGTCATGACACCCTATGGTGTCAAATGAATTATTTATTCAATTTAATCAAAAAGCACTGGAACCCTCTGGGATTGTTGGGGAGAGAAATCCTGCATGACTGTTACTGCTGTTTCTCTGTGGGGGTTTTTTGGGCTACAGGGGCACCCACAGGCACCCCCAAAACGAATTCTCCTTGTGCTAGGTGCTGTAGTGACATCCACTGAGTTGTAGCTCAGTGCTACCCAGGTAAAGGACAAGAAGCAATATGGACATGTTGAAATAAAGGAAATTCCACTTAAATATAGATGGTCAAAGACTGGCATAGGTTGCCTACAGAGGCTGTGGAATCTCCATCCTCAGGGATACTCAAAACTTGACTAGACATGGCCCTGAACAATCTGCTCTAGATGACCCAGATGAGAGCAGGAGGGCTGGACAAAGTGGTTCAAATGTCCCTTCTAACTTACCTATTCTGTGCTTAGCTATTCTTGCTTGTATAGAGCAAAATGCAGGACACACACCCAGGTGTTTGCCATCACAGGTTGAAGATAAAGGAAGTAGTGGCAGAATGAAGCATCCTGTTCTGCCCAGTTACCAGACAGGTTGCTCAAAGGATTAGGATTCCCTCCAGGGCCTTTTCTGATACGGTGTTTCACTAGACCATGCTGGAGACAGAACACGGAGGGCCAGGAAGTGCCTCCCATTCGGAGCTCAGTCGTTACAATGAGCTTCAACATTGCTCACTGCATGTTTCAGCCTGGCTTTTATGGAAAACTCAGGGCAAAATGAAAATAAGCTTTCATATGAACAAAATATTATCTGTAAACAATACAGATATGAGTGTATGTGTATTTATGGGGTCCTCCTGCCTCAGGTATAGGTGTTCAACTCTTGGAATAGTTTCATGGGCTGCCTATGTATAAGAGCACTGCCAAAGTTATCATCCATATAATTTTCTAGTGCCTCTTGTAAGTTCTTTGAAGCGAGCTGAGTGGATCCAGGTGCAGTAATACCACAGGTATGTCATTTATATAAACAGTGAACAACTTCAGTGGTGAGCTCCTGGAGATCTTCATTTAGTACTGACAGTCCCTGTGGGACTCAGGAGTAAATACTTTTCCTGAAACAAATGCTTTTTCGAAGGGATTTGACTTAAAAAGCAGTTTCTAGTAGCTGAAAGACATGACCCAAAAAATTACTTCTGAAATCACAGAGAACACCATTATTTCAGCAGGTGCCTGGCCATATTGCAATCAAATTTATGATCTCAGGCCTCTCCACTCTTCCTTCTTAATCAGAAATCTCTCTGTCAAAACCAACAGGATGATGTAAATGTAAACCCTGTCATCTGGCCTTTAGAATAAATTGTTTGGTGTTCCTATCCATACCTTTTGGTAGCCCTGGCACGCTGGACACATTATATTATGAGGACTAGAAGAATCTGACCATCTGTAAGTGACCAGATGTAAAATCTCTACAAAGGATTTTTCTAAGAAAGCTAATAATCAGGGCAGTGTTAGGTGTGGAAATGAGCCAAAGGCATGGCCCATAAAGTTGGTACGAAATGTGTCTTTGTCGAAATCAAACCATTTAGTGACAACTTGCAACTTTCTAGTTCAGTTTTCAGTGATTTAACCAGCCCTCTCACCTTTTTAGTTTTGTTGTGATCTTTTAGAAATGCTTAGTTTAATAAAATGCTTTTGGTGTCATTGCTTGATCATTGGCTTTTGTATGTATTACCTTCTGTATTTTGTATTAAATAATTAGATAATATATAAACATGATATTGCAGATGTGGGATATTTGAGACATTAATTTGATGAAAAGTCTATGCAAAATTAATCAAGATAGTACAGCTGGCACAAAGCAGTTTTTGTTATTGACATGACAATAGTAAGCCAGCTCTTTAAAATCTGTACAATAATAGCTTGGAAACAAATTTCTTTTGAATTTTAATTTCCTGAGGAATTTAATTTTTCAGTTCTACTTCAGAATGATTTTATATTCATTTATTTAAGGTCAGAATTGCCTGTTCAAGAGGCCTCAGCCTAAACCAGTTCTAATTATAGTAAACAAGAATTTTCACAAAAGAAGCTCTGCTGCCTTGAAACTGTTTTTGGACTTGGCCTTTGAAGATGTATTTTTCAAGCATATCTCAAGCTCCTCTTTTCAAGAGTGACACAAAAAAAATACAGTTCTTGTGTCAAATTTTCTTCCAAGGACTGTCACAAGACCACCTGTGTCAGTTAAGCCTCTGATTCAAGTTTTATGGACAATTCTGCTTAAGTTATACAATTTTCTTTTACCACTGGGGAAATTCTTATACCATATCATGTCAATGTTTGATGCTTAAAGACACTATTTTGAATAAGGAAGTAATGCTATAAAATTAACTGTATTAATTTTCACTTATCAGTAGAGCCTCAGTGAGTCCTGTTCATTAAACTCATCTTTGTTCCTTATTTGTGTGTTCAAAGGTATAAAATTGTGGGACAAAAATAGCATCAGCATTTGTAAAATCTCTAGAGAAAACCAGCTATCGGTATACTTGACAACAGGGAGAGCAGCTGGAGAGCCTAATACCCACCCCCTCCAACCACATAAGACCCCAAAACCCTGCCAAACTAAGACTAATGCTCCAAACGTTTTCCTAATTTTGTCCCTACAACAGGATTTTTTCTGTAAGAAACAAGTTTTTTTGGGGTTTTTTTTTTTGGTTAAAATATGGCACTAAGCTCTGTATTTCCCCTTATGCAATTACCAGTTTAACAAGCAACTACCTTTACTTAACATTCCTGTGGCTTCCTTCTTATCACCGCTGACATATCAAATCTGTCTTCCAATTTGTAGGCTATATGCAGGGGGAATAGAAGGGAGATAAAAATGTCCCTAAACTGAAACTGTTCTCCTTGTCTCCTAGGACCAGCCATCCAGTAGGTCCATTTAAGCAGCATTGCTGGCAGAAAGTGAAAATAAACTATAACAGGTCACTTTACCTAGTGAGAGATGTTTACATTGGAGTCTCAGTTACACTGTCGCAGAACTGTAGGTACAAATCATAGTGGAGAAGGACTGGGAGTATTGGTTCAGATACTGCAGGCAGAAAACTTGTGCTGCCTGGGGAAACTTCTGCAGCCTCTAAGCATATGAGTCAGGGTCCAGCCTTCTGAACAAGGATTTGACATCAGCATATTAGAAAACAAAAACTGTACAGGGATGATAACACAGCAAAGTTGAAAACAGAAAGTCCAAGAATTACAAAGGGATTTTTAAAAAAAGTTATATTGTTACATTACATGTATTATATATGGCTCTGCACATAAAGGCTCTGACATCCATTCAGAGATACTTCAGAAGTCATGATCAGTGGATTAACATCTATCACTTTGTACCACAGGAAAGCCATCTGTTTTACTGTAGGCAGGAATATGTGTATTGGCAGACATCAGTGTCAAGGGATATGCATCAAAATTAAATGCAAAACATGAACACAAGTTAACAGAAAGGAAATTGTGGGACTTCTAAAGCAGGATATTCAGGTAATCCTGAATCAAAGTTCTGGGCAAACTTCTTCCTTGTGGAATATAATACTTTCTCTTCTGGCATTGTACTTGTACATATGCAGTAAAGCTGGTAAAACAGATTTTGTTCTAACTGGCTGCTTGCAGATGCTCTTGATCTGGCATGAAGAAGAAAATGTAGCCAATGAGTATTTTATGTCAGGGATGAGAGATAATTCAATATTTAAATATGCAGACAATACAATAGAAATAATATTCTTGTAAGGCATTAGGCCATTTAAAGTATTATAAACTCTCTCTCAGATTATCCACTTTATTCTAGTGGTCCAGTGGTGTCAGCATCCCTGACCGTCACGGCACATGGAAATCCCATAGAGACTAATTAAATTCTCCTGTCTTGCAATAAGAATATAGGGGATTATTTTTAAATCCTATTTTTATGTCTATGATTTTATCCAGCTACAATGGATGTAACCAAAAGCACAAATATGCCTACGCCACCTTCTCATAATTGAGAGTTTGGGATTTGTATAACAGAGCCTGGAAACCAGGGGGCCATAGCAGTTCCATCAGCACAGTTTGTTGACTGCAGCAGGATTAGGACATAGTGTATGGGTATAGGTGAGAAGAGAAACAAAGCCTTCATTCATAGCTGGAACTCGAGAAGAGGAGCCTGAATACAGTTATGACAGATTAACACCTACCAGTCTTCATGAGAAGATAAAAACCCAATTGTCAGCTCTAGTGCTTTGCAGCAACATAGTAAAAAGAGCCAAGGGCAATTGCAATGATGTGGGTGATGGACTTGTATGTATTAAAAACAGTAGCATTTGACATGATGGTTTAAGCAAGAAATCCCACAAACTAATTTAAAATACACATCTTAGGGCTGAGATGTATTCCTCTTTAATTTGCAGAATCAAGCCAAGATATCATAAATATCCAGGCACACCTTCTAAACCTGGTCAGTTCAGCAAAGAACCAGGCACATAACATCAGAGGCGATATTTCCTACTTGTTTTGTGATTATCAGTTCGTGGAAAGAGCAGGTTATGCTGAGTGAATAGGAAACTCTTAGAGAACAAGCAGTTTGTACTGCATGTATTTTCTAAGCATCTTCTGCTTCAGAACATTGGGAACATTTGCATGAAAATAGAAAATCTTTTTCTCGGAAGAGCTGGTGCTCCTCTGCTGCTTGTTCAACGCATCAGGCTTACAGGCATTTGCTCTTACTCACGTACCCCTGCATTAAGGTTGAGTCTGTAATACCATACAGAATAGCATTTGTGAGTGCAGGGTCCTGCTGAAAGCAATCAGCTGCCTTGTTCATGTGCTGACTTTGTTGGACTAGGACAGGAGTTCTTTAAAAGACAGGAATTAAAGCTCTGACTCCCTTGTCTTCCCTGAAGCTACTTCAGCTTAGCAAAGGTATAAGTCTTGAGGTTTGAGTGACTAATTATGCCTCATACTGATTGTGGTCATTTCTGGGAAAATAAGTAGTGTGAACAAGCAAATTCCCTGGAAATTAAGAACATTTTGTTTCTTTTTAAATATGGTTCTTATCTAACTCAGAAACAGCTGACAGTTTTTTGAATATGACATTAGAAACTGTCTGCTGTTTTGCAAATAATAATGATGCTGGACTGATGAGCAGAATGGGAAATGTTAGCACCTTCTCTTTGGCAGCTCAGGAGTGCTTCCCAGCCGAAGGAATGGGTGGGCACCAGGCTGGCTGTATCTGCCTGCATGACTCAGCCCCATTCGCTGGCATTGACACTTCCACAAAGAGTTAATGCTGTTCTGCTGACTCACTGAGGCAGATGAATCTCTACTCCCGTTTGATGTACAGGAAAAGTGTCTCACTGGAGAAGGGACAGCCGGCAAGGCTCATAACAGAGGCACTCTGCTGACCACCACAAGTGGTACCTGTGTGCTCCTTCAGAATTCAAGCCTGTTTCTGCACACCAACAGCTTACAGCTGCTCTGAGAGCCCCAGTCTAAGGTGTTGATGCACAGTCTGGAGGCAGGGAGGGGTTTAGATTTTACTGCTAATTTTACTGATGATGTTGATGCCACTGTACTTCAAATGTCACTGGTTTGTTTCATGCAGCATCACCAAAGTACCACAGTTCATCTCAGCTTGCTCTGCTGAAAGTCCTAGCCAAGGCCTGTACATCTCCCCTTTTGTAATCTCCTCTCTGGCTACACCATCTGGAACTGTTCATTCATTTGGGCACATCACTCTTTTTCCACAGTTCTCTTGTCATTTCTCCTCTTTTGCTGCTCCAAATGCAAACTCCTTGTTCTCACTTTCAAAGCCTTTCACAATTTAATCATGCCTCATACCAGTTCTGGTATTTGTTATTCTTCCACCCACCCTCACTTTGTTGATTGCAGCCTCCACTTTTCCTTCTTTATTCTACACTTTCCTTTATGGCTGGGGACAAAAACCCGCAGTGAAACCAGCTAAGTCCATGCTGTAGACTCCCTTACAATGTCACGTATGATAGAGCACTGAAGAACCAGCTAGTAACAGAAAGACAGGATGGTCACGGCTGTAGGTTGGCTAAGGAGCTGCACACAGGATCCCTTGAACTCAGATTCTCTTATTCTCACTTATATTTTTAACAAGTTCCTTAGGATATAGACTGCTATTGACAATGTCTTGTGTTTGTGCGTTTTCTGTATGACAAAACAACTTTCAAATGACCTGTTAACTAGCTTGTCTTCCCCTTCTGTGGAAAAGGATTGCTTCACAGTCCAAGCGCCTTGCAACTTCCTAGGGAAGCAGGGTTCTATATTTCATAGCTGCACTTCAAAGCCACTGAGAGACTGAGGCGACACTGGATGTAAGTGCCAAACCCACATTAGTGCAGACTAATACCAGACTTTTTCACCTGTCTCCTTTTCTCTACAGAGATAAATAACATTAAAGACAAGCCCTAGAGCCATGTTCAGAACAGGCTGGGAAACAAAGTATTTGTAGAATTAAATGCTTTCCACTGAGCTATTTTTCAATGTATTATTGTAGTAAATGTTTAGATTTTCCAAAGACAAACTCATAAAACAGTCATTAAGCAACGCTATTTTATGTACAAATATTTTGCAGAACAATTTAATATATAATCACACCAAATGTTTTTCCATTCCTGCTACCTCCACAGCATTGGCATTAAACAACTACTGCTTCACTGGATCTCTTTTCCTTCAAGAATGGCTGTGACACCTCAGGGCTTGCCCAGAATCCCAGGGATCATATTCAGAACATATGTTCTTCAAGAACACGTGAACTTTGACACCTGGTCAAACCTACCCTACAATGGCCTGTAGCAACTGGTAATAACTAAGCCTGAGTCCTGCAATGTGTATACTCTGGTGGGAACAAAGTTCTCACATTGCCCTTTAGCCCTATCTGAGGTTTCTTTAAAATGACCCAGATTACTGCTCTCTCTACGTGCACCATTTAATTTGGATTAATTTTTTTTTCCTACATATCAGATCCTAAATTTGCCAGTTTCAGCCAATCTCCAACACTGGATAAATTGGCTGGTGAAATAAATATGAGGCAAATAGCTTATAAATATAGTCAGGCTCCTGGCCAATAAAATACAAAATAAGCAAGCGTGGTAGTTACAAGACAAAATAAATATAGGGCTCAATCTTGCCTAAGCTTTAGAAGTTCAGCTGGGAGGAAGTCTCACATGAGTGAGGGTTTTGATCAAACTGCAAGTGGGAACCTAGGCAAAAAGATGAATCCAGTCTTCTGGAACACTGCTTCATGTCAAATCCGATCTTAAAAACTTCATTGTATAAATGGAATACATGGAAAGTACTGCATTTAACACTCATGATAGGCCAACTAGACCTATCCAACCGATATTATATGGGGGTTTTATATTTTGCGATTACCTCAAGATCACCTTCAGCTGTGGAGGTGCAAAGTTTGTTCCTCGGAATACTCTTATACCCATTCCCACAGAATCTTTTTTTCCTGCTTTTTTTCCTTTTGATTTTTGTCTAAAAGCCTCAACCTATATAAAGCATGCTACAAAAAAAGTTCTGGAAGTCTATTAATACATTCCCGTTAGCATTCTCTGCATATATTTCACACTGATCTTTAGAATTGAAAGTGTTTTTAGTCTGTGCTCGTACAACACGCAGTCTAGTGGAATACCAAAGATGAGTTCCTAAGTACTCCTCACAGCTCCCAGAGCCCTCATCCAGCAGGCCCTAGATCTTACTGATACCACCTGACGCTCCGAAAAATGTTTCCCTGATTTCTAGCAATCGTATTTACAGATGGATTCCACTTTGTAGTAATTGCCGTGGGTAACTCCTCTTCAGTACTTCCGGGAATCCTGGTTGGTGGTTGATTTCCCTTGGTCCACACTTCCACCATCTGTGTGGCTTGCAGACCATGGGAGCCCCACCAGAGCCCATCTGACATCCAGTAAGCAGCCCTGGCCATCACTGCTCAGACCCCTGCCCTTGCCTCACTCCCTCAGCTACGCAGGTAGAGCTTTTTGCAGGAGTGTGTGGTGATCTGGATAAGGGGTTAAAGATTGTGGTTAAGGTTGGGCTGAAAATGTTTACGGTTTTTTAATTAAATAGGGCACGATTATCAAAGTTATTTTAAAATTGCAGTCATCTGCCCCAGCTCTTGCACGTGGGTCATTCTATGGCTTCAGGGACATCTGTTTGTATAACTGAGAGGGTGGTGCAGAGGCAGAATCTGCTGCTGATAGAAATGCCTGTGAAATGATGAGCTTAGTGTCTTTACTGAGAGAGATGTGTTGACTTCTCTGGAGAGATTATGCCCTTGTTGTTGGCCTGCTTGCCAGTTGGCTGTTCCCTTTGTCTGAGCTTCTGAAATTCAGGTGGTACAAAACCCCGGTTTGTTGTGTGCAGCACATGATCTCTGCTCTCTGCAGATAAATCGTTCTGACATGATGTAGCAGTAGCAAGCTGCTTAGTCCAACCAGCTTCTGTTATCTATTTCAGAAGCTTCTGTGGCCTTTAAGTATTTCATCACAAATAATTTCTGGCTAATCCACAAGAATACCAAGCAAAAAGGAGGAGAGTGAAAGTCCTGATTACTGTACTTACAGTCAGAGAAACACCTCGGTGGGCAGTACAAAACATCCCGTAGCTCCTTCCTCAACCAGCAAACCACTGATTATCAATGACTCTTCAAAGGACTCATTCCACAGACATTATATGATCAGTTCACTTCCTTGCATTACTCTGAGACTCTCCTCCCCACATCAGCTGTGAAACCATTAGCCAACCAAGCCTTCTAAATTGTATCACAGAAACATTTTTCCTCAGCTAGGAACAAGTATATCTCTCAGAACAATTCCCAGGATGATTTGATCCTACTCCTTTCACAGAACTTAAACTGCTTTTTTTCTGAGAGGACTCAAGTACCACCTTCTTTCTCTGGGCCCAGCCTCCCTCTCCAACTGTTGACTGTGAAACTCTCCTTATTTACCTGGTACTTTTACAGAGATCAGTAATGCATCACTATACTTACTTGCTCCCTACATCTTTTTCTCTGTAATTGACAGTAGGAATCTTTCTGCAGAAAAATATCTCTGTGATGTTACAGCTGCATATCTAACCCTGTACTCCACTGCTTTCCCATTTTCTCTCCCACATGCAACTCCTTTCAGATGACAACCTCAAAAGCATATCCTCTGTCAAGAAAAGTTCTGCAGTTACTCCCTTTCCTCAGCACAGATCCACACGAGTTGGCTGAATTGAGAAACACTGCCTGAGCATCACAAGCTTTTGACTTGAATGCAACTACGGATTTCTTTCTGGAATCAGTATCTGCTTAGGATCAATTTTCACAAGCTGCGATGAGACTTGAGGCTCTGAAACAGCACCCTCATGAGAAGCAATTTTAATAGTACTTGGGCAGAAATACTTATTCTTGATTTCATCTTACTTGAAGTATTTCACAAGCAGTACTTTATTAAAAATGCTTAGTTAAAATGTCACTAAAACAATTCCAAAGATTCTGATCATCCTTTACTATTAATCTTCACCCTTCCAACAGCTCTGCAGTCTGTCTCATGAAACTCCTACTGTCTTGTTACCTCATTATTCCCTTCTAAAATTTAATCATTATAGCCCACTTCACACCTCCTCTACCATACTGTCAAATGCTACTGTGACCTATGGTACATATTATAGTTCTAGTTATAGCTGTAGAGTCAAACCTGCAAAACCTACATTCTGATCTGCCTGTGACATGTAGGTCACCTTTGGCTGGCCCCCAATATCTTTATGCTTCAGCCTCCCCTGCCATAAAACTACTTTGTTCTTTGAGATTTATGGCTGAAAACAACAGAATAGAGCTATATAATAATTCTGCTTATAACGTTTTCAAGTGTGCTGTAGCCTCTTTGAATAACTGAATCCATGCAGAGATTAATTATATCTGGTAGACCTAGAAATAAAGTATCTGTAAAGGGCCCTGCTGGACAGTGCCTTTCAATCAATGATCTAACATACTTTTTGCTTCTTCCACCCACTTGGTCAATTATTCCTTGATGAAGAGGAATAGGTATGAGGCACCCATGCATCTCCAACCTGAAATAAATTGCTGTCTTTTAGCTCTTTCCTATGGAGGTCTAAATGATGCTGAATACATTTAAATTTCCTGTGGCAGGTTATCTTTCCTTGCAGAAAAAGAAACTTAGCTCAAGTCTTCCCCCCTCCAATTTCTTCACAAATACCCCTGACTGCATTCAATTGGATGCTGGGAGTGGAAACCAAAAGAACTGAAGCTCTGCCTGAGAACATTTGCCACCCACATACTGCAACAGTTTTCAGGAGCTAAATCTTATTTATGAGGCTTAGTTTCATTTCCAGTCCTTTGTGCCAAAAATCCCAATGCAATGTAATTTGTGCACACAGAGGCCACACAGTTGTGGCATGACTTGCTACACACTAGCCCTCTCTTAATCTGGTCTGGGGTCTATAGACATACTATAGTCTCACAAATGTGTGGGAGTGTGGATATGACAACATCAGGAGAAGCATGTAGAGACACATTCAACAGGCAATAAAAAATATCAGAGAACTCTTAAATAAGACACACTGAGGAATGTATTAACTGTATTGCAACATTCGAGCACGAGCCCAGAATTGGATGCAGACAGCTTGCTTTGAACGTTTCATCAGGCATCTTTCTCTGTAGTAAGCAAAACCAAAAACCTAGCCAAACTATAGGTAGCCAGTACCTTTTGGACTAATTTGGGACAAAAACACATTTTGCTATTCAGGTATCTTTTGAATAGAAGGCAAACAACTCTGGATTTTGTCATGATATATTTAGGCACAGATTTTAAAAGGAAACCGATTCACTACCTTCATTCATGTTGAATAATATCAAATTTAAAATTCACTCTGTACCCTCATTCACTGCCCTCACTCACCTGAAGGACTTGAGGCTGATACTCCAGGAACTCATTCACCAAGTGAGAATGTGTCCATGTGTCACTTTGACGTGGGAACATGTCTGACATGGGACCAATGCCAATCTCAAAGGAGAGCCTTATGGACTTCAGTTTTATCCTTTGGGAAAGTGTAGCGTATCCCTTTTACATCTCTATTTGTCAAAAAAGGGCTGCAAAGACAAAGAAGACAGTCTCAGTTCTGGATGCCTGCCAGGATAATGTAACTCTATCCCATCCTCTGCTCCAAGTAAAGACTGAGAAACGCTTGTGTCATTAGTTCTGGCCCTCCCCGAGGCTCCGAGTGTCAAACTGCAACACAGCAAGCCCCAAACCGTGTCAAGAGTAATACTATAACTAGCAAAGGGCCACAAAACAAGCTGGAGTATCTAGTCTGATTGTAAACGATCATGCTCATAAAGCAGCGTTTCAAAAACGCTGCCAAATCTCACGGCTACCACGCTTAGGAGCTTTGTGCTGCTTATAAGCAGCTTCCTCGTTTAAATCTTTGCTACAAGGACCGACAGGGCTCGTGGGATGGGTGGGATGCCTGTGGTCCAAGGGCAGGTTTGGACACCCAGCTGCGGGAGCAGACCCTGCGGCCGAGCCCGGACTTGGAGGGCACCGCTGGGGAGGGCGCAGCCACCGAGTCTAAACTCCCTTTCTCCGCGTCTCTCGTCCCGTCCCGTTCCCTTCCTATGAAGTCGCAGTGAAAGCGTGTGCAGTCGGTTCCTGGATGCTATCCCCGCATCCGCGCCCCTCGGCGCTGCCCGCTGACAGCCCCTTATCCTGGCCCTTGCCCCCCGAGGGAGCGGCGGTGAGACTGGGAGGCTCCGGCTCTCCCCTGGGACACGGGTGCGGCGGCGGCGCGGGAGAGGGGTCCCTGCGGGGAGAGGGGTCCCTGCGGGGAGAGGGTCCCCGGCTGAGGGGACAGCGGCGGCCGCTGCCGGCCCGCGCCCCGGGGAGGGAGCGCTGCCTGCCCGGAGCGCGGCTGCCCC
>VZRO01006558.1:252426-275245 GCA_013397915.1 Daphoenositta chrysoptera
CTGCCTCCACCCTCCTTCCCTTTCTCTCGCTCGCTCGGCGAGAGCACTGTGCCTCCTTTCCCAGATGGCAGCCGGCAGCGCCATGCAGCCTCCCGTTCCTCCTCCTCCTCTCCCTCCTCTCCGGCTCTAAGTTAATGCCATGCTGCCGCTGCTCTTCCCGGCACTGCTGGCCGCCTGCCTGCCGCCCTGCCAGGGCTGGAGCCCCACGGCGGCTGCCAGCGGGCAGGAGGAACAGGAGCAGGAGCTCTTCTTGCCCCCTGCCAACTCCTCCTCCCGCTCCTTGGCCAGCCTCGAGATGGACCTCGACGGGGCAGCGAGCAAGGAGGAAGGCAGCACCGACAGCCCGGGCACGCCGGCTGCCCCTAGCCAAGAGCCTTTCTCTTCCGCTCCCACCACCTCCGGGCAGGAGCAGCAGGGGCAGGAGCAGCAGGGGCAGGAGCAGCAGGAGCAGCAGCAGCGTCCCCAGCCGCAGGGGCAGCCGCAGCCCGCCGAGGACCCGCACTGCAACATCAGCGTGCAGCGGCAGATGCTGAGCTCGCTGCTGGTGCGCTGGAGCCGCCCGCTGGGCATCCAGTGCGACCTCCTGCTCTTCTCCACCAACAGCCACGGGCGGGCCTTCTTCTCCGCCGCCTTCCACCGCGTGGGGCCGCCGCTGCTCATCGAGCACCTGGGGCTGGCGGCCGGCGGCGCCCAGCAGGACTTGCGCCTCTGCGTGGGCTGCAGCTGGGTGCGGGGCAGGCGGGTCGGGCGCCTGCGGGGCGCTGCCCCCCAGCCCCCCGCCGCCGCCGCCGCCGCCTCCTCCTCGCTTTCCTACCCGCCGGCAGCCGAGCCCGGCCAGTACTGGCTGCAAGGGGAGCCGCTGAATTTCTGCTGCCTGGATTTCAGCCTGGAGGAGCTGAAGGGCGAGCCGGGCTGGCGGATGAACCGCAAGCCCATCGAGTCCACCTTGGTGGCGTGTTTCATGACTCTGGTCATCATCGTGTGGAGCGTGGCCGCCCTCATCTGGCCCGTGCCCATCATCGCCGGGTTCCTGCCCAACGGCATGGAGCAGCGCCGCGGCACCGCCGCCGGCACCGCCACCGCCACCGCCGCCAAGTAGCCTCTCCCGGTGACCCCCTTCTCTTCGTCTTGTGCCGTGGAGGGACGCGGGACGGACTCTGTCGTGTTTTTCTTGTTTGCAGCGTGCCACAGGTGCGCGGCGGGACGTGGGGCCGCCTCAGCGCCCGGCCCCGAGGGCAGCGGCCCCGAGGGGACCAAATCATATGTGCGCGTTTTATATCTTTAATACCCGTTTTAAACGAACCTTTTAGTTAAAAAAAAAACCCAAAAAACAAAACAAAAAACCAAACAACCCTCCCCACCCCCAAAAACAGGCAAGAAAAAGCCCCCCTAAAAATTCAATGGAGGAAATCAAAGACCCTCCTATTCGGCTGCATTTGTTGTCGGAGTAGCGTTTTTGTATAGGACGTAGTCTGAACGGGTTTTTCCTTTATGGACAGAAAGGGATGTCTCTCTTTGACAGAATGGAGAACCGAAGCGGTATATATATTGTTATTGCTGAAGCTGAACTTTAATGAACCTTTCACACTGTATTTCCTGGTTGAGATAGTGTGTATTTATTATTGTAGCTCCGCATTATTTGGCTTTTAATACAGAGGTTTTCTTTCTGGAGCCACTGTAGCCTTTTGTTGGTCTGTTTCCTCCAGGGTGGAACAGAGGGTTTGGCTGGCCTTCCTGTCTGCGAACCTGCCACGAAACTCCTTTCCCCATGAAATGGTGTTACCAGGGCTGTTGGTGGCAAAAGGAGAACCCCAGACCCTTTCTGACTGGTGTTTGCCCTATCTGTGCAGCAGATGTGGGTCTGAATGCCTACACCAGCGTCGGGTGGAGAGGGGTGGGGAGCGCGGCTGTGCCAGAGATCCTCCAAGGCAATTTCACACAGACTATGGCTTTCTCCTTGGTTTGAGGTTGGGTGGCTTCAGCCCTGGGAAGATGAGGCCCACTCTGAGTTATGCTAAACAGCGTGGGGCAAGTCTCTGACTTCCACAAAGTTCATTCCTCAAAACCAGCTTAGATGCAGTGTATTTGTTGGAGACACAGTAATACTGTACCTCTTTTTCATCTACCAGTCTGCAGGGTCGCTCACAGCGAGTCTGTGGGGTGAGAAGGCAGGAGCTGCCAGTCCAGAACTAGATTCCAGCTGCTGCTGTGCAAGCATGCAAAGAAGGAAGATTTCTTCTCTCTTGTTTGAGCAGAGAGTTGTGTAGCCTGAAATACTGTTTGTTGTATACTTCCAACTGTTTAGCCTTATAAAAAGTTGTTTCATTTGCCTTAGACATGATTAGTCCAGCTGAAGTTTCTGAAACCAAAATACAAGCTAAGTGACAAATATTTGCAATAGGAATTCTCATTCTTTTGTCAACATCAATGTATTTAGTTTGCTAGGAACGCATGAATTTGCTTGGGGCTAATTTGGTGTATTCGTAATGTATGGTGGAAATGACTGGATGAAAAGTCTGGAAGGATTAAATTTTTAGGATTCCCATATTTTTTAATTGAGAACAAAATAAAATAAATGCATGCTCTATGTGTATGCTGTCTGGAAAAAAAAAAAAAAAAGAGAGTAAAAGATTGACAAACAGCAGAAATAAATCAAGATTTAAAAATGCTCCATGTTACTGGGCTGCCTCTACACCCGCTGTTTCTCCTGTTAATCCTATTGCTGGGGTTCTCTCTTGAGTAAACATTGCCGTTGCGTTGTTCGCAGAAAGTAGAGGATCTGGTCACTGTGAGAAGCATTCTCCTGACCTGTTGATCCAAAGGGCACCTGCCCCTGTACACCTAGTTTAGAGAGCCCCTGTTTTCTTTCCTTGATGGGTAAAATAGTGTCACTTACAGCTTGTGCAAACTCTTGTGCACAGACATTTGACATGCTAAAGAGCAATTCTTTGCATATCAAGTCCTGTGTGACAGAGATGCCTCTTCATACTGAAAGGCAGGACTAGCAGGAAAACATGAAGATACTGCTGACATCCTCTCAAAACAGGAATAATTTCATCTTTTGAATGAGATGCATTTAGGCAGAGAGTTAGCAATTTTTACTGGAAGTTTTTCTGGCTCTATTAATTCATGATGTAAAGTCCTCACTGTGATCCAGGAAGCCTGTGCTTGAACTCAAAGGTGGAATCTCTTTTTTGCTTGTCCTTGTTTCACCAGTGATGTGATACTGGGTTTTTTTCTGAATTGCATCAACATAAACAAGGGAATGGTGTTACTGTCTGAAACAGGCAGCTTCAGTTTTTAAAGGCTTATTATTTGCAGTTCTTGCAGACACGTAGCAGGTGGTACACTAAAATGGGTACAAAATGGTTTATTTTTCTAACTTCTATCAATATCAGCTTGAATACAAACTTTGTGAATAGACAGTGCCACACTCAGAATATTTTGCTGCTTCACTTAAAGAACATGATACAAGAGAGGGGTTTTCTCATAGTTATTCTATAAATACACTTGTAACTGGAGCTATTATTAAAAATCTGCTAAGACACGAATGTTGAGAACACAGGGATGGCATTAAACAAGCAAACAAACTCCAACGGCAAATCTTGTCCAGAATAAAAAAACTGCAATGTTTTCAGGGAGTACTGATCTCAGACACAATGTGCAAAGAGCCCGTGTGGGTTAGGGAAGGTGTTTCCTTAGATCACAGGAACCGTGGGCATAAGTATGTTCCCTTCGCAGAGAGAGACCAGTCCGTGTTTCTGTGCCTTGAAGAGGAGTTTAAGGCACAGCAGGGGGCATAGGGATTACCTGCTGTACAGGCTTTAGCCTGGATCTAACTCCCTGAACCCTCGAGTTTCAGTGAGGTGGCAGCAGGGCTTCTGCTGTAAAGAGCAGAGAGTGGAAATGCACTATGCAAACTGTGAGCTTTCTTCAGGCACTGTTACATCCAACATCAATAACTCTGCTCCTGTGGCTGTGGCTGCTACTATGACTCTACGTAAACTATAATTTTGAGTAACTTTTGCCTTCATCCATGGGAATTGCATCTGAATGCAACCCAGAAGAGGCAAACCCAGGGCAATGTGAAGTATGTATCTGCACACCACCTAGTTTAAGATTCCAAGTTTAGACACTGAAATGTCTATTTCTCTTCTTCTTCACTGGCAGTGGAGCTTTATTGTCTCTTAGCTGGAGTTGATTCTAAGCTATTTTTATTCATTTGGATTTATTTTTAAGACCAGCTGGTAGCAGGGTCAGCACGAGAGCAGATTAGTCACCATATATAATCCTTTATGTACTCAGGGAGGGCATATATTTGTATATATCTATCTACATATGAGGACTCACTGTGTAGAACTGAAAGTTAAAGCAGAAGTGAGAAAAGGGATGATGAGAAACAAATAATACTGAGGAAGTAGTACTGGTTTTCCTTCACTATTTGTGTTGGATCATGTTTCCTGGTAAGTTGTCCTGACTTTATTTACGTACAAGTGTTTGTTGGAAAGCAAGGGATACCTAGAAACAGAGGGAGTTTCTTGATTTACTTTTTAAAATGTAATTCAACTCTATTACAGATTTTTGTTTTCATTCTAGGAACCAGGAACACTCTCGAGATTCAGCACTAGAAGGTACTATGCTTGTCTGCTAGTGTTAGACTGGCACAATTTTTTCTGTATATTCGGACCTCAGAATTTATTCTCTCACCTATTTTCTTAGTTGTGTTTCATAGATGTGTTAGAAGCAGAAGCATACAGAGGAATATGTCATTTTAGCATGGACACAGTTTTGCTGTTACTTAGTGCCACATTGATTCCAATAATAAAAATATGAAAATGTAGTACAGTATAATAATAGTTATATATTATGTAAGCATACTGTTGCTCAATAGGTTGTCAGTAATCAAGCATTTCTGTATGTCAGGAGGTATTTGGGGTAAAACTACCATACTAGGTCAAATGCAAGAGTTGTTACTTATCCAGGGCTTAGTTCACCAGTGCTTTCGATGATTAATGCGGCTGCAACAGCAGGACTATTTGTGCAGTGAATGTTACTCAATATGAGTAAGGGCTACTGAACCAGACCCTAAAATAACCTAATTAAAAGCTGTAGTTGGCTGAATAAGTATTATTCATCATGACATCTGCTTGCTGAATAAAAGTATCTCCAGGGCTGACATTACATGATCGCAGGGGCCGAACAAAAGCCTAGTAAAATCAAATAGTTAATTGAAGTTTTGTAGGACTGGAGATCAAAGGATTTATTTTGAAGATATATGTATATATATAGATGTAAAGGTAGGTATGATGTTCTTGTTCCTCTTTGGTTTTTATAGACGTAGTTTATAAATCCAAAGCCAGGATTTCTCAGTCCAATGTAGGGCCTTGCCAGTTTGAAAGTTAGCTTCTTTCTGAAGTTAGTATGAAAATGTCAGTTATTTTTCAAGGAGTTTTACTGAATAAATGTAATTTTTTTTCCCAATATATTTCAGGGAGAGGCCTTGACTTTGCAAAAAACATTTGTAATGATTCTGGGAAAATGTGTAAATATCAAATTCCAAATGTATTCAGATTTCAAAGCGTAAAAAATCTTTTTAATCAGTAATTGATTTTTAAAAGCATATTTTTAAACAAAACACCAGTTTCCATTTTTCCCCTCAGAAGCTGAACATTTCAGTGAATATCAGAAGTGCATTTGAGTGTTTCACGTTGTGATTTTGTATGTGATTTTTTGTAGAAAAAAAATTCTCTTCTGTGATTTGGAATTGATAACAGCTTGTGACAGATAAGTTACTGTATTTCTTGTCCCATCTTCATAATAGTTCTGGTTAAATAAGTTGTCCAAAACAATTGTAAATCATAATAATAATAAAAAAGTAGCTTAGACCATTTGTTGTGTTTCTGTTCTACTGTGCTGAGGAAGAAAGCAGTCTGGTATAAAATTTGGGATATTAAAGATGTTTATTGGAAATATCTGGATGGTGTTTAATTAGATTTGAGGACAGGCTTCAGTCTCACAATCACATCTCCAACTTTTTATAAAGTTTGAGTTTGTAACTGAGTGTAGCATTTTGAGCATTTATATGTCAGTCAGAGTCCCTGAATCTGCACCTTGGGAAAACCAGGATCTAAAACATTATCTCTTATTTTCGCTTGCTTATTATCTCGGCAGGTTAACATGTCAGAACAAAACAGAGCAAAACTGGAAGATGCAAATATCCTATGAAACACTGTTTGTTTCTGCATGTTTGACTCAGTCTTAGCTGTCGTAGAAAACATCAGATTAATGAGACATAAATAAGAGATCAGTGCTGTTCTGAGGAAGTGAATTCACTGGGAGTGTGAAGTTAAATTAGATTCTTGTTCCTTGTAAGGTGAGACTTGTTAGAAACAGTGGGACTGTACCTTGTTGGTGTCATTCTTGGTGTTGCTAAGCAACACGAAGGGGTTTAAATGGAGATACAGAAGAAGATCGTGGAGGAATAAAAAAAACGAGACACAGAAAAAGCATAAAAGGGAGTAAATGTGCCAGCACATCCTGCAAAGAAGTTGTGAAGTATCACCTGGGAAAAAGACAGTGTTTAAGATCATAGAGAAAAAAGAAAACTGACACAAGGTGAATTAGGAACTTGATTATGTACTTTATATTCAATCTTTCCATATTGAAACTTTTCAGTTCTTTGCTTGAACAACTGATAGCAGTTTTGGCCTCAAGTGGCACAACTAGTGGCAAAAGAGAATAAAAGCCTGGAAAGAAATGTGAGGCTTAAGAAAAATTAGGAAATGACACCACCATACCATTAATAAAAAGAGAGTTCACTCTCTGTGTTGCTGGCAGCTAAACAAAGAAATGGCAGGGCACTTTCATGCATATGTTATCTACTCTATCCCAGGTCATGGAACCAAGCCTGACAGAAGTGTTTGGGCAATGCTCTCAGAGACATTGTGTGTTTTTGGGGGTGTCCTGTGAGGGCCAGGAGCTGGACTCAGTGGTCCTCATGGGTCCCTTCTGCCTCAGGATGTTCTGTGATTCTATGGTTCTGATTCTACTCTACTTTTGCTACATATGCTCTCTGAGGTTGTAAGGGAAACATGCTAAAAAATACCGGTTTTATGCAATGGGTATGGTTCTTTCATCACATCTTGCATTGATCCGTACCAAAAAAACGTTTCTCATTGTCCAACGCAAGAATGTTCATCGTAACTCTATTAAAGCTTTCCACCTGAACTGAAGCAATGCTGGTGTGACTGCATGTCCCAGGCTGGGTCAGGTCACTGCTGCAGACAAGACTACGTGCTGGAATGCTGTGGATGGCATTCTGAGCTATATTGCCAATACTTTCTCACTCAAACACTTTAATGACTACCTACAGGATCTGCCCTTTTTTGTGCCTATCTTCATTGTTTCAGAAGTTTCACTCCATTTGTCTTCTGTCATTGAAAATTCATCATTCTTAAGATTTGTTCTTTCTCACTTCGTATCTCCCTCTTCCCTTCTCTCTTTCCATAGCGTGTATTTATCTTGACATTTTATGCCTTCAGATTTCCCACCTTTCCCACAAGTATGTCTTTTATTATCAAGCCCTAAAAAAGTGCTTCAGGAAACTGCTGTCAGTTTCTTCTGCTTTTCCACTCTGCTTCCCACCCATTCAGACTGTACCTCTCATGCCTTTGGCCTGTGACACTTCTAGGACAAAGATGAACAGGAAACCTTGTGTTGAGGGTGAAACCCAAGAGCAAAGTTGTCTCTCCCACGAGTCCTGTCATCACAGGACTTCTTCCACACACCTGCCCTAGACACCGAGCAAGGGCCCTAAGTTATTTTGTCTTCTGGTGAATGAAAAGTAGACCCATTTGAAGAGTTCCTTTGTCCTTAATTTGTCCAAGTCCTGTCTCTGAATCACCCTCTACTCATGCACCTGCCCAAAACCCTATCTCGTGCATCATGGGAGCCCTCCCATGTTGGTTTTCCCATGTATCCTCAACTGAAATGTTAGGATGCGTCTCATCCTGCCTTCTGCTCTGACCAAAGGTGGGTGTCTCACAGCCAGTGAAGAAATGATCTCACTTAGGAGTGGATCAGCATTTAAAGTTACACTCGGCTCAGGTATGCAACCACAGGGCCAAGAACCATTACTTTTCGATTAAATCTTGGATTCTGCAGAGAGTGAACACCGTTGCCCTGGGTGATGGCACATGGGAAAGTTGTACGAGCAGGGGATCTGGCAGATTTTTCAGGTGTGGGCCTTGTAGCCTTCTGGCCTTACTAGTTAACTGCTGAGTGACCAGGCTAACTCACCACAGCCTTCCTTTTATAAGATGATAAATGTGTACAGCTCAGACTGGGGCTTGTTAGGTTCAGGCCTTGTGAAAACTTGTCTGTGTTCCTCTAGCTGTGGACAAAACAATATTTATACTTTTCATTCTGGTAGTGAAAGGATTAATGAGGTAAATCCCATACGGCATTTTGAGCGTGTGAAGCACAATAAAAATGCAAAGCATGAACATGATTTTATTCCTTCTGTGTTCATTTTTGCACTGAAGGGCATGTATAGAGCCTTTTGTTGTTCAATTAAGGTATTCTGCACAATTTAGCCAGGCAATAGCTGTACTTTGGAAATGTTTTTCCCATTGATAGGTGTTGCTATGAGCAGACATATTAAAACAAATCATTACTAAGTGATGAATGTTACTGGAAGAGATTGTAATTAATCCAAAAGAATATGAAAGAATTCCCCAAAGTGTAAGAAATATTTTTTAGGAGGTGAATATATGAACGATTTGGTGTGGAGGTAGCTGGTGGAGATTTAATCACGGGGCTATTTCATTTCTTTTCTTGCACTTTGTGTTTCATCACATTTTCTCCAGAGAATATGAGCTGTGCCTAATTATGCCAGAAATGTATTTGCTCCTAAATAGAAACTGGAAAGTACTTTCTTCAGGCAATACTTAGTATGAATTCTTCAGATTTTTTTCATTTCCTCCAGGACATGTAAAGCACTTAATGATGCAGGGTCACATAATTTTCTTAACACAGAGAAACCCACTTTTGGGGCATGATGTTTATATGCAACACCTCATGCAGTCCCTAAGATGAGCATTTCCCATGGCACCTCAATTCCCGCTGTCTATTTGTAGGATCACTCAGGGGCTGAGAACATGAAGGCCTATGTCTTATCCCTCTGTATTCTACCCCAGCCACACATGACCTTTCCTTCTTTCCTGGAAACACAATTATGGTGGATATTACTGTGAATAAATTTACATCAAGCCCATTCAGGCAGCAGTTTCTCACAGAAACTAATACAGCTGTACTGGTAGCTGTTCTTGGAGAGGACTGCCGCCAGCAGATCTCTCATTCCTCTTGCTCATTTGGTGGCATTCCATGCCTGTGGAGTGCTCCACAGCTCCATGGCTGTGGACGTTCCTTATAGGTCCATGTGGGGCAGCTAAGATAAACCATACCCACCATTTTGGAAATGAAATTAGGCTTGGCTTAAAAGTAATTTTGAGCAGAAAAGATCTCTAACTGACCTATCCAGTAGTGTCTGTACATCATATGAGCCATTTACTGAAGTCTTTATCTTGTACGCAGAGTTTTGCAGGCTTTTTTGGCTTGCTTTATTATTTTTTTCAGAGTTTGACTTTTTTTTTTCAGAATTGACTGGTTATTTTTTTAGAATTTGTGGATACTACCTGGGAATTCTTCTTTGCCCTGCATATAAAATGTAATTTCCCAGGCTTTTCTCTAGCTATCCTCATGTTAGAGTGGATTGCCTATGACAAAACCCATCCTCCAAAATGTCACTTACTTATCTCCATTTCTGAAACAGAGACTCATATCCTCTCCTCATGAGATCCCCATTGTAACACTTAAAGGCATCAGCCCATGCCGGGTCAAGACAGAAGAAGACAACTCTTATTTTCTTCCTACAGCTGGAATTTTTCATGCCTGTGACAATTCTGAGTTCCCTGAATTCAGCCAGGGAGATTGATAATGGTGATGCCCAATGCTAACTGAAGTGCCGTGGGTGGAATGGGTAAGAGAGATTTACTCTCCTCCCACACATGAAGTGCAGAAAGAAAACAACATTGGCTAATCTGTTTTCCTACATGTGCAGGGCACAGTGAAGCAGAAATCAGACTTTACCCGTGTAAGAAAAACAAACCCCCTGAAGCACAGACACTGAATGATCCAGTTCTTCAAAAACAAAACAGGAGCCTTTTTCTGTGCATGTAACTCCTGCCGATTGCCATGAGAACAGCCCCCCTTAACTGCATGATTAGAAAGTCTTTTAACATAGTGACAGGAATAGGATCACTTTTCGAACATTTCCCAATTAATTTCATCAAATTGCCTGTGATTCATCTGATAACTGCACTATCTTTAATATCTTTGTGTCAATCAAGTGGTCTCTATTGCTATGCTTCTTTTGTTAAATATAAAAACATAATATGAAACCTACGAGGATGAATAGAGTTAATGACATTTCTGACCAAAAAACTGCTTAAAATCACAGTTAAATCCTTCTAACAGTGATATTCAGAGAGCTTGTAAACTGGAAAACACCAAAGAGTTAATACATTTCTGAAATATATTTAAAATACTAGAATCCTCAGTGTTAAGGACTACAGGTTGACTGTAGCAACAGAAAGCATTCACAGCAAGTTCCCAAGCATGTGTTGTCTGCTATTGCTCGGCAAATAATCATTGTGTTTAGCTGCTTCCGAATATCTTCCAATCCCACATTCACGGTAAAACCAGTTACTCATGACAATGCACATAAAATACTTTCAAAACTACTCTGAGTTCCTCAATGATACAAACATATTTCATCTACCTATACGACTGTCTTTAATATTAGGGTTTAAAAGGTACAAAATGTTCTTTCACTTTGACCATCTTCATTTTCTTGCCTTTGTTTCCTACAGCTACTGTACTGTCTAGTTTTACTCAGCATGTTTATAGTTGTGGTTATCCAGGAAGCAGTGGAATATGTGAGCAATTCAGCAAAAACTTGCTACAAGCAATACTAGGCTTGGAGTTAGCACAGGAACAGCATGTGCTGGATGTCTCCTTACGCTGCCTATTGTAAAGAGTGGAGTGTGACTTCAGAGAAAAATTAAACCAATGTTTGCTGCAATGATTTTAAGAAATTGATCTTTATTTGTCAGTTCAAAGCACTGAGCAGTCAGTCTGGGTAAAGCGTAAGGAAAGGAGGATGTATCAGCTCCTCTGTTTTGAATTTCAGGGGTTTAACTTTCCACATTACCATAGGTTTTTGTGTTATTTCAGACAACTGAAATGTAGGGTTTGAGTTACTTCAGAGAAAGTATAGAATACATATATGCGCTGAAATACTAGATCCCAGGAGAACATTACTGATGGAAAGTAGCACACAGCAGCCCATGGCTTGTCTTGACTCAGCCCATGGGTTGCAGTAGGTGCCAGTTAACCACACGGAACTGACACCTCTGAGCCTTCTCCTGGGCGAGCAGCAGGGTCAAACTTCTGAGAGAGGGCGGGCCAGGGGCTGAGCAGTCACCATCGCCACTGCAGGGTCATCCCAGTGCCACCTCGGCGGCACAACCCTGCATGTGTCCGTGAGCTGTGGGCATGTGGAGCAGACAGCTGGGACAGGTCTGAGGAGGTGCTTTTCTGGTGTGGCTGCCTGGTGAGAGCTGCCCTACCATGACTGTCGGTGTGAGCGCTGCTTCAGAGAATGCAGCACAATCACCAGGTGCTTAGGCTGGTCTAAAGAGGCACTTAGAGCTGCTCTGACTAACTCTGGTTTCCATAGAATCACAGAATTGTTTAGGTTAGAAAAGACCCTTACATTCTCAAGTCCAGCCATTAACGTTGCACTGCCCCATGTTCATTGCTAAACCACATCCGTAAGTGCCACATCTACACGTCTTTTAAATACCTCAGAAACAGTGACTCAAGCACTTCCCTGGACAGCCTATTCCAATGCCTAATAACCTCTTCTGGGAAGAAATTTTAATTAACATTCAATCTAAACCCTCCCTGGTTGAGGCCATTTCCTCTTGCCCTGTTGCTTGTTACTTGGGAGAAGATGCAGGCTCCTACCTGTCTACAACCTCCTTTCAGGGAGCTGTAGAGAGTGACAAGGTTTTTCCTGAGCCTCCTTTTCTCCAGGCTAAACAACCCCACTTCCTGCATCTGTGTCCCATAGGACTTGTGCTCCAGACCCTTCCCCAGCTTCATTATTCTTCTCTGAACCCACTCCAGCACCTCAAAGTCTTTCTTGTAGGGAGGGGCCCAAAACTGAACACAGGATTCAAGGTGTGGCCTCACCAGTGCTGAGTACAGAGGCATGATCACTATCTTTGTCCTGCCTTGCTCAGCCATGCTGTCATGTTTCCACTTTGTTAGGTACTCGTGAGAGCCAGAATTTTTAAAAAGTGTTTCAACTGAGCAAGATTTTCTGCGGTTGTTTGCACTTTAAGGTGCTGTGCAAGTGGAATCCAAATATCATGGCTGAAAGACATTTGTGTTTAAATTGACTGTTCCGGTACTTCAGGTTTCTTGCATTTTCAAGGTTTCACACTTCCTTCCCCAAAGCTGTTTTTCCCCGTTGGTGGTTTGGCTGCTAGACCCCACCATGACTTTGATGGTTTCCTCTTTTCCCTGGCCCATGTATCAGAATATTCCATGCACAAAGTTTTTGAGTAAAACTATATTCTTGTAATGTATTTCATTGCATATCCTGAATTTTCTTTTCTCTGAGTGCCTTTTTGAAGATGATGGCAAGATAAACCAACTACCACTGTTGTTCTCACAGAAGAATCCATTCCTGTCTCTAGCTTTGTTAGGTGAGCATTGCTTGTGCCCAAAGGTCTGAGTGATTAGTGGTAACATGACTGGTATTTTAATTCAGGAGTACATCTGGTTATAGTCTCTGTGCACAGATATTAATGCCTCATGTCATTAATAACCAGTAATAGTGTCTAATAAGGTTATGTTTATGTGTACATTATACTGAGAATGGCATTTAAAAAACAAGCTATGCCTTGTCTTAAAGGTCAGAGTTATAATCAGATTACCTTCTGCATATTGAGAAATGGACAAAAAATAAAGTATGAGATGGATAGAAAAAGCATGTGTTTGAATAATAACTGGAGGCAGCGTTAATGAAAACTGGGCCTCTGTGAGGACCTACCCAGTATCTGAATGATAACATGATTCACAGGCAGTTGACCTGTGAGAGGATGTAGCCAGTGCGTGACTTTACCACAGGCTTTCCAAGTGCTAGCATCAGCATGCCTCTCTGCAAACTTCAGCAAGCCCATTCTGATGTGCTGCACACACAAGTCAATACCAGAGCCGTGTCCCAGCAGCAAACCCAGCCCGTGGCATCATGATGGAACCCCACTGGAACCCCACTGAGTTTTCAGCTGCACGCTTCCAGCTTACCACAGAGCAGCTTAAGAGGTGCAGTGCCATTGCTGCACTGCTCTGAAGGAGGTCTTATTTGACTTCTCCTCTTGTTCCAAAATGTCAGGGGTATTCTGAGCCCAACACGTGGGTCCCAGACATTTGAGCTGCAGTTGGTCACCAGCCCCTAGATTGTCCTTGGGGGTCTGCTGGGATGCCCTGACTTCGCTTAGCCCAGCTCTTGGCTGCTGTTATGCTCCAGATTCTTGCTGCTGGTCATTGTTTTAGTCTCCTGCTTTTAAACTCTGCATGCTGCTTCTGCCTCTGAACACCCTAGCTTTGACTTGCTTCTCTGTTCTAAACCACTTCACCTGATCTTGCTTGATCCCTGACTGCATCCTTCACCACCTCCTCTGGCCATCCCTTTCTCCTGACCTGACTTTTGGGATGAGTTTTTCAGATGGGAGGCTTGGAAAATGGAAGGACTTGCTCCTTTAGAGCAGATAGCTGTTCTCTTCTCTACCTCATTGTGAGTCGTGATTAATTTTGAAGGTCAATAATTCACAAAGTTAAAAGGAGCAAACAAGAAATTTAGGTTGCCACTGCAACTAAAAGGAGTGACTTCTCTAAAGTACATGAGAGAAGAATGGGACTGTATATATCTTGCTTTCTTGAAGACAGAGACTCACAAAAATACAGATATTCACAAGGCACATCTTTGTTTGCTCTACAGAGATGGGTATTTGCTTTAACACCAGTGTGATTTATGATGTAATCACAGTCTAATGATGCCATCAAAGACTGGCCTGTGCAATGAGCAAAAGTGACTCATTGGCAAGTTAAATAGCAGAAAAGGAATGAAAATGTGTATTCACCAGTTGTCCCATTAATGCACAGAGGCGTAAAGCACCATGAACACCTCAGTATATGCAGGCTGAACAGACTTACCCAAATCAGTTTTATTACCTCAGTGTGTGTGTGCTTTAGCCTGCATACCAAATCCCTGTGCCAGCTTTCCCCCCAGGAGCACGGCTATGTCCTGTCATGCTCTGCTGGCTGTTTCCCTCTGCACACAATCCAGCTGCCCACGGCAGCACCCACATGACTGGGTGCCATCCTCCCCACAGCCCCAGTGTACTTAACCATGATCATCCTGTTTCCAAGACAGCAACAACAGTTATGACAATAACTGTGTCCAGAAAGTGTCACCCATTTGTCTTTAAAGACCTGCTTTTTAACTGTTTATAGTGAATTAGGAAAGGATAGATGTTGTGTATTACAGTGGTATTAGCCTAGTAGGAAAGATGTTTAAAACTGCCATAAATAATTTTTTGTGTAGTCCCTCAGTCTCTAGAACAATTGCCACCAAACATTTATTTCTTTAATGAAATGTCCTTTCTTCTCTGGTTGACTGTAACACAGCAAGAATTGAACCCTCTGTGTGATCAATAAATAACAAGGAATTATTCCCTTGTAACCACTCTGCTTCTAATGCTGCAACCCCGGTGGTTTCAGCATCGTTTCTCCTGATTTGCACTAAAGAAGCTGAGGTCAGGACCTTTTTGTTCTCTAGCAAGTAAGAGCAAGCTCTTCCAAATGTAAAACAAAGTGCCCCTGGCTGTCCCTAGCAATTGGAAAATGTCAAGGGACAAACTGGCCTGGCATGCTGGGGCTGGCCATGAAATGTAGAGGGGAGGAAGCTGGTGGGGCTCCTGCAGCCAGCTCTCCGTTGTCCTCCCACCGCAGCCGCTGGCTGACCAGGAAATCTCCATCTACCGGCTGCAGAAGGATCGCTGGCAGTATGAAACTACTCCTGGGTGCAGGCAAACCAAGTGACTCCCCACGGCTGAGCTATAAATTAGTCTCTGCAGCCCGCCAGCATAACCTGCCTGCTGATAGCTTATAAATAAGTCAGCTGCAGAGCAGGGTTAATATTTACCTATATGTCTCAGACGGGTGGCATTCTGAAGATGAAAAGTGTTACAGAAGTGCTGGAGTAAGTTATCATTAAGCCTCTACACTGGCATATTTACTCACCTCTAATAGCTTACAGAGGTGCAGAAATACAATTAAACTAGAAGAAATCTATAGTTTCTTGCCTCCTGATAACACCTCATATTCTCATGTATTGATTTAACGCCTGTGCTGGTGGTGTAACATATGTTTTCCGTGTTTTACAAGTACCACTGTGCTGACCTGATTTCTGTGTACTGCTTATGGCTGTTTCTTTGCTCCTTTGGGTGGTATTTATTTATTGTTTCTGATAAAATATATGGAAGCTTACTAGAGTCTCAAAGGCAGGGTGGCTTATCCATAGCTCAACATTCAGAGTGTTTCTGTAAGCAAAATGTGTAGTGGGATTAGACTTTCTGGCCAGTAAAAGTATCCTTTTTCATCCTTCTAAAGAGATCACTAAACCCAGCCCTTAGCCCTTTTGAGTTTGGTGGTTTAGAACAGGGATGGGCAAAGCACAGTTATCTCCATTTGATCTGGTTGCAGAGATTTTTTTCCTTTCCATGTGATACAGCTGTTGCAATTTGCTTTTTTGTCTTTAAAGACAATAACAATGTACTAATGTATTAGTACAGAACACACTTAGTTACTGTTTACAGTTAGCCCTTATGAGTATCCTTGCATCTTTATTCCAGGCATTATCAAATGATAAGGAAAAAGGAGCGCGTGTGTGTGTGTGTGTGAGTTCACTGCAAGGAGGACAGTTTTGCTGCTGGCCTTTCCTGTGGGTAATACTGGAATAAAGAATTGCATAAAAAGAAAGAGGTGCACCTCTGGAAAAGAACTCAATATGTTGAAGGGAAGGTATTATTTTGAGAGTCGTTGAATTTATTACCTTCTGACAACGAAATCTGTAATTTTTCTTTGATTATATAGAACTTGGCCATCGGACACTAATTCTCCACATCTCAAAACCCACGATGCTGCACAGACGTCTGTGCTGTGCCTTCAGCTTAGAGTGCAAGAGAAAACCTGCCCTTCACCAAGGTAACGTTCCCTCTTCCTTTCTTCCCCTTGTCCTTCTGAAAGGGTTCATAGGAAGCATGTCCCAGCACATGACAAGAGGAAACACGGACATTTATATTCTGCATAAACACGTGGTCTTTCTAACATGGTCATTGGCACTCACAGGGATGTGCTACAACTGCTAAGTATGAGCCTGGTCACAGCACTAATTGCATGCAGCAGTTCAGCCTGCTCCAGGGTTTGCTCTTTGCCTTAGCAAATGAGGATAAGGGGGGTTAGCAGCACCTGGCACCCCATCCCACATATGTGGTTCATTTGCAAACTTTAGTGTTTATGGCTGTGAGAGTAGGAGCCAGTTTGGAAGTGCTGGATGCAAGAAACAGGTTGCTTTGCTGTGGATGAAAAGCACGAGGTGTTGTGAAAGCACTATTTTAGATGTCTATTTTAGGATGAGATGATCAGTGCTCTGTAAGTGACTCTTTCTTTCCACTGTTACGGATGCAACTTAGTTGGAGTATTTACATGGTAGATGTCTACACTTGCTTAGATGAATCCCACCCTTAAAGCCAAATCTTAATGCCACCGTGTGTAATTTAAACCCATTATTCCTTGTCCTTCTCACCACACCCTTTCCCCAACTGAAGTCCCTTTCTCTGTCACTCTTCAGTGCTCTCTTTGGCTAAAGACCTACATCCTTCCATTTCTCCTTGCAGGTCTTGTTTTCCAGAGTTTCAAATTTGCGTCATCAGGGATCTCTTGTGCAGGCTGGCCTTCCCAAGCCAGTCCATCCTGGGGTGTAAAATGCTTTGTAGGCTTCCTGCAGAGCTGTGCTTACCTTGGTCCAACAGATGGTCCTGCCACTGTACCTACCTCACAGCCACTGCTGGTTTTGGAACACCTAAGCCAAATGCCTTAACCTTGACTGCCTCAGGCTTCCCCCGCCCCTCTCTACATGCTATTTAATCAAATTGTATGAAGAATGGAATAGGAATAGAGTATAGCAGGAATTATATCCTGTGAAGAATAAATCGCCTCCCATAAGCTCTGGATGGAATTCAGAAGCACGCTCCATGGAGATATGTCTTTTGGAAATGAGAGGAGATTCATCATCAAACACGTAAAGATGCAGAATATTCTTTTTTCTCAGCATCTAACTTTTGTTAGATGAACCCCATCTTGAAAGTCTAGATCATATCTCTTCTGTTCTGAAATAACCTACAGCAAAGCACTAGAAGAAAATAATTGATTTGGCAGGTCCATTTTCATGCTGTACTCAGTTCTAGCATTTCCTGAAGGGTCTTCAACTAATAGTATCTTAAATTGATACTGATTACTTAAAAGGGAAGGAGCTGGAAACAATGGATGTCCTATTTGTGTAAAGTCCCACAAACATTGAATTACTGGACTGTGGGTTTTCAGAGACCTATTGTTTGATCCATGAAGACACTGAGAAGTCATTCCTTCCTCTAAAACTTCACTGGTAGAGGCAGGAGCCTTGCTTGAACCTTGGAAACAGCACATATAACACCTTTGTTAAACTAGTTTCCATGGTAACAATTTCATGTCACTGAACATCATTAAAGACAATAAGAAATATGAACTATTCAGTTTGCTTGTGTTTAGAGTTCTATTGACCTCCCTTTCTGAATATCTGTTCTCCTGCAAGAAAAGACTCAGGGCAAAACAACGGATGCTGGAGGTGTAGTTGCTTTGCTGTCACATTATCATCAAGCCTTTCCTTTGATATTTCAGCTTGGGATTTCAGAAAAAACTCTGTAAATATGAGTAGGCATGGAAACGTGGCACAGATATTTCTGTCTCTAACACAAAAATAAAGCAACTAAAGATGACTGCAGTTAAGTGGCTTGTCCAGAGGGGAGTAAAGGCGAAGCATGAGGAGGCTGAGGAAGAAACTATGTGCTGTGATGACTTGACTCCCCCGTTTAGCCTCCTTGCCAGAACATGATGGTTCCACTTCATGTTAAAGCTGGATAAGCACTGTCAGGCTCCTTTGCCACCTGCCCCTCTGGCACAACTTTAAAAATGAAAACCCTGGCAAATCTCAACATTTCTGTGCAGCTTAACTCTTCTTACAAGAAGCTCTAGCAATAAAATGGAGTGAGATGCACTAGCAGGAAAATTCAGCAATTGTCTGTCATTTTCTCTGTGCACTGGATGTTTTTAGCTTACAAAATTAGTGTTTATTTTCTTACCCAATGATTTTTTGTGTACTACACTCTTGTCTCATGGGGAACGTTTGTTCCTCCTTCTGCTAGGGCAGGATTGCAGCCCCAGCAATGGGAACAAACCATGTTTTGGCTCTGGCTCTAAAATCACACTGGCTTCTATGTAAGGCTGTTCCAGCAGCCTGAAGGTCTCCTGTGGCACATCACCTGTAGGGACTTGCACAGCACTGGGGAAAGATCCTTGAAAACTACTGCTGAGAAAAGCAGTCAGTAAGAGGGATTTGTGAATGCCTTCTCCTCTACCTGACAGCCATAGCAAGCTGGGAAGGGTCTTTCAAAGTGGGAGGACAACTGGGGAAAAAAATTCTGTACATTTTTTTGTGTCAGAACCAAGTCCACAGATTGAAATATTTCGCATTTTTATATTTGCAGATTTGATATTTGCAGATATGATGCTGGCAGCCCATGTTACTCCAGTGTGTTAGATTGGGGTGTGAACTATATCCAGAAGGTGCAGAGTGTAGATTTCAGAAGACAAATGGTTCACCAGCTGAGATATGCATTCAGGATGCTGCCAGACTATGGCAAACAGCTAATTGGCTGCTATCAGCAGCAGGATGCCTGAACAGAAATCAAAGGAAGGATAAGTGTTTCATATTTCCCTGGTGGAAAGCTTTTTGAGGAGGGATGAAGTAATGCACTGTGTTACTATAGGATTATAATGCCATAAAGAAATATCCCTTTTGGATGGACCCTAAAATCAAGCATTGTTTTCCACACCAAAAGAAAAGGCTGAGAAACTGTGTTTTAGGTTAAATGAAAAAATTTATAAAGCATTTCACAGAGACCTTCAGCAGCTTCTGCTGCAGCCTGAGCAGCAGGAGGTGGAACACAGCTGCGAGGGAGCAAGAGGAAAGGTGACATTCCTGTTTCTTTAAAAAGTTCCAAAATTATTCATATTCAGGTACAGTATCACACTTTTTCTTCTGGATACTGAAGACTGACATAGTCATGATAATTCTTCCCCCTTCCCAGGGAAGCCTAGCATTTTGGGGCACACACCCTCGTGGTGGGAGGACAAAGTCGGACTTCCTCATCTCTGAGTGGAATGCTGTGTCTCCAAAATTCACTTCCTTAAATATACACGAAAATACTTGACATTACACTAAGCCAGCAACTCCCTAACCTGGTGGTGACAGGCTTGGTGGGTGAAGGGCTGGTGGGTTCCAACTTACGGAATAGTAAGATGTGGATTTTCCCACAGAACTGCCAAATGTAGTGAAGGATTTGACTTTACCAAGTGTTTTCCTCTGTTTCCTTTAGCTTTACAATGCTGCAGCAGAATGAAACACCAAAATCTCAAAGTAAAATGATCTGACATTTTCAAAATATTTTTTTTGCCTGAATTATTCAAAACATTGAACATGAAACTTCAATAAGCATAGAAGCTCCTAAACTGTCTCTCACTGACAAAAAAAATTATTTGCTACAAAAATCAATTTAGGTGCCCACTAGGATTGAATGAGGCATGAAAAGTTCCTTACATTAGTATTCTGATTTGTAATCTTTCAGGAAAAAAACACTAAAAATAATTTAGCATTGCAATTTAATTTTTTAAAATAACATTCTGCCTGCTGGAATGAAAGGAAATTCAGAGACTTTGAAATGAAGAAAACCTCAACCACAACCCCACTTCCAGCTGTTTCAGCTGACCCCTGAGTATTTTCCCAATCCCAGGGGAAGCAGTTCCCCAGGTTATTGAACTGTTTTGGTCAGTCCAGGACTCTTTCCCTGGCTGTGTCTGCCTTATGGAGCTGAGCAGAGCTGCTTCCAGCAGGGATATGGGAGGTCCCACCTTTAAGACTGGCTCCTTTGCAAGCTGCAATGCTGCTTGCTCAGAAAGTGGTTGGCTGAACTGACAGAAACCAGGATGAAATAACATGCACAAAACTTTGGATTTCAATTATCAAAACGTTTTTCATCTGACTTTTTTTCCAATGACCTTTTAAAATGAATTCAGCCTTCTTGGCACATTTATTATCAGTGAGAAAAACAGCCTTTACCTTTGAGCCTACACATGATATTTTCCTTCCCTTTTTTCACTTTCTCTGCTTCACTCTCTCTTTTAAACCTTAGCAACCCTCCTATCTTTTTCCTCTTCTTGCAGCAAATCTCAAATCTGAGCAAAAATATGCCTCATTCTGTTGGTACAACTTGGGACCTTACCATTTACATGGGCATGAACCACGGTGTCATCTGACACTGGCACTCATTTCAGATGAAAAAGTGATGCAAAGGAGGAGGGGGTGGGCATTGCTATTTCAAATGATGTACATTACATCAGATGCCTTTTCTTTCTTTTTAAAAACTCAGCGTCCTTTCTTAGTCCTAAAAAATTTTGTCCAGACCTCCTTTCTACTTTGAGGAAATTAAAAGCTGTGACTAAGGCTTGTCTCTATCAACAACTCAAATCATTCTTTAATGAAGAGAACCAGAATCTTGTCTCTTTGTTTTCACACAGACTTTAGTTCAAAGGAACTTGCTTGAGGATAGCATTTAATTGACCTCAGTGATGGAGCACTTGCAGGATGCCTCTTGCCTAGCAACAACCGCCAGGTAGGAAAGCTTTAATAAATGCTGGGATTTAGACACCAGGGAATGCTGTTGTGCAGCTGTGATGGTTTCTGAGCAGCCCAAAAGTGAGCCAGGCTGGCTCCCCAAAACAACGTTAGACCAGGGAGGCTGGCTCATAGTTTCTGAGCTGAGTATCAGGAGGTTGCACCTGGATCTATAGGCATGCCAAACCCTGCTCTGTCCTGCAAGCTGCAAGGGTTCACACAAGCATGCAGCAGTCCTCCTTCACCCGTGAGCTACTGCTGGGGCTCCCAGGCTCCCTAAGCCATGTGGAGATTTGCACATACAGCTTGGAGGTCAGGCTGGCTGCTCCACGCAAATGGCTTTCAGAGAATTACGTCGAGCTTGAAATTTCAGGTGGAAATTTCAAGAACTGTACCCTTTTGGTAAATAAGCAACTATTACCCAGCCAGGGTTCATTTTATGCAATCAAGCATGTTAAGTGACAGACCAACCAAAGGAAAAAAACACAGAAAAAAGGAGTTAATGCTCAAGTTTAACCAAATTATTTTGACAAAGAACTTTTTCCTACATCTTCAGGATCTTCCTAGAAAAAGGGAGTATTTCCAAAGCCAGCTAACAGACAGGGTCTTCCTACTACTAAGCACATGTTGGGGTTCAAGTCCTTTGTCTTTTAAATATAGGACACTTTGGGAAATTAGGCTGACTAAGAGAATTTAAGAGAACAATCAGTATTTCCATTATCGTCATTCCAGGCACAGTTTTTTGGGGGGATATGCAAAGAATTGTTCTGAAAAACGTCTTTGTGTGCTAATAATGAAGCCTTTCCTACATTTGTCTTGCTGCTTTCAGAAGTGCCCTTCCGCTAATTTCAGGAGTCTTTTATTATTCATTTTTTGACTGCTAGAGAATTTTCTATTTCCTATTTTATGCTTTATGTTTGTGTGCTTGTGTTTGTATGTGTATATAGCTCATACACCATTCTGATGGACTTTGCAGTCTAATCCCCTTTCCACACTTTCCGCCCCCAGATCCATTGCTTTCCTTGGCGTAAATCCTCAAACCAGCCATGAAACCTAACACCATAACTAGAGACAAGAGAAAAACCTGATAGTTACTGTTGTACTCCTGGTCCTCCTCTCTTTTCTCCCTTCTCCTGTGCATAGCATCCACAACCACGTGTGGATGATCAACAGCCACAAGGGTTGAAATGATCTCTTGGGATGGGCTAAATATGTGTAGCGGGTTCAGTTCGAAAACCGGGCAGAAACACCAATTTAGTGTAGTGGTTTAGTTCACTTATTTGCTTTTGTGAGATATGAATTAGGAGACATGCAAAGCAGGCTTAAAAACTTTAAAGAATATAAAGAAAGTTTATTATTACTTGGATTAAAAGATAAAGAAGCACTAAGAAAGTAAAGGGAAAAAACCATTCCTCTCTTTTCCAGCACCCCTCCCCACCGCTTCCAGCAATTCTCCCAGCACCCTGCTCGCACAAAGGATAACAAAGATGGAATTTTTGGTCAGTATTAAAGTTCTTAAAAAATCTCTCCAAACCCAGGGAAAAAGGAGGTCTCCTCTTTGCTCCAGCGTGGTTTCCAAACTGCTACCTGCAACAGTCCTGCCCGCCCGGAAACAGTCTATTGCACTGAAAACATACT
>VZRO01006558.1:275699-293900 GCA_013397915.1 Daphoenositta chrysoptera
GGGTCCTGGAAGCCGCTCCGGTGGTCTTGGCTGTGCAGCTCACGGGCGTTCCTCAGCTGCCCGTGGCTTAGAGGGGGGGTCTCCCGCAGCATTCCAGGGACTTGTGCCCTGGAGCCGGAGGAGGGGAGGCTCAGGCCCGCTCTGCGGGTGGGGGCCTGGAGCCATTTCCCCCCCGCTCCCAGCAGGAGAGCTGGACTCAAAGAGAAGATTCCCGTGCCTCCAGCAGGTTTAAATATGCAAACTCGAAAAGCGTAATTGGATCGAGAAACTGTCAATCACCTCAGCTCCAACCCACGACAATAGGGTAAAAGTGGATTGTTTGGACAAAGAAAAATAAAACCAGAAGTATCACATTTGGACCACATCCTATCTGGTGATCTGCACCATTTGGTCAATGTCCTCCGGTGGAGCTGTGCTTTGGTGTTGGTAACAAAGGGAGAAGGCAGAGACAGCTGTTCACAACTTACTCTCCAGAGTGCAGGAAAGGTTTGCCACCTTATGCTTTTCTTTCCTGTGCTTTTGTCCAAGAGTGTATCTCTGTGGGCATTTGTATCCTTACATGACTGAGCTGAGGGTATGCTCCAAGAATCAGCTCCAAGATGGAAGATGGAGAGCTGAAATCAGCATGGACCTGAGTCCAGTGCAGAAGCCCAATCCCGTAAGTGGCTGTAGCCTGTGCAAGTCCAACACTGGGTGTTGTATTTCAGCCTGGCTCAGAGCACTACCAGGACAAGCTGAAAAAAACCCATGTTGTTTTTTTAGTCTAAGCCTCTTGTAGAAATATGGTTTTCAGACATGTCTGACTACCATCTGGAGTAGCTGGCCATGAGATTTCAAGGAAAATTATATTTTCCTGAAAGTGTGCTCCTTTTGGCTTTATTCTGAGGCAAAATTGAGGCGTGGACTTTGTTCTCTGCTGACTGAGAGGGTGCTTGCAACAACATTATGGACAGCAGTTGAGTTAGTCTCCATTTATATAATCTGAGAGTTGAATCTGGCCTGCAGTGGAGCCAGTAAGACTCATGGCATCTCATGTACACTGTTTTGAAAACCTATTTTTTAAGGAAAACAAAGGCAGTTCCTTTAATTTGAAGTTCATAATATTTGCAGTAATCCAGCTATACAAAACCAAATGCCCCCCAGGTAAAACTCCATTAGACAGCAAACAAGAATTCTTTTCCTGGTGCCTTGCTGCTCTGCAAGAAGGACCAGCCTTATTTTCTTCAGGAGAGAGCACAGAGGCTCCAGTGCATGTATACTTCACCAAGAAGGGATGGCTGAAAGGAAGGCTGGACTTGAGCTTGAGCAGATCCAATCCCTGCTCTCCTGCAGGCTGCCTGGTTGAACTTCAGCATCGCTTTGCTTCACTTCCCATCTGTCAGATGGGATTATTGCTCTGCTCAGGCACTACAGGGATGGGGGCCAGGCAAGAGAGAGTAGGAAGATGAAGGCTTTCTGATCTTGCAGCTCCTGACATCTGTGCTGGTACCAAACAGGCCACTGGTGTGGTGGCTTTATGATGTGGAAACTGCATCGAGACCTGAAACAAACCGAGACCGCTGACTTCGTCTTAACGAAAGCAGCTGAACAAAGAGTAAAGTCTTTTCATTTCCAGCAGTTTTGATCTGTGGGTAGGAATCCTGGTTGTCTGAGGGGTTAGGGTTACCATTTCCCATTAGTGTTCATGCTGCTCCCCAATAATACCTTCCCTTGTCTTCTGCTCATCTCCTTTCTTCCCCTTTCCTCTCAATTCCCTATTTCTATTTCACTGTTCCTGCTTTTATTTTCTTCCATCCGTCAGTTCTCAGAATTTTTTCAAAGCCAGGCTAACTGTTAAATCACAGCCTTCTTTCACAAACTGTGACTCCTGATCTCTGCTTACATTTTAACCTAAGTGTACTTTTCCCATCCCACCTCGCAGTGGCTGAAATATGCAGAATGCCTGAACACACTGAGGAGCACATTTCTATTGCGTAAGGAAGGGAGATTAAGAAAAATCCATAGCCCTGAGACTCTCAGGGGTACTGGGAGCTGGTACCACTCCTTTTCCCCAGTTTTGCAGGTACCAAACTGATGTTTTGTAATCCAGCGACTGGGTTTACATTGATGTGACAGTGTCTATATTCACACTGTAATCAACATCCACCTCCTGGTTGTATTTTAAATTAGATTAGGGTGTGAGTTTCCTTCTCACTTTACAATCAACATGAGCAAATGCTTTGTTTATCAAAGCAATCTGAGTGATGCATAATGGAAAGCATTAGATCTATCTGGAACAATTATAACCATGGAGTAGGTGCGTTACAATAACGGGAAATCTATTCTGCTAAAAGCTTCCTTCAGGATCATTATCTGGAGACCTGCTAACCCTGCAATTGTTCCCGCAGCCCCAGCACCTTCTTCAAAAACAACATAAAGACCATAGCTGCCTGCTTCTGAGTATGAACAGCCCGGCTTGCTGGTGCTCAGATGGATGCAGCTCCCCATGTGGATGCAAGGCTTCCCTCCCCAGATGATGAGAAAATGTAGGCTGAGTGCTTTAAACGCAGGTTTCCTTACTAGTGCAAATCCTTCTTGTTTAAAGACCTTGAGGGAAAGAGTGCCTCTGTGTCTGATGGCCTCCTTGACTTCTTTTTAACTAAACAGGAGAGTTTTATATATAAATCAAATGTATGCTTCCATTTCCAAAGAGTGAGGCCCTGTTGTATATGTATAAATCAATGGTATCCATTTGTACAAAGTAGGATATGTACTGTGATATTTTTATAAAAATTGTTTTTAAAAAGTTGTTTGCTTTCTTCTCAAGGTTATTTACTCATTTGATATATGGACAAGAAATATCTCTGGAATTTTGCGTGACTTTTTCCTGAGCTCAACAAATGATTCCCCTATAACAACTTTTATAACATTGATAACATTTTTTATTCATCTTGAATAATCTTGATATTTATAAAACAATTCATGTCACCACACTTTATCCTCAAGCCTCTTCACAAACTTGTTGCTCTGGCTGTTGTCAAATGCATGGTAAAGCAGACCCATTCAGCCTAGGAGGGGACAGGGCTTGGTAGGAGCAGGGGAGGGATGGAGCCCTGGTTTTGTCTCCAGCTGCTTGGAGACTCTGCCGTGGGATCAGCCCCTCTAGGTTACCATGGGGGTCACTCCTGGGCTGTCTTGGCTCCAAGTGGACTGTTAAATTATTATCACAGAAACCTCCTTTAGTTTATCTGCTTATAACAGCATTAAGCCTCTCTGAACAGAGCTTTGGCATTCACAACTACAAATGCAAAAATAACGATGAGCCAAAATGCAAAAAATTGGACAAATAGCAGCAGGACACTCAGACTTGCAAAAGAGATGATGCCTTGCAAAGCTGTCCTGCTGATCTCCAATGATTAATCCCAGGAGGGACCTCAGTTAAATTGGATACCCTTGGAAGGGCAGTGCATGGTGAATAGCAGTTGGAGGAGGGGAAATGCTTTATCAAGCGGATATTTGAGTGTGTTAGCAATTGGAGGGAAAACAAAGGCAGGGCAGGTGAGTAATATCTCTGGAAAAGCAAAAATCTGCTGAGAATGACAGATAGGAAGGAAGCCAGGAGAGAGCTCTGTGCCAGTGAGGAAGGAGAAACTGGAGTCCGTGTGAGAGCTCAGCACCCTGCGTCCCTTGCTTCAAATCCTGGCTTGAACACGGAGCGCCTGCATTCCACTGAGCTGGGATGGGTTTGGGCAGTGGATGGCACTAACCGTGGCAACCCACCAACTGGAGCTGTAAGCATCACACTTTACACATCTGCCTGCTCCTCCTGGTGTACTGCTCCTCTGGTAGAACCTATTCCAGCCTGTCCTCAAGCCTACTAATGCAAGCCAATGAAATTAAAACAATTTTGTAGCTGGCCTGGCTCTCTGACAGTAACAAAGCCTTCCACCACATCAGTAATCCCCAAGGTTCACAGAGGCAGGTATATGGCATTTCTGTGGGAAGGATTTTGCGGACATACTCCTCTGGAACAGAGGTTTTCAGTGTGCAGAGGGAGGACTTTCCCCAAGCACAGTACTTGTAGATTTCACACCAAAATAGTTTTTTGGTGTTGTAGTTTTGGAGTAATATTATGTGATATCGTATTTGTTGTATTATTATTGTATTGTTGTATTATATTTGGGTTTATAATATTTTTTTCAGTAGTATCAAGCATCTCACTGATTTAAAATCACACTTCAGATTCTCACAAAAAGCAAGGTCTGATGGCAATAATTATGCTTCAGCTTTTAGGAAATCCTAACCCTTAGGTTTCGAGACACAGTTACTGCAATGACATTCCCAGGAGCTTTGGGCCTTGATGAGAAGGGGTTTTATTGAGAACTGATAGAAAATGAAAAAGCAACTGTCTCTTGAAGACAGCAGAGACCCTGGGAGGGTAGATATGATTCTCCCTCTGATAAAGGCTGCATGCTGCTGCTAAAGAAATTATGATTTTTCTGAGCAAAGTAACCATCAACTGAAAGGAGCCAGGATCCATCTGCCATTGAAGTCAAAAGAAAAGCTGGCATTAAAGCAGGTCATTGTGATGCAGTACCAGAAAAGTAATTTTTATTTCTCATTACTGCTGTGAACTGGATAAAGAAGCTCTTAAATGGCTATCAGAAGTATAAAAGAATGCTGTTTATCTGCTGGGAATGCATTAGAGAAAGGAAGATGTCAGAACCTGGAGGGAAATGTCTTTTGTATAGCAGTCTAATGCAAAGGCCTGAGTGCACCAGTTGCACTTGAAGGACTGGAAAAAGATGTACAAATAATCAAGTCACAAGTTAATATCCATTTGAATTTTAAATACATTCAGTGTAGATGTGCTGCCACACCTTTTGTGCTCATTTGTTTGCAAATATGGAGGAAATCACGGTTTCCAAGTTTAAATAGACTCAGAAGAGAATTTTCAAAGTTCGTATGCCCAACTGTTCAAACAAATGAGCACTGCATTCATGTTTATGAACGTTTGTACTGGAAGTGACTGCAGATGTATTCAACCAGCAAATAAAAATGACATAATGTGATTTATTTGACCAGCCATAAGAAAACAATGTGCATATTAATGAATGTGAATAATTACTTAAAATTAACATTCAATCTACAGAGCAGTAGGATCATTAAGCTGTAGCAAATAAACTTAACTAAGGAATAAATGCAAAAGAAATTTGTGATCCTCTAGCAGTTATTAAATAAATGGGAGTAAAGACTGCATTAATTGTATAAATTATTCATTTTTAATTATTTGTTCAACTGTGGTAAGTATTGATAATAACTTTATGTCTCAGGGATGGAAGAATGATGACAAAGAAACTTTGCTTATTCTCCTTAATAATGGTAAAGTAAACAAAACTGGAGAACAAACTGTAAAATCTGGGGACATTTTTAAGTGTGTTGGGGACATCTTGTTGTTCATTGTTTTTTCTTCTGTCTGCCCTGGTGCACAGCACTAGTGACCATTTTTAACAGACATGCTTTTTGAAAACTTGACTGATTAAAATGTTGGTTGAAAGGAGAATTACACAAAATAAAGTGAGCTTTGATCCATGTAAAGGTTAGGTGATGAATGGCAAATACACTCTCTAGAGAAGGTGCATGTAAGTGTGGCTGCAAGTGAAGCTTGCAGCAGCCTGGTGAGCTGCTTTGATTCTCAGCAGCGTGATAGCAGAAACATTGTGTGCTTTGGGGATCCACGAGCCTGCAGCAAAAATAAATTCAAATTCTTCTACTTCTCAGCATTTAACCTGCAGCTTTTGATAGGTGCCAATACACGGTGGTGGTCCCCGAGCTCCTGAGACCTCTTTCCTGAAGCAGGTGTTGAATGCAGAGGGCAGCAGGGATGGTTATCTTGGAAGTGCCAGCACATCATCCTCCAGGTGTTTTCCCACCAGGACAGGCAAAGCTTCATGACTTCCATGCCAGGCACTGTTCTAAAGACAGAGCTGCAGATCTCCTCCTGGGGTTGTCTCGGGCATTTACTTTGCAATCTGGCTTGGTGAAATCTTCAGATAAGACAAACTTTTATCAAAAATGTTGGTTCTGCTGCTTTAGCCTGAGAGCGCATTACCTTGACTTACCTTGACTTACAACAGCGCTGCCCTGTCTCCTGCCTTGTTCCCTGTCTCACATCACCTCTAGAGCATGTTGCCTTCTTGTTCCCTTTCTCACATCTCCTTGAGAGCTTGTTGCCTTAGCTTCTTGGCTCAGCAAGCTGGGACACACCTGAAAACTACATGACATCAGCAACAGAAGGCAAAGAGCTTTCAGACTGCCAGAAATTTTGGCAAAATTTGGCAAAACCCTAGACAGACAAACCACCCCCATTTTATTTCTAGTGCATGCTCCAAAGCATATGAACAGCAGAGTTTTTTTGAAAAAAAAAAGGCTTTCCATATCTTTTTGCCGGCAATAAAATTATGAGTTTATTGAATCAGTTAAATCAATTTGGCTAGAATGTACTAAAGGAATTCAGGATGAATTAAACAGCATGAAAAATTTCAGCACCTGAATATGATAGGCTTACAAACAATCAAAAACCATTTTAGAGAGGGAAGCATTCGACAATCTTAACTGGAAAGTGCCACTCCCAGTCTATAATGGGTGAAAATTATATATTCCATTAAATGCTATGTATGATATTATACGTACCTCCCATGGTCCAGAGCTGTTTCCTTGAATGATGATGATGATTATTTCCTTTCTGTGCAGTTATATATTTATATAAATATATATATATATTTCTGCCTAGAGAAAAGAAGACTCAGAGGTGACTTTATCACTCTCTACAACTTCCTGAAAGGTGGTTGTAGTCAGGTGGAGGTTGGTCTCTTTTTCCAGGCAGCAACTGACAGAAGGAGAGAACACAGTCTCAAGCTGTGCCAAGGGAAATTTAGATTGGATATTAAAAAAAAGTTTTTTACAGAAAGAGTGATAAAGCATTGGAATGGTCTGCCCGGGGAGGTGGTGGAATCACTATCCCTGGATGTGTTTAAAAAAAGATTGGATGTGGCACTCAGTGCCATCGTTTAGTTGAGGTGTTAGGGCATGGGTTGGACTGAATGACCTTGAAGGTCTCTTCCAACCTAGTGATTCTGTGATATTTTCATATATTCACTGGGATCTTTTATTAAAGAAACACAATTCCTCTGTGCAAGGAATTGTGTTGGACCTTGGCAGATCCGGCACTAGTTCGTACTACCTGTATAAGATTTCTGCAGAGGAACATGTGTCCCAGTGAACTGCTGGGCACTAATAAGTTTTTTCTGTGTGTAGCTGTGCTCTATTGAGAAATAAGAAACTGGCTTTCCATTTCACATAGCTTCCCTTCAAAATGAACTAACCATCACTTTATCTAAGTTATTGCTCTGCTGAAATAACCAGAGGGCCATTCAGCCTCCACACAGCGAATGTGGCATTCAGCAAAGCAAGCAGTTTGAATCTCCCCTACAGTCTCTGCTCGCTTCCAGGAAGCCTGCTGGCCTCTCCGATATCCTGGGGACAGCGTGCAAGGAATCACGGCGGGATCGGGAGGTGCCGCTGGCGGCATGAAGGATGCTGTGAGCTGCGCCATCTTGTGTAGCTCCAAAAAAAGCCATCTGACAGCACAAAGATATTCAAGAATATTTCAGGAGGCAATTAGCATTCGTGTACCAAATGCTCCAGAGTGGCTAAGGTTTAGGGAGATTCCTTAGGATTTTCAGGTAAGTTTGCATCCCAGCTCTAAATCCAGGAAGTTTTTCTATATTTGCTGCATAATGCTGGGAAGGAGGGGATAGCAAAGGTGACTCAATTCCCGGTTTGTCCCTACAAACCTGCACCAAAGGCCTCTGATTTGAATGTATTACAGAGTCGAATGTGCGGAATTTGAAGTCAAGAAAGTTTAAGCACCTAAGCAGGGGATAGGTATAAATATCGTGCCAGGATCTGTCCCTGCTCTCTTCCACGAATGTGAATTCCCCTGACGTAGAAAGCTGACAGAGGGCTTGATGTTCCAGCAGGGGATAGATTTGTGCAGATCTCTGCAGCACTGACATTTGCGTCCAGCTGACTCTACCTGTGTAGAACAGCAGGAATATTTGACAGCACAAAGGCAGAGTCAAATGAAATCAAGCGAGGAAAATAATAGCATTTACAGCATACACTAAAGGCTTATGCTATGTCCTGTTATGAAATTAAATGGAGATGTTCTGCACTGACTTTTCTCGAAGTATTTCTCTGAGATGGAAGATGTGAATTCGTGTTTTGCTAAATGTGGAGTGAGAGCCAACTGACTTTCACAATTATTTCGTGATACAGATGCAGTCTCCTAGAGAATATGCTCCCTCTCCTCCTGTTATATATACAGCTTTGCTAGAGGAAGAGATAGCAGGCTCAGTCTGTAGGGGCTCATTTGAGAAGGCATGGTGCTGTCTGCTGAGCTTGAATGCACAGGCAGGGATCAGGAAAGAAAAAGATGTTGAAAGAGATGTTGAGCCTTTTAAGGCAGAAGGATCTTAGACTGCCTGCTGTCGCCAGCATGTTCTCCTTGTCCAATAAATTGGACATTTGTAAAATAACTTTTACCGAGTCTGTGCATCTCCTAAGGATGATATGTTGTTTTAGTGTAAAGTAGATGTTTTTTGAAGTTCATCTCTGAAATCCTAGGGAGAAGTTGTTTTTGCTGGAAACATTATTTACTGTTGGAAAACTCAGCATATATGCCAGGTAAATACATTCTGATTTGCAGATCCTGTGGTATTGTTATGATGACCATAGGCAATGTGCAGCAATTATCTTCTGAGAAATGCTGATTTTCTAGTACGTGCCCTTCGCTTGAATTTTGGTCTTTAATAGATGAGCTTTGGGATCTGTGAATGTATCATCTCTGTGGCAGAAGTACAACAGCATGCATTTTGAAGTCAGTACCCAAAAGAGCAATGGATAAGCTGTAGACACAAAAATAGAGCTAGACTCACCCCAGGCCTGTATGTTACCAGGTTCTACAGAAGGTTTCTGCTGGCTTCGGTGACAACTGGATCTAACTGCAGACTTCAGTTAAAACAAAACTTTAACACTTCACGTTATCCTGTTGGGCAGAATCTCACTTTTTTTTTTTTTTTTTAATACATTCTGTATAACTTAAAATAGCTTCAGCATATGCTCACTTCTTTCTCATTAAACATTTCCAGGAAAGTCTTAGCAGTTTTACATGTGGAATAAGAAGTTTAGCTTCAGTTTCCTGGACAACATGCTGCAATCGAACCTGTAACAGCACCATTAAATTTCATTCAAGTCCACAACTGTCTTTAATCCCTGACCTAGTCCTTTTTCTTCCATGTTCACCTGAGATGGCAAATATTTTGCCAGAATAGGACCAGGTATGAGTGACAACCTAAAATCTTGGGATGCAAGCCCCCTGCTTGGGAGCTTTATAAATCCATGATGGAAGATTGTCAGTGCCAGGCAAAATCAGAGTCTCTGTGAATTGGATCATTTCAGTAACACAACCCCTTTAAAGGCAGAATATCATGCGGTAGGCACCTGGTTCACTTTCATAACAAAGCCATAGATCTTTATGAAGGCATAGGAATGTTAAATTGTGTGTGCAGCCCAAGGAGAAAACTTCAATGTCTCGAGCTCCTTCCAGCTTTACCACGTTTTTATCAAAATAGATGATAGTTCAGGCACATCACTAATAGTTCCCACATAAAAAGGACTTATTTCATACGTGTGGGAGCCATGGGGAAAGGCTTGGAGTCCCTTGGACTCCCTTTGGAGTCCCTTATGTGGGCTGTCTCTTCTAAGTACACATACTGGCATATGTGCCATTTGGTAGTGGTATTCTATTCTACAAGTTGTTTACCACACATACTATTTATAACTTTTGTTATCAGAGCTTGAACATCTGTACCCGAGATGTCTGTACCAAGTGACAGAGATCCATACAGTATGCAATAAATAACCAGAGCTTACATGATGAGGAATGTTCCTGCTGTTAAGCTGGTTTGTTAGGGTTTCACTTAGCGACAGAGAAAGATGATGGAACACGAATTCTCCCTGACAAAAAATTGGGTTTCTTCCCAGCAGCTCAGAAATGCCTGAGCCTCAAGGCTCTCTCTGCTGTCTCCTTTGCCTGTCTGTGTGATATGTGATGAGCGCTCCCTTCCTAATGCAAGCAAGTTACTCCTTTCAGGCCACAGTGTCTCATGTGGGAAGGCAATACATTTTTTTTTGCTCAACCACCCCTGACCACCATTTGGGACCAGATGGATACAAACCAGCCAAACAGCCACTCTGGCTTGCTGGTATGTTTTTGTCTTCCCCTGCATTTGGCATGGCACAAAGCAGAAGTGGGGAAGGCAGCCCCTCATGAAGTCCTCTTTGTTTCCCTTCCTGGGTAAATTCCCTTTAAACTGTGACCAACAAGAAGACAGTAACTTTATGCCAAGGATAAATGAAAACCTACTGGGAGGGCAGCAATTTGTCTCCCGTTCTACTGTAACAGCAGCACATTCTTCACACCCAGTTTCACGGGAAAATTACAAGCTATCTGTTTATTGAAGCATGCTCGAGGATAAACCCCGCTCGTCTTCTTTCCGTGAATGAGTGAGCCTTATTGCACGAGAAGTTTGGCCAGGGGCAGAGCTGGCTCGCAGTCTGTGCCCCACCTCCCCTGGCTCAGGGCGCAGATTTTCGCATCCCTCTCCGCTCTGCCGCTCCATCCAGCCCCGCTTGTGACGTCTGAGGCAAAGGGCAAAAGATGACAGGATAAGACCTTGCGCGTACAAGTTGCAATCTTTGCAGAGGTCTGATTGTCTCATCATTTTCACATCAAGGCTATGACGACGAAAAAGCCCCACGGTAGCTAATCGATGGGCGAGTAACCAGTCAGCTCCAGGGCTGTTTGTTTTGTGGCGTAAAATCATTAAATAAGCAGTAACAAATGTTTCTGCACTCCCTGTGCAGACCTGCCAAGTCAATTCAGAGATATCAACAAGAACATTCTAAATGTGTTGGCAAGAGAAAAAAGTTTATAAGCTACTGAGGTGCTTTGTGGGTGTATTTTCAGGTAACAAGCCTTGGCTCAAAGCCCTGCATTCAAGCATCACTGAATATCACTTGTATTCAAAAACTAATCACAATCAGCATTCAAGTGCTGTAAGCACTATGTTTCCTACAATTCATCTAACCACCATGAATAACTTGGTAATAATTAAGCTTTTGACCAAATTTATGTGCTGCATAATTTCAGTCTATAGACTTGATTTGTTGAATCCAAAATATTCCATGGATCATTATTATAGCTGGACACATTTTTTTAAATTAATGATCAATAATTTTTATATTATTACAGATCATGCACACTTGTATTGCTTATTTAGCATCATGTGTATCCTTGATAAACACTGTAATAGAGTAGCTCCCAAATACATTTCAAGTCAGGAAACTTCTTCTGATCCTATATGGATAGCAATGCAAATAATTCTATTTTATTGTGGAAAAGTCTGTTTTATCCTGCAGAGATGGACTTAATCCTGTGTCCAGAGGGTTGAGTGGACTAGATCCAGTGTCAGTACAACATTGATCATGCTGATAACATAATTATCTAAGTAAATACCTACATTTGTCAGAAGGGTCCTGGCTCCAATGCACCTTGGCCTTTGTGTTTGTTGCTCTCCCTTGCTCCTCCTGAGTCACTTGCTTCCCCCAAGAAATGACTCACCAGGCCTGGTCAGGGGTGCAGGGGCAGACTTAGCCTGTGGAACCACTTCAGTAGAAGAATTGCTTTGGCAGAAGAATCACTTTAAGAACTTATCAAGGGAATTAAATGTGCTCATACGGCTCACATTTTCACAAATACATGAAAGACCATGTGGAGCTGTACGCCTGGCAGGCAATAAAAATCCCATCTCTTTCCTTCCATTTTTGTTGAGGTAGTCATGAGACTTCAACTCCTTCTTCTCCACACAGCTGCCACGCACAGCAGAGAGGAGTCACATCCCACGAGTGCTGTGACAGATGTGCTGTATTACTACAGCTGGGTGTTCCTGCTAGGATTGAAGCAGAGGAAACAGTGTCTTTGGTTCTCTTGAACAGAGATGAGAAAACATAAAAAGCTCTCACATCTTTCCTTAATATTAACCTGCTCTGTCTTAATCAGTCTGCTAGGGTGGTGCAGCTACAGTATAAGGGGAATCGATCACTTTCATTAAGCATGGTAAGTAAAACTAACTCAAAAAATAAATAGGCTGTTACATATTTCTGTGCCTACCTCAGGAGGCAGCACATTCATTATATTCCTCTAAGCTTCAGATAGGCATGAAAATACACCAAAATTTGCTAGGGTTGAAAAATGCACTATTTCCTGTGCTCTTGCAGGAGATACTGTATTTTTTACCATTTCCCTGCCATACTGAGCTGATCTTCCAGCCCAGGAAAGCAGATGTTGTGCATCATTGCTGTTCTCAACTGCAGCAGAACCGGGGACCCAGAACACAGCAATTTTCCCAGTAAATCAGCCCCCAGAGATGTGTAGCTGCACTCACCCCTGTCTGGTGTTTATGGGCACAAGCAGCCTGGGTTCTGCTCCCTCTAACACATCCTCTTCTCCATTATGGGCTTCTCCCACCTTTGGCTCATGCATTTCCAAGCTCTGCAGGGCAAGCTCATTCTCAGAGGTGGCCCAGTGACAAGGCTCAAGCTCTCCATGTTAAGTAAGGTCTTTGGGCATAACCATGGTATAAGGTCATAAATCAGCTCCTTGATCTGATCTTAACAGAGGAGATTAAATACTTGGAAATTCAGCCGGAACACCCTGTGAGTGCCCTAATTTTCACCAGCATGGGGTACTTGTCTGATGCTCTTTGGGCAGCTGGATGAGTGTTGCACAGCTGGCTTTGGTTTACCAACTGCTTTGGTTTACCCAGTGAAAGCAAATACTGTCTCATACAGCAGCTGTGTTTCAAGCACGATGAACTGCATCTTGATTGCTCTCTTTGAGTCTGCACTGGCTCCTCTACCACCTGCCTCATGGACATCTGCACTGAATACACATCCCTCGGTTCAGGATTCACCAAGCTGGTTCTGGTGCTGAGAGTCAGAGCACAGTAGAAACCACCATCCTAAAAATTACCCAAGTGAACATCCTCTCCTTAGCACAAAGAGCACCTGTGTCTCTCTCTCAATGTGAGGTGATTGGATATTTTCTCAGCAGAATTTTCCCCAGGCTGACCATAAGGATCTATCCCCACGTGCCTTTATGATTATTACTTTATGATTTCTTTCTAGGTGACAAAAAGTAGGGAGTGGAATCTCTTCCTGACAACAATTGGTAGGGACAACACTGTCTCAGTCTTTGAGGTGTTTAATTAGCTGTTAGACACACTAGATGGGGGGATAAGGAAGTTGAAGTGGGAGGTTTGCTCCTCAAAACCAGTATAGTTCGGAATTCATGTGCTTCCCTTTAAAGCTTTTCAGTGTTTTCTTGCAACTTGCTATGTATAATTTACAGGGCATTTCCAGGCAAAGGATATGATTCCCATACTCAAAGGAAAGGTTTATTTCCCATAAACAAAAGATAGGAATGTTTTTGACTAACTAACACATACGTGTTTTTTCTCATTTAATCCCATTTTTCCCTCTTCCCTGGATTCCCTTGTTAAAGTCACATGTCCATGATGATTAATCCCAGCCTCTCCTCAGAAGTGTGCCGACATTACTGTGGTCAGCCAGTCAGCAAAGCTCACCAGTGAAACGCAGTACATGGCCCATGTGAAATGGCTGCTACAACACACTTCAAGACTTGCAGAAGAATACCATAAAAACAGCAAATAATGTTAATGAGGATTAAACTGTATGATTTTCTACACAGTTTCCAGCTGGACCAGGGCACTTTGCATTAAGCTAATGAGAGGTGAAAGCCAAATTAGACGTTCTTGATGGAGCTTTCATTGTGTGTGGGCGCACACTGACTGCAGACGCAATTATTTTTCAACCCGTGGGAGCTTCAATCCGTAGAGCTGCACACCATGTCAAGCTGATCCAGTAAGTCTGGCCCCCAAATCTGACCCAGCTGATTCTTGTTCTTTTCTGGGAAATAACTGTATAGCAGGGAGGAAGAATGTAAAATGATATGTGCTGCTCTTGCTCGCCTCCAGCCTGAGAGGGTAGGTTGCTTACAAACACTTTCACATTTAGCCTACATTAGGACTAATAATCAAGATCCTTCCCATCACTGCCAATATATAGGCATAACCAAAAAGAGGGGAAAACCAGAAATGTTTTAAGCAACAACGACAAAAAAATCAAGATGCAGCAATTAAAAAGAAATTATTTGTCTTCAATAAAAAGACAGACTTAGGCAATTGTTCATCAGCTGCAACAGCCAAAACAGACACGTGGATGAATTGACAGGATCACAAGAGAGTTCACCTTCTCAAAAAAGTACACTGAAGTGAAAGTTGATAACTATTTCTAAGGGAAGTTTGGTTAAAAGATATTTGAAAGGAAAAGAGTCTCTTACTCTTCAAATTTTTCTTCTTTCTTCATCTTCAAAACAAAGGTGAAGCAATTAAGGTCACAGCAAAGCAGATTAAGTTACTTTTATGCTTAGCAAATCAACTCTTATCACTAGAGTGACAGCTCTTCACCTGTGGTCCTCACTTCCTGCAGAGGGGAAAAGTCTGATTTTAGCAGGGTACCTATTTAACAGCATTCCCCTTCAGAACATGCTTTCTTACCTCCTAGATGCTCAGATATCAACACATACAATGATGCACCTCCATTTGAACTGTAATCTGAGGGTCAGGGTGTTTTGGGGTAGAGGTGTCGGATTTGTGTGGCAAGGGTTTGGTAGCAGGGGTGGCTTCTCTGAGAAGTTACTAGAAGGCAATGCCAGCCAGTTCCAACACAGATCCACCACTGGCCAAGGCTGAGTTCTTCAGTGACAGCAGTAGCACCTCTGCGATAACATACATAAGGGGAAAAGGAAAACAGACTGCAGAACTGCAGAACAGCATTATAGAGAGCAGTGAGAACATGTGACAGAAACAACCCTGCAGACACCAAGGTCAGTGCAGCAGGAGGGGCAGCAGGCCCTGCAGGAGCTGGAGCAGAGATTCCCCTGCAGCCCCTGGTGCAGACCATGGTGAGGCAGCTGTGCCCCTGCAGCCCATGGAGGTCCGTGGGGACCAGAGATCCACCTGCAGCCCTTGGAGGGACCTGTCCTGGAGCAGGGGGATGTGGCTGAAGGAGACCCCCGAGGGAAGCCCATGCTGGGACAGGCTCCTGGCAGGATCTGTGCACCCATGGAGAGAGGAGCCCATGCCAGTTTACTGGCAGGACTTGTATAACCCTGCAGGGACCCACACTAGAACAGGCTATTCCTGAGGGGCTGCAGCTCATGGAAGGGACCCATGATGGGGCACTTCATGAAGAACTGCAGCCCATGGGAGGGACTCATGTTGGAGAAGTTTGTGGAAAACTGTCTTGCATGGCAGGGATCCCATGCTGGAGCAGGGGGAGAGCATGATGAGAAGGAGCAGCAGAGAGAACATGTGATGAGCTAAACTGCAACCCCCACTCCTCATCCCCCTGCACCACTCAGGGGGAAAGAAGGTAGAGAAAAGTGGGAGCGGAGTTGAGCCTGGGAAGGAGGGAGGGATGGGGGAAGGTGTTTTTAAGATTTGGGTCTATTTCTCATAATCTTACTCTCATTTGATTGGCAATAAACTAAATTAATTTCCCCAAGTCGAGTCTGTTTTTTCTGTCACTCTATTTTCTCTCCCCTGCCCAGCTGATGGAGTGGCTTTGGGCATCTAGCATTCAGCCAGGGTCAACCTGCCACACACATGGAACAACCTGTAACCAACTCGGCCAAGCCCCGAGACTCTGCTATGGCATCCTGGCACACCTAGACAAAATGTGTGATGGAGGCTAACTCCTGCTCTGTTGCTGATCAGCAACAGCCACCAGGACTGCTGCCACTGTAAGGAAGCACATTAGCTGTGCAAGCCTCAATGAAGCCAATGGAAAATGCCTTCACTTTGTGTTGGTGATTTTTCCCCCATAAAATTATATGTATAGACAGTCAATGTTTTTTGACTTGAAGCAGTTGTTTCCGCATGCTTTCCCATGCTGAGTATTTTAAATATCTTAATCCAGCTATCTACACTGTTTATGCAACAGCAGATGTCCAAATCTACTAGGAAGTGACTCTCATATGTGGCCAGTCCATCACATGCAGCCCTCTGGACCTTATGGAGGAGGAGCACTTACTCTCTTACCACACCAGGAAAGTTGTACAGACTGTCCCTCAGCACATCAGCTCCAAATCAGAGGGAACTGAGCTTAGCTGTCTCACAGAGGTGATGTTAGCCTGGCCAGCAAATAGACCTTACAAAGGGATTAGATGGTGATATTCTTGTTTAGACATTCTGGCAAGCCACTGGGAAGACTGAGGACAACATAAGAGCAGCCAGACAGTGGGTGATTTCTGGTTCTGTGCATAAGAATTACAAATGACAGAGTAGTGTTAAGATTTGTAATGAACATAAACACACATCCATTTTAGGAAGTCTAATTTCTTGGGAAGTCTAGGCTTTTTCCATGTTTAGATATTTTTAGGGGAAAAAAAAAAAGACGAACTGTAAGGTAATATAAAGCTGAGATAAGAATTACTTTTAGTGGGCAAGTACCGAACTTTATGAAGATGTGAAATCTGATAAGACACAATTAACATAAACTAAATGCTTTCCTATTTATCCAGTAGAAGAAAATAAAAACCCTAGACCTTCCCTATTTCCTTAAATTATGAAGTGGCATCAGATCTGATTTGAGCCCCTCACAATCTTTCTATTCCTCCTCATGTGACTGTAAAACTCCTATCCATTCATTTCTCTGCAGTCATATAACCACTTAATTACTTTCTTATTAACACTATCCTTTTCTAAAGACTGATTTTTTCCTAAGTATATTTTCTTTTAATTGCATATTCTTTGTTAAGATGAGTAAAAAGCCGTACTATGCAGAAGGTCACTGAAAAATATATTTATTTATAAAAGAGGTGTAGAGATCTCCCAGGAGAGCTGAGTATCCTCACTACCAGCTGAAATCAGCAAGAGCAAAGAGTCATCTCCAAAGCTTAGTCCTAATTCTGTAACAGGCTGCAAATTTCTGATCTTATTAGGACTTTTCCCCTTCTTTGAAAGTGAATATTCCTGTGTACATTCCCATACATTCCTGTAACAGCCAGGTGCTGCTGTGGGCTACTATAAATGTACTGGGGTTTTGTAATGATATTGCCAAAGAAACAAATGCTCCAAAGCAACTGCATGGATTACTGGAAGATGAGCTGTCTGACATTAGTAAGGTATTTAGTCATTGGGCAAATATCTACTCTGGACTGTGTCGTGATGGTTTCTGCTCGGAGTTTTCCCTTGCAAAGTCCCCAAATATTTAACAAGTACGATACAAACCGCTGTTCGCTGGGAGGAACCTACTCCTGTCTGAAACGTGGCAATTCCCAACATCGAATGGTTTGGATTGGAAGGGACCTTTAAAGGCCATCTAGTCCAAACCCCTTGCAATGAGCATCTTCCAGTAGATCGGCTTGCTCCAAGCCTTGTCCAACCTGTCTGTGAATGTTCCCAGGGATGGGGCACCCACCACTTCTCTGGGCAACCTCTGCCAGTGTTTCACCACTGTCATCACGAAACATTTCTTCTCATATCTAGTCTGAATCTGCCCTAGTGGTTTAAAACCATTACCCCTTTTCTTACTGCTACAAGCCCTACAAAAAGTCTGTCCCCACCTTTAAGTTACCTCCGGGCATCGAAGCTCAGAGATGCTTTGGCAGGCCAGGGGCCCTTTACTCGCTAACACGCCGGGCTCCCACCGAGGGGGAGAGGGGAGCTTGGTGACCAACAATTCAAAGCCCTTTCGGTAAGTGTTAATGATGTCGGGAAGGGGCAGGAAAAAGCGTTTAGCGCAGGAATAACACCTCTCTGACAGGGACCTGGGCAGGAATAACACCTCTCTGGCAAGGACCCGCACCTCCGGCGCCCCGCCGAGACGGCTCCACCCCGCCCCGCCGGGGCCGNTCCTGGCCGCCTCGGCGCAGGTGCTCCCGTGGGAAGGTAGGGACACGGACAGGGATGGGCCGGCTACCCCCACCCCCGGCCCGGTTACCCCTACCCCCGG
>VZRO01006558.1:293922-370780 GCA_013397915.1 Daphoenositta chrysoptera
CCCGGCCCGGTTCCCCGTCACCCCCAGCCTGGGCGCGGCTGCCGCTCCCGTCCCCACCGCCCCCAGGGGCTGCGCGGGCCGGGGGACCCGCCCGGTGTGCGGCTGAGCCCGGACTCGCTTTGGTTGGCGGCACCGTAGGCGTGGGACTGGTGACTCTGCCTTTATCCCCGTGTGCTGCTGCCGACTGAATAACTATTAGTTATTTAACAGGGGCAGGGGTGGTGGTGGTGGTGGGAATGGGGTAGAATCGCATCCGTAATGTTTGTGCGGTGGGACATTGCAGTTTCAGCGCTTCTCGTCCGAACGCTCCCTTTTGTTTCTCTTTGAAAATGCTAACAAGATAAATTTGATCTTTATATCCTCGCTTGCTGGAGTATTGATTATGCAAGTAACTTCACAAAGTCCTTTTCCCTGAAAGCCAGAGAGGCAGCTGAGTTCTCTGTAAAGGGCAGAAGCTCTTACGACTGTGTTCTGTGTGAGATCGTGCGGTTGCCTGAGCTTTTCAGCAAAGAGAATGATATTATTTATATAGAGCAATGGGTGAACTGTCGATGCAGGGAAATGGGATGGCTTATACGCCCATTTGAGTCAGATGTTTTAATGCTCACTCCCAGCCTTGCATCTCTTGAAATACCTGGATGCTTTTGCAATCCCCTGTGTGCGACCCCAAAAGAATTCCAGCTGTGAACACAGGGACGGTGTGTGATGTTTTCCTCAATTTGCAAAGCTGCTTGATTGCAAAAAATGCCCATCCTCAAGTTTAAACAGGCTGTTTTACTGCTATCAGTAGTCGTGTTAAAGGCTCTTGAAGTATGAGTCCTTATGTACAAAATAACTGGTGAGTTATTTGCAGTGACTATGAATTACCTGAAGAGTCTGATGTGAAATTTGTGCCTTTTTAATATTTCTATTACCTTTAACTACACTTCTACTGAAGTGGGTCTCAGGCCGTTACTATTATACACAATACACTCTAAATGTTTCCTGTGAAATAGGGCAGCCCTGAGGTTTAAGTTTCAAGCTGTGTAGTCTTTTAAATAAAATATTTGCATTTAATGTATTGCTTCTGAGTTGAGAGAATAATAGCAATTTGCCTCTCTAAGTCTCTTCAAAGGAAAAAGAAAAGGTATTATGCTGTGGTTAACTGTGTTTTGTTTTCAGAGTAAACAAAAGTTTAAAACCTTAGATGGGCCAGCACTAGAAGCAGAGGAGGTAGACTGTCCAAGGATCTTATCTTAATCTAGAAGAACCTGGCAGAGAGAGCTCCCCAACCTCTGGCCTTGCCTTTTGGCAAATCCTGAACTTGCTCTTTAAAACAAAGTTAGTAACAGTGAAGTTGCACAAAACACTGCTGATAGACCCAGTGGTTTGCTGCCAGTGATGGTGGCCCCTCCTCCTACCTCCTTCAGTCCCTTCCTTTCCAACTGCACGCTTCTGCCTGCTGCTCTGTCTCCTGACAAGCACCACCACTCCTGTGTGCCAGGTCCTCTGTCATCCTCTCAAACTCCCTAACGTGGTGCTTTCCTCCTCTTTGTGAACCCCCAGTCCTCCCAAAAAGAGGTGGCTGAGTCTCAGCTAGGCTGACAGCATGGGTTGGCAGGCTGAAGGCTGCAATGGTGTGAGCGGGACAGGAGAGGGGAATGGTGCCTTCCTGGGTTTGTTGGCACTTGAGATCTGGTGTGTCCTTCCTTCCAGTGGGAGCTGCTCTTGTTATTGCACAACCAAAGCTGTTGGAACATTTCCCTGAGCAAAGGTTTGTCTCAAAAGCCCAAGACAGCTCAGGTTAAGATTTTCCTTTGCACTCCTATGTAGTTTGTAATTTTTAAGGAGTTCTTGTTGCCCTGGTGCTGATGTTGGTACTGGCTCTGCTGTTGCTGTGTTTTGGCTGCCTCATTTTTCTTGGTTGCAGCTTCCTCCCTTTCAGCAAGGCCGGGTTTAGGCTGGGTGTGCACATGGGGCGTGTATGAGGTACACGTGCCCCTTCCTGGGGAGTGGTGATGCTCTGGTGGGACGGCTACAAATCTTGGTGTGCCTGTCTCTAAAGCTGTCTCTTGTCATCCTTGATGAAGTTCTTTCTGCTCTCACTCTCTCCCTCCACCCTTTCCCAGCAGGAACAGTATTACAGCGGTGTTCCTGTCGGAAGGTGTAGGTCAAGTGTGGCTGGTCACATTGTCCTCAGAGTAGCTAGTGGGTTTTCTTGAGATGCAACTTAATACATCAAGTAAATTATCAAATGAAAGGTTGGTTAACTTATAGCTGGAAAACTAGAGAAGGGAGTATTTGGTGTGATAGCTGTGCGTAGATGTGGGAGTGTGAACAGAGTATTGCTTATCTGACCTTTGAAAATGTGTTTTCCAACTAAAACTGTGTTTCTTTGAGGCACTAATAATGAAGTTAATCAGACTTTTATGCTGTCTATGAAACAAACAAACGTTTCAGGTTTAAAGTATCCTTATAAATGTGATAAAATCTGGATATGTATTCTGGGCTTTGTCTTTAAAATGTCATTGTTATAATAAGTGAATTTAGAGATAGTGCCGTGTTGATTCTTGCTCTACCCTCCAGTTATCTTTTTCTTGGCAACTGACTGATCTGAGTCACACGTCAGCCTTAACATGTAAAGCTGCTTCGTTTAATAAAATAAAAATCCCCAAGCTGTTAGCAGGGTCTTCCTGCTGCTCTGACAGAATATAAATAACTACCCTGTTTGTTCTCCTCTGAAAGTCAGTGGAAACTGGATTATTTCCATTCTGAATCACCATTTGTTCATTCAATTGAGACCTCTCCTTTTAAGACTACAACCAATGTACATGTGTTGTAACTTCTTTTTTTTACTTGCCTCATGCCATTATCAGTCTGGAGTGCTAACTTTTTACTCTCTCTAAACTAATGTGTTTATAGTAAATTATTTATAGCGTGTCTCAGTTCTGGTACTACTACCTTAAATTCTCCACCAGAAAATACCCTTAATTTTTTTTTTCCACAGTTACAGAACTTTGTGTGCTTGAGATGTTTGTTTTCAAGAGGTGAGCCTTGTCTGTGTGTGTTTTTCATTCGTCTATAAGTCAAAGGGATGTAGAGGTAATGGGAAGGCCTGAGTGAGTGTGTGAGGAGGCGGGAACATGAACATATTTGAGGATTGATATTCTGAGCTGACGTTATTGTCCATAGTGGCCCAAATGGCCACCAGTTAGAGTGCCCCCCCACCAGAGATCCTCAGTAAGGCTGTTGTCTCTGGAGCTGAGTGAATGAAGTTCCTCCAAGAGCTGTACTTCTGGTCCCGGGCTTACTCATACACAAAACTGGAAGCACCAACAAACAGCAGCCATTTGGCTACAAAGTGGCCCAGGAGAGAAGAAATGGGATGTGATGAGCCATCTCCTGAGCCTGGCTCCTTAGGTGGCCAGCGTCTTTTTTATGCCTGGGGTTGTCATTTGATGTGGTGGCTCATCAGCCAAACAATAATTAAGGGAAAATATGCTGAAAGGGATTCTTTTTTGGCACTGGCTCAAGACAAAAGAACTACAAAAAGGAGAAACAAGGTGAGAGGATTGGAGGCTGCTGAATCTCATGTCCAGAGTGCCACCATGGACCTGTGACATGGAGGAAATTTTGTTAGCTAGAAGGTTGTCCTCCTCTCATTTTTATTACAATTCTGTGTGTTGTCCTGCTATACTGCAATGAGTTTCTAAACAGAAATTAGGGCTTGCTCTATGAAATAAGTGAAGGACCTTTCCCCTGCCTGATATCAGATATCATTTGGGTCAGTTGTGCTTAGGCTTATTAATTGTTTATATGAATTATCTTATCTATAAGTAATGTTGGAATAAAAAAAAAAGTAGGGGAAAAATTACTGAAAAACAATCTGACCTCTTGAAATATGTAATAGTAGCTGCAGTATTTTCACAAATAAACGTTGCTGGTGTTTGGTTTATTAATGTAGCCTTTATCACCCAGCTTAATTGATATTTATACAGGCATATGTTAAATGAAAAGCTTTGTGATCCCCAACTGCCAAACCCTCAGTCTTAGGCCAGGGCTGAACGACTCTGCACTTAGTGCATTCCAGAAATATTTCAAATTTGAAATAGCACGAGGAACCATCCTGCGCTGAGAGCGAAGTCAAGATGCTTTTGGCTTTACCTGTGTTGACTAAAGCCATGGGTGACAGGGGCATGGCATGTTTGCAGATTAGTGTAGGTCATGGCTGAGTAGCTCCTTTTTTTTTCTTCACCAGTTTCTCTGTATTGATCACATTCTCATTTGTTTTTTGCAATTGCTGATGGCAAAACATGACCTTCTTCAGGTCCTGGGCAGTGACAGATGAATGCCAGAGAAGAGCAGTGAATGTGTGTGGAGTTGTACCCCTTTGTGTTGTGGCCAGGGTGGGATCAGTGGTGGTGCTGGGTTATTCCTGGGGCTGTGGGGGAAGCTGGGGCTGCTCACCACTGCCATGGGTGGGCTGTGCCTCAGAGCTGAGCTGACCAGTAGTTCTCTTACAGCAGCAAGGTCCTTCTGCTCTCTTACAGGTGCTCCCTGGAACTCTCCCTTTGGATGTTTTCTGGTCTTGGTATCCTTGGAAGAGCTCCTAGAAAGACTCAGCTGCAGCAAAGCATGTTAGGCTAGAGGATATGGGGAAAATGGCCTTGGATGCCAGTTTTGATCTAAATTAGCTCTTTTTTTGGCTACTCTTGTAAGCTTCTGTTAAAATATTTTTTTAAATCTGCACCTTTAATAATTTCTGTAATTTATAAGCCTTTGCCCAACAGGGGGAAAGACTGAAGATGTCACCTTAACAAAGTGCTTCCAGCAGTTTCTGGGACAGCATCCAACTCACTGGTGCTGCTCAAGTGTCTCTGTCAAACCTCGGCTCTGGAGAGGACAACACACCCACTGCAGCACGGGTTGGCTTGTTGGGGCCAAACCATGAACCAGTTCCTGAAGAGCAGCTGCTCATTTTTGGTACTCTCTTCATAGGATTCAGCTTATGGAGTCGGGTCACCATCCCTTGATTTGTGAACTTCTCAAATCTCTTGCAGATGTTACCATACAGTTTCTTCTTGCTTCACATGTGCTTGTGCCACCAGGGTGTGAAGGAAAGGACCTGGGCTGGGCTGTGCTTAGTAAATAGTTGGCAGCTGGCTTTTATGTTAGAGCAACATCTTGAGTTTCTGTATTGGCTGGTGACAGAGGTGAGGGTTTGCTGCCTGCAGCTGAGCCTGCCTGGTGTGGATAATATTGATGGGACCTCCTGGAAGATCTCGAGGAAGAGGCAGCTGAAGAATTGTGCCATAGTGTCTAGCAGATATGCATTTCATGTATGTTAGTAAGATCTAGTCTGCCTGTGAGTGCCCGGGCTGCCATTACTGTGGAAAAAGTGATTTCTTTTTTTTTTTTTTTATTCTATCTACAGGGGACAAGGTCTTTACTTTGCCTGTTCTATTGGACACTTTTTAACAACCATCCACGAGGGTGCCATGGGGCAGTCTGCTTTGAGTTGTCTTTTGATTTCTTGGGGAACAAAGTGAGTGTCGTTACTTGATGTTGGATCAAACTCTTATTTTTGGAAGTACGATGATGCGGCATTTTGGAGTTGGCTTTGGCTTTTCTGAGTCTCTGGCTGTGAGATATTAGTGTAAGGAGAGCCGGCTTTGAGGAGTGGAAAGGGATGATCGGGAGTTCCTCAGAAGTGAGAGACTAAGAGCTGACAGCAGGATGTTTGGCATGGGAGGGATCCCTGATTGCGAAATGTGCTTTTGCACCTTTGTTAACCAGAGCCAAGACCGAAGAGCTGCTCAGACATGCTCTGAGATGTTGTCCTCTTGCTGGCTTAAATCCAGGTAGGGATAAAAACTGTGCAAGCAAACACCCCTTTGATCAGGGGAGGCTCCTGCAGGGACCTGAGTGGTGTCAGTGTTCCTCGAGCCAGTGGGACATTTTCTTGTCAAGCTGTGCAGACCCATGTGTTGAACATTTTGTACATTGTATGTGGGCTGGTGGTCAGCTCATAGACAGTGTTTGCTGAGCTCTCCATCTCGCCTTTACAGAAGAAGCAACACTTCGTATCTGTAAAATAATAATTAAGAAAAGGCAGCTCAGAGTCAACACTGTCTTTTTCCCACTTGTGGTGAAAAAAGCTTTTTTTAAAAAATCTATTACACGAGTTATATGAATGTCTTAATTTTCTTCCAAAAAGGTTCTAGAGAAAAGGGTAGAAGTACAGAAATGTATAGTTGTTTGGGGGGTTTTTTCCCAGTTATTTTAAATCTGAAGATACTTTATTCCTGTTAGGCATTACAAATTAATGAATTTACAACTTTTGAGTAAGCAGCCTTGTTGGCCTGGGGTGCTGACAGATCTTCTCTGGTGAATTGTGCTGGAATGGCTTGTAACATCACTATGCCAGAAATGTCTGCCCTTCCTCCCCAATGAGGAGAGAAATGTGTTACATCCCGCCTGCTTTGCATCCCCATCCTGGCTATCAGTTTAAACAATCAGTGAAGATGAGCGGGCAGTACTGTGATGGCTGAGGAATGGGTATTCTCCCCCACGTGCCCCCTCTTGAGGTGTGGTTACCCGGGCATAATAGCAATTGGCAGCATCTATCTGTAAGAGTTTACAAGGTTTGCAGATTTTATCACTGTAATTTTCTGGGTGATTCCCTTAAAGCAATCTGCTCACAAAATATGGACTTCATATCACAGACAAATGTGGTGGTGGAAGACAGGTCCAAATAGGAGGAGATAATCACGTAATGTAGAGAATAGTTTACATTTTAAATGTAAACAGAAAACCTGGTTGGTATATAAGGTCTAAAAGGATTTTAGCAGCTTGCAGCAAGAAGGGTTGGCTGTAGTTTGTGATGGTGCCTGTGATCCCCCTTTTGCTGCTCACAGCACTGTTCAGGAGGCAAGAGGAGTCCAAACAGTGTGCGGGTCCCTGACTGACTTTGCTCAGGGCTTGAAGAATGGGAAGGCAGTCACCTGGATTACATTGCAGGTGAGACTGGAGGATTGAATGATGCTTGGACAATTGGGTGCTGCAGCTGAACTGGAGAGTTGGACTCAAATTGTCAGAGAAGTTGTTAATAAGACAGGTGCAAAACGACTGAGTTGGCAAAGCAGGGAGATGTTTACTCTTCCAAATATTTTTTGATGTGTTTTTGGCCAATTTGAGTGAACTGTGCAGTGCATTGTGTTGGAGGTGATGCACCACCGCACTGAGTTACTGTGTTGTACCCCTTGCTTCCCACCCTCTCGCCGTGACTCTTGCAGCAGGTTATGTGCAGTGGAATAACCTCAGCAGGCTCTGAGGCAGGCTCAGCATCCCTGCAAGGGCTCGGAAGAGGCAGTGACCCTCCAGGAGAGCCTGCCGAGCTGTAGAGCCAAGCAGCATCCCTGTGCTATCCTTGTCCCGAGCCGGTGGCACGATACACTGCAGGGAATGAGCCTGCTCTCCACAGAGGTGTGTTGGTTGTGTGGGTTCAGATCCCCCTGGGGCAGAACAGGGGTTTGGATTTAGGTATTTCCTAATTGGAGCGAGTGTTGCTGCTACTCATCTTACGCAGCAGCCCGGCTCCTCCAGCTCATGAGTGGGGTCTGAGTCAGCCCTGTCCGACTGGGTTTCGGTAAAAACGGCTCTCATGGAACAAGCCCGTGATTTAACCGGAATGAGCAAACCAACGGGTTTTGTACAGAATTCTGGGATAAATTAGCATCTGGGATTTTGTTGTGGGTTTTTTTTTCTTGGTCTGTCTGGGGCTCTTTTGATTGTTTTAATCCATCCAGTCAAGTCATGTGAAACAATCCATAGATCCTTGTGGGGAAATTACTGCAATAAAATGCAACTGTCAAGCCAAAACTAGTTGGACTCTGTTCTAGCTCCTGCTATGTGTAGCAAGGCACTTTACATAGCCATAGAAATTGCTGTTCTGCCAAGTCCTTTGCGTGTGCATACGTACACACACTCTGTGAGTGCCACTGCCCTGACCACTCGCCAGCTGTCTTCTACATTGCACCCCCTCTTGTACAGGAAAAATGTCCTTTTGGCATTTATATATACGTATTAAAATTGCTGTGAGATTGTCAGATGCAAACACAGTAAACAAATTTAGGCTCATCTCTCTGGCATAATCGAACTTGTTTTACACTATGCAGTTTGTTTCTAACTCCAGTGAGAGAGCTCTGAGCAGTAACAGAGAAGTTTGGAAATACCATACTGTTGAGAAAAAGCTGTGTTTGTGCAGAGAGGAGCATAACTAGTGATAGAGTGATGCTGTGATGAGACAACTCTCATGAAGGCACATTCTGAAATGAGGATGAGCATTAGAAAAATCCAGTTGCGGAAGGGAGGGTGCAGTTTGAGATTAGGGCAGTTGAAGAAATATCCAAGGGAGGCTGCAAAACTATTAATTGCTTAGAGGAAAAAAGAATAGGGTGAGATCAGCTGTCTGCATCAGCTATGAACCAGCTCGGGACTGGAGTCTTTACCTCTAACATCTAGCTGAACGATTTCATTCTTGTATAGGCACAGGCGAGATCCAGCTTGGCAATGCTTCCTCTTGTTGGTTTGGATATCCTGTGTGTCATCCCTGTGCAGCAGCAATAAGGCGTGGAAATTGCTTCTTTTCAAGAAACGTGTCCAGTTACTGGTAATCCTAATAAAAAGGCATGCAGTGTGTGTCATAGACAAAGACAGACTAGTGTGAGTCATGAGGAGACTCACTCGTGTTTATAAAAGCTCTCCAATGAAGGTGCTCTTTAAGTAATCTCTCTATTGTGTTGCTCATGTGTGGCTGTAGTTTGGGGGGTTTTAGCCATTTATTCATTTATTTTTAGTGACTTTGGGATCACTGGATATACTTTCTGCATGATTCTTTTATTCTGCTTTTCCTATTAGATTTGATAGTCTAATGCAGCTTAGCACATCCCTAGCAGCTGGCTGCTGTTGGCATTACAGCACCATGCTCTTATTTCTTGGCCAAAATTATTATCTGTGGATTTTCATCTGTGCAAGCTGTTTGTTTATGCACTAAAGGTGTTTGTTCTCATGTGGGCTTCTAGCAAGCAACTTCGCTGGCCTAATTTGGTATAGATCTGCATCCTTGTTGCCTGCTGCTGTGATGGTATGTTGATCATTGAAAACATTTCTGTGATTGTGGGCAGGTCCTGTTTAGGAAAGCTGAGGAATGGGACAAATCTATGCTGGGAAATTATACTGAGCTGACAAATATTTGACATTCTTGCAGAGAGATCAAATAAAGAATGATTATATGGTCATGAAGTCAGCAAGAGGAGGGGGAAGGAGGGGAAAAATAGCCCAGGCAGCAGAATTTGGGTCTTTCAAGGGCAAGATGATACTTTGTTTTGACCCTTGTAGGAATGCTTTGCTTATTTCAAAATGTTGAAAAATTCTGTTCCCTGGTTTCGGCTCAGGGTGTGTATTTGTTTTGATTTAAAACTAGTCACGTGCTTAAGGCTATGCTTAAACTTAATCCTCATGACTAAAAATTAGAGCCATGTGCCAGCATGGGTGCAGGAGTGCTGGCTGTTGGTGGTCCTGGTCCCTGTCCTGCCAGGTTGGCCATACAGCTGTGCTGTCCCAGGGATGGGGAAAGGAATAGTGATAACTGTTTGACCAGAGAGTTAGGAACAGACTTTTCAGTAATACTTAAAAACTTACAAGACAAGTATGACAATTACCATGTGCAAGAAGTCTCTTTTGTCCGTAGTTATTAATTATTTGGTTTATGCTATTAACACTTTGTATCTGGATGACTTAAACATTGGAAAAATGATGACCATTGTGGTCAAAGGTATTTTGTGCACTTAATGTTATAAATAAAGACCCCAAGAGAACCCAAAAAGAATCCAGTGGTATGGGAAATAAAACTCTGGGCTAGGTTGGAAGTAGTTGTTTCACTTTCTCTTCTGGAGACTGCTTCTTCCTGAAGAATGAGGAAGAGCAGCACTGATTGCTGCTTGGCTTTACTCTCTTCCCTACCTCATGGACATTGCCCCTGCAATTGTCCCCTGTGTGCTTGGAAGGTCATTGTACAGGCAGTTCCCAGGCTACACCATCATCTTTTTTATTTCCTTGGGAAAATCCATAGTGAAAACCTCTGCAAAAGCATTTCTAAGGCAGAAACCCAGACGTAAAGTGTGCCAGCCATTGGAAGAGGCAGGAGAATTCAGTGTAGGCTCTCAGGTCAGAGAACTGTCCCAGCACTTAAAAGCTGTAGGAAAGTTACTCAGTGACCAGGTACTCACTAATTGTATTAAAGGGTTGGTAAACTTGTGGTTAAAATTATGTGCTGCAATTTGGCAAGCCTCATGGTGTTTGAGATTTTCATTTAAAACCTTTGATCCTGAAGGCAAATAGGTGGGGCAGTTTCAAGGACTTGCTAAGTCTTCTGACTCCAAGATGGTGTAGAAAAGCTAGAAAGGCTGCAAAAAAGCTCAAATCCAACAAAACTCAGATAAACACATGATGGGCTGTGTCTTTGAGTACTCTTTTCTGCCTTACTCCTCCTAGCAGTGGGATTTTTGATGCCTGGTGTTGGCAAACCCGGAGCTGCAATGTTTCCAGTGGCAGGGACGGACCATGCCGACTGCTCAGTCCCCAAGGCTTTTGCAAAGCATTGCAGTGAAAGTCAGGCTCTGCAAACCACGAGATTCCTGTAAAAATTAGGAGGTTTTTCAACCTCTCTTCAATAGAACAGATGGTTTTTGTGTGAAATCGAGTCACTAATGCAATAAGCTGCTTTCAGCAGCTGCGATGACTGAAGTTTTGAGCTGGATGGGTGTTTGTTGAGGGTCTCTGGAGTGCTCATGTGCCGTAAGAGGGCTGTGCTGATCAAAGGTTCCCGTGGTGTGTTCAGCCCCACTCCCCACAACCCCACCAGGTGAGCCCCTGCATGTCTGGGCTCTGACCAGCATCCTTATCACCCCTGCACCAGCAGCAGCAGATAGGGACCAGACTGGTGCTCCAGGGATCTTGAGCAGTTGGACAGAGCCTGGGACATCCTGCAGATGTGTGTGAACCAGCTGTTTTCCTACACCTTCCTGACAGCTGCCTGGTAATTGGAATGGCTTCAGGGGCTCCCTCAGGACGCTGCTCTGCTGGGTTTGACAGCATAAATCTTTCTTCACTGAGGTTAACGAGCACGAGAATTCCCAACCTGGCAGAGCTTCATCATGCAGCCCTGTGTGATGTTCCACTCAAGGAAGAAATGTTTTTGAACTGAACTTGGTGTACCTTTATTTCTAGATCTCTTAACTAATTTCTATATGCATGGGTTTTTTTCATATACACTGAAAGCACAAGTGCTGTAGACACTGTGATTCTATCTTCCATACACTGAAATAAGTGAAATAAGAAGGGAGAATGCTGAAAACAAGCAGCAGAAAACTTACTGATTGAGCTTCCTCAGATTTTCACCTGGGGCTGGGGTATGATTGACTTCATTGCAAACTTGACTTATTTCGTCCAGGGCTGGGCTCAATATTGCTAAGCATCCAACTGAAGTTAATAATAGTCATCTTGAATGTCCAGTCAGTGCTCCCTGGTGTCTTGTATTGTGTGTATATTTTCAGAAGACAGTCAGGTTTGAGTCATTTTTTTGATAAATCATTTTTTCATAAAGTCTTTTTTTTTTTTTGTAAAATAAAAGATTATTCAACTAGCAGTTTATTCAGTGGCTCCAGTACTTCCTGTGAGAGCTGCTCCTGCATCTGGCAGTACTTGAGGATAGGTTGAAATCTGTGAAGTATTTCCCAAAAGCTGTGAATCAATGATGGTCGTGTCAGAGATGGAGAGGAGGTGTCCAAGCACACACAGTCTGTTTCAGGCCACCAGATGCCTTCTGTGCTGGTGAGGGGCACTGCACAGACATCCTGTACCTTCAGGGAATGTGTTGTGAAGGGTGGGGAGGGTGGGAGAGGGCCATGACTGTACATAAAAATATCTCTTGGTATATGCTTTTGATATTTCTGGAATACCTCATCTGGCCTGCAGTAATTGTTGAGCTATACCCAGAGATTCACCTGTTACCATTGTCTGTGGTTAAAGCTGAAGCTTGTTTTTTTTGTTTGGCTGCTGAATAAACTTCCTGAATTGAGTCGTGACTTGATGGGTGCCTTCAGAAATGAGGAAGGCTGTGTGATAACAGACTGAAAACAAATCAGGAGAACAAAAATTTGAAAGAAATAGCTGAGCTACTTTTAAAATGTGAAATAAATGACACTGGTGAGGGTAAACTGGAGCAGAACTGATTCTGCACAAGTTCCTTGTATACCTCTCCTGGGCACATGCAGCAAGCATCTTTTTTTGTTGTCTGTGCTGGAGGAGAGGAGGCATTTTCTGTTGGTACAACACAGAGGCTCCTGAGAACATGGATGCTAATATTCCCTCAGACACTGTGGCATCTGTGGGGCTGTGTGTAGAGCCTGGTGTTATTCATACGTGCTAATAACAAAACACCTCTATTCTATATATTTTTTCTTTCTTAGCTTCCTTTACAATCTCTCTTCATAAAGTGGACAACACGACAATTACGATTAATCTGAGACCTGGTGTTTCACCAAGCTGTCTAATTCGTGTTAAAAATGTCATGGAGTCTGACCTCAAGATAAAGCCTGGGGAGAATGTGACCTTTGCCTTCACCTGTAATACTCCAGAGAAGTATTTCATCATGGAAATTCAGAAAAATATTGGTAAGATACAGATTTTTAATTTTTTCCCCAGTCGCAATTTTCCTCCAGTAGAACCACATGCTTTTTTCCCTGCTACTGTATTAATGTATCTGTCATAATCTTAGGTAAGAAGAAATCTCTGAGCACTGATAAAAAACCTTGAATTACTGCTACTACTATGCAAGCTAAAGAAGTCTGTATTGCAGCTGGCAGAATTAACTTGACTTGGCTGTGCTGCAAACAGCTAGATGGCAGTTTGTTGCATCAGTTCCGTGCTGCCTTTCCTTTTCCCACAATTTATAAACCCATCAAAGAATCTTTTTTCTCCTGTCAAAAGCCTCTGAACACTTATAATAATATATTATATATTTGATGAACAGCTTGATTGTGTCTATAAGGACAGCAGAAACATTGAAGACCTACACATGTTTCTTTATATTTAATGAATGTTATTGAAGTCAAGAAACTGTAAATTCAGAAGTGTAACTAAAGCTTCTTCTGCTTTGAATGTTATCCCTGGTGTGTGTATTCTTTAATGGCATGAAGACGTGCTACTTCTCAACTAGATCCCAAACTTCATTGAGTATTCAGTCTTTAGTAACATCTTCATTATTTTTGGGGTGATGTTCAAGCATAATTCTCTTCATGTTTTGGAATTTCATTCATATGATTCATGCAGATAGTAGCACTCACTATATCTCATTATATATTTCCAAGACACACTTGTGATATTTCATCTTTTAAGTTGAAGCCTAGATGTGGATTAAAGTATACTTATTTTGAGTGTCAATCAATTGTTTGGATTCTTCAGATAAAAGTTTTCTAGGTTACCCCCAGAATCCTGCAGTGGCAGTTATTTTTGTTCATCTGGGCACCAAGAAACAAAAATACAGTTCATGGCAAGCAGTAAGAAGTTTAACAATGAATGATTTGCCAGGAACTCTCTGGGGGAAATGGGATAAAATGGATTCTCTAGACCTGTGATTTCCAGCTCTCTTGACACTGCATTTCTCCTTTTTGCCCATTCAGACTCTACCCTGTTCACTAAATACCTTCTAAATTCTTCAGCAAACAAGGCGGAATACTAGAGACAATGAATCCCTTCTGTTAGTCAGCCTGACTAAAGCAGGTTTATCCTGTCTATTCTATGGGCTGGGAGTCCTGTTTGGAGACAACCTGTGACCATGCTACAGGACTGTCTTTTAGTGCATGTAGAAGAAAACTTAAGTGCAACATAAAAATTGTCATAATAGCAAGGAAGGGGAAGTATCAAACTCCCCATTTAATGGAATGCTTTCCAGAGTGTATCACAGCTCTTCTCTCTCTGCATTTAGACTGTGTGTCAGGCCCATGTCCCTTTGGAGATGTTCATCTTTACCCACCGGGGCTGCCTCGCCTTAACAGGACTTACATCTGGGATGTGAAGGCGAGTACAAAAGCTGGACTTGAACTAAAGTTTTCTACCCCGTGGCTAAGACAGATTGAACCAGGAGAGACGTGCCCAGACTCCATTAGCTACAACATCAACAGCTCTATTGATGAGGCCATGGTCAACATCGGCACCTTCTGCCGGAATGGCTCCGTGTCTCGCGTCAAGTTGCTGGGAGGAGTTGTCATGTCCCTGCACCTCCCGTGGCACTCACTTCTCACCACCTCAGGCTTCAACATAGCCAACGGGTCTTCCATAAAACGTGAGTACGGAGTAGTGCAACTGCCTCCTGCAGATTGCAGCAGAATTTATTTCAACCTTTCTTCACAGTTAACCTTCCAGTTTTGGTTCTGCTATCCCTAACTCCCTTCCACTTCATCTTTTCTGAAAACTATTGCTGTATGATTTTTAGTTTGGTTAGATCCCGCTCTTCTGCAGTCAAAATATCCTAGTTTGGTCAGTTGTTAAATATGAAAACTGTTCTGTTGCTGCTTTTGGTGCACATTAATAATTTTAAATCTCTTTCAACTTCCTAAAACTTGAACCTGCTTTCTTGTTTTTGTGTGTCTTCAGCTTGATGAGACTAGGTAGTATAATTAGAATGAGGCGGAGAGTTTTTTGCTGGTTGCATTGTGTAGTTGGGCTTGTTTATTTTTAAAAAAAGCTTCTTTAACTTCTGGAGCCTCAAACCAATGCCTATCTTCAAGAAAGGAGCGTGGGAAAAGGGAACAATGCCTGGGAGGCACATGAGGCTGCTTAAAATCTGTTTCAACCTGCACAGTAACATAAACTGTGTAATAATCTTCCTAAAATACCTGTAATATTATACAGCAATCAGTGGGTTACTTTGTGATCTCATGACAAATCTTGCTCTGTACTTGAATTCTAGTGTTGCTGTTATCAGTTATAAAAGAAACCCGGTGCAGGTTTGAGCTTCTGGAACATGAGTGTTTGTAATTCCTGACACTCCTTGCAGCTGCACATCATCACTGGAGCCCTAAAGTGGGACCATAATCTCTGTGTACCCAACTTCACACTGCAAAGAGTCATCCAAGGATAAAGTGTCTTACACAGCCTGCACAGATCACATTTGTGTTTTAGTATGCCTATTTGAGGCTCTTTGCTGGTGTGCTTTTGTTAGACTTAGGAGGTTTTTGTAAAGAGAGCTACATGCTGCTATAAAAGCTTGCCTCTTTTGTTTCCCAAAACCCAGTGAAGCAGAAGCAGTTACCAGGTTGCGTGTTTGCTCTTGCAAAGCCAGGTGTAGGAATTAGGATCTTGCCTCTCCCAATAATAAAGGCTTGTCTGTCCACGTGCTTGAAAGGCTAACCTGCTAAAATGAAAATGCAGTATTAATATATTCCTTGTCTTTTCTGTAGTTGAAGACAAAAGAATCAACTCAAGTATATGTTTTAGTATATGTTTTTAGTCCGTTTTGTAATGACCTAACCTGTGGTTGGAGTGGGTGATCTCACTGTCAAAATGAAAAGACTCTGCTTCTGGAGTGCTGGATATGCCAGTGTGTGTTCAGTAACTGGAACTTGTTTTTTATGTTGTGGTTCCCTCCCTGTTTTAGGGTTATGCATTATTGAATCCACTTTGAAGGGGGTGTCTTCAATCACCCTGATGTCCCCTAACTACCCGCTGGGCTTTCCAGAAGATGAGCTCATGACGTGGCAGTTTGTGATTCCTTCCAACATGAGAGCAAGCGTGTTCTTCCACAACTACAGCCTCTCCAACTGCGAAAGGAAGGAGGAGAGGGTGGAGTACTACATCCCGGGCTCCCCCAGCAACCCAGAGGTGTTCAAGCTGAGCGACAGCCAGCCTGCCAATATAGCTGGCAGTTTCAACATGTCCCTGCAGGGCTGTGATCAGGATGCCCAGAACCCGGGCATCCTTCGCCTGCTCTTCCAAGTCCTCGTTCAGCCCCCACAGGTTGATGAGAGTAAGTACCTGCCTGCCACTTTTGTTGCTTTTGCTTACAGATGTCTGGACTGACCACCACAAGGGAGGGAAATACTCTTTTGTGTTATTTTCCTTGAACTTTGGTCTCTCTGAGTTTAAGGAGGTTGCCAAGCAACGCCGAGGCCTGTTTTACTGCCCTACCACTGGCCACCAGTACAGCAAGGCGAGCAGCGATGCTGAAATTTGCAATTTGCAATGGAGTATTAAGTGCTGTTGTATGTTTTACACCGTAACTTATAAATGGAGACTCCTTTCCCTTTCCAGCACCTGAATGATGTAATTGAAAAATGCCTTTAACAGTTTTGCTTTCAGACATAAGACTCAACATTTTAAAGATCATTCTTAAAATGTGAGCCCAGTTTTCTGCTCCCTGCATGGGCAGTTACACTTAACAAGGTGAAACCCGCTGTCATGGTAGGTAGCAAGATTTGTAACATTAACTGCTAAAATTAGAGATGTAAAATTGTCTCTGTATTACTAATGGCATCAACATGCATTTTTCCTTCCTTTCTTTCTTCCTTTGAGTTGTATTTTGCTTCCTAGAGAAGGTTGAACATCAACAAGTGTGAAGAAGTCACGTTAACACAGAAGCTGTCAGTAAGATATTCCACTGATAATATCCCCTACATATTTGGATGTTCTTCATGTTTCTTTCTCTACACTGAGAAAATAATTTTGTTTTGTTTTGTTTTCTGGCCCAAAATTCAGATTGGTTTAGCACAATGACTTGTAATACCAGAGCATTTCTCTAAAAACAGAAATAAAAGGCCCGTCTAGGTAATGAGCCATGGAGTTAATGATTTAGCCTCTGACTTTGCAGCTCTGACCTCAGTTCAAGGTGGAGGTTAATAATTAAGGTGCACTCACTGGAGAAGGGCAGGTGGAGGAGAGTCCACACTTGACTGCCACTGTGTCAGGAGCTACTTAGAGGATTTCAAAGTTAATTTTAGAGAGAATAAGGTTTGAATGGCTTGTGCCCTGAAGTCACATATCCAGAAAGGATCTGTAGCATCTCACAGTTACAATTCTTTGTTCTTTGTCTGTCTAGCCTGGCTCTGTTTATGAACAGCAAATCCAGAATTGTTGTTAACAAAATCGCATTTGCTTACATTTATTGTGTGTTGCATCTTGGGAGCTAGACAGAATGAAAACATTATATTTGGTTAATCAGCTTTATCTCCCTCCTACTTTGGAAAGCAAAGAGAATTTTAATATATTTATGGCCAGTAGACAAGACGATAATCACCTAAAAAATTAAAACCAGGTTGTCATTCTGTGAATGAAATGCAAGTAATAAACCACTTGGATTGAAGAGACAACAGCGGTTTCTCTAGGGATTTTATAGAATTTCATGATTGATTTTGTAGTTATGTAAGTTCCATCAAAGATTCAAATTCAGCCCTCAGGTTGCCACCTGCAACATTGCTCTTATTAAAAATGCATTGGTATCTGCATATTCTCAAAGCTTCCCAAACATTTGGGTATTCCACAGCTGTTTGTGGTGCTTGTCGTTAAATAAGAAGAAAATATAGCTCTTTCCAGTCACAATAACTTCTTGATCTAAGTCTTCCTGTGTTTAGCTACTGCAGGAAAAAACATACTGAAAAATTACAACCTTGCGGTAGGAGTCCTAGGTTATGTGCTTGGTTGTGCCAATGACTTGGATAATTCCATTTGACCACTTGCCTTTTTGTGTGCCTGATTTCCCACACAGGAGAAAGCTGTTTTATTCATCTTTTGTGCAAGACTTTGAGGTCTGTAGCTAAAGCTAAAACCAGAAAATGAAGAGTAGTAATAGAGTATGTGTGTGTATGTGTTTATATAGGTACACTCTTTTTTCCCCCTGACCTTTGTAGAATCATCGAATGATTTGGTTTGGAAAGAACCTTAAAGATCATCCTGTTCCAAACTGCCCTGCCATGGGCAGGGACACCTTCCACTAGACCAGCTTGCTTTCTTTGACATCAGAGAGAGGTGCCTTATTAAGAGCACCAGGATGTTGTGTGGATCCAGAATCTATCTTTCCACATGACAGCCAATCTTTATGAACTACACTTGCATTTTCTTCTCTTCTATTTTCTCCTTCCAGATGTTCCAAGTATTTGCTGTAACAGCTGCTCATATAATGGGGTGAGAAGAGGCGAAGGAAGTTCTGCTCCACACTGTGCTTCTGGTCTGTAATTGCTCTGGGGTGTTTCTTGTTGCAGATGTCACCCATTTGGTTGACCTGAGCAAGGAGAAGAACATGACTGTGACAATACACTTGGAAGGGTGGCCCAGCCAGATCCCCCTCATGTCTGAACCCATATGCCTCATCTGCAAGGATCCTCGCACCTGTGACCGTGTCTTGACTTTAGCCTCTGGTGCTGTCTACAGGATCTCCTTTCTGTGCAAGGACTTGTCCCGGCTGAGGATCACAGCTGAAAAAGGAATAGGTATGCCAAAAGTGGCTTAATGCTGTTTCTTTGGAAATGCTTTTGGCATCCTTTTCTTTAGGGGTCAGCCAAACCTTCCCCCTCACTTTGTCTTTAAATGTATTGAGATTGGAAACCAGGTGTTGGCCAGCTGGGAGATGGGTACAATGAATCTGGAGGTGACCTTATTCAATACGTCATTCTGCCTTTAAGAACAGAAACTGCGTAGCTATTCCCAGAAGGGAAGAGATAGAGGTCACCTAAGAATCTTCTCACTGCAAATTACGGAAACAGAGCCTGAGAGCCTTAAATCTGCCCATGAAAATGCAGGACCAAGGTTGCCGTCAGGAGTGCATCTTGTGCTGCTTGTGTGTCCCCTTGATGTAGGATTTTGCCAAATGCTTTCAGCTGAGGGTAGAAAAGAGATTTGGAGTATCCGTACCTTGACTAGTCTGCAACAGTGTCCCAGACAACAGGTGTATCTTGAGTGAGGGACTTTGAATATGTTTCTGTTTGTTTCTTTGGTGCCCTGCACCTGTAAAATAAAGCTCTTTAAGTACAAACAATACACGTTTGGGTAAAGGTTACTAAGAGAGGCTGTTTTCTTAGATAGATGCTTATCTGGGTCTGTAATGCAAACCTGACAGTACTCTGCATGTGCCCAGGTATTTCCTCTGCAAGAAATACCCAACCCTTGGGGTTTTCTTTTTGTTTTTGCAGGCTGTACGGATATTCGTCGGTGTCAGAGGAACATCTATTCCCTTTCAGTGCCCAAGGTTATTACTCGTTTGCCAATTCGACTGCATAAGTTTATTTGGAAGCTCTTGGCTACCAATCTGATCAACATAGAAATTACATCTCCGTACTTGAAACTTCAGCAACCCATCCCAGAGCAGAGGTGCAACACGAGCTACAGTTACAGCATTGTTAGTGCCACCCCAGAGACGGAGCTCCATGTTGGTATATTCTGTCCTGGTGGATCTATTGAAAAGATTCAGATGAGGAATAATATCACCATAACCTTAAAAACACTTGGTAAAGGATCCATCAATGAGTCTGTCCCTCAGGATCTGAAAATGTCTTTTGTGCCACACATTAAAGGTAAGGTAGTAGGTTTTACACTACTTTGTTGTACAGTGATAGATCTCTCAATAGGCTTATTAAAGCACATATGGATAAACAGAAATTAAGAGTTCAATTCTTTAGCAGTGGCTCTAGGACTAGACTCTAGAATCAGTCTTATCTGAACCAGTGATGTGGTTTATTTTGGGAAGAGAGAAGGAGCTTTGTATTCCAGGTAGTGGATAGTTGATTGTGGGAAATTCTGCAGGTGTCTCTGTGTTTATTGTGATAACACTGATGTGGGAAAGGACAATAATTATCAAAACTAAGTTTTCTTTTCTTCTTTCCCTTTGCTGCAGATGAGTGCACATTCACTGTGAGTCCAAAGCCAAAAGCTAAAGTTTACTTGCAGACTCCCAACTCGCCTTACGGTTTACCTCCTCATGTTTCCATATCCTGGTTCATCGTTGTGCCCAGCAAGCAAACTGCCCGCCTCAGGTTCTCCGGGGACCGCGTGGGCGTTGCCTGTGAGACGGGCCGTGCCTATGTCAACGTGAAGGAGGAGACTCCGGGAGCGGAGGAGATCACGCGCCGCGAGGACGAGCTGCTGCCCCAGCCCCGGGACATGCATCACAGCTTCTGGGTGAACATCTCCAACTGTAAACCTGTGGACAAGACACAGCTGGCCTTGCAGTTCTGGGTGACTTTTGCTGACAAGCAGATAGGTGAGTCCTGTAAGGTCATGGCAGTTTGTTTTCTGCTTGTTTCCTTGCTCTCCCTTGGGGTAACAGTAATGGGTGATGGTTCTTCCTTGCATGTGGGTGGTTTGGGAGATTCCTGCCTTTGAAAATGTCTGTCCCTCAAAACTTTGGAGAGTTTCAGCTGGATACTTCTAGGAGCTGGGGAGGAAGGAGGGGTTTTAATGTGGTATGGTTTTTTGCGGGGTGGGAGGTGTGTTTCTGGGTTTTCTGTCATTGACACAAGCAATTGCAGGCATCAGGGATAATAAGACTAGATTTCCTTTTTTAAAAAATTGTAATTTAGCTTTTTTAATTGGAGATAACAGACAGAATGTATAATAAGATCAAGTGATGTTTTTCACTTCTAGGGTCACAGACCTGGTGAACAGCTTGGGATTTGATTATGCAAACTTATTCATCCAAGTAGTCCTCACTTCATGTTAGCAGTTCAATTAGTCTCAGTGTTCACATGAGCAAGAAATCCTCCCTAGGACAGGTCTGACCATTTAATGGAGATTGGGCCCTGACTGCTAGCAGCAAATTCTGCGTTCTTGTTCTCTTTCATCTCCCTGAAACATAAACAGTTTTTAAAAAAAAGATGAGGGGGCATTTTTAGGGTAGGCTTTGCTTATGTAAATTTGCTTCACATTTGCACTTTCTAATTTTTTGATCTTTTTTTTCCTGTTTTTATAATGTATACCTCTTTTAAAGCGTGAAGCATTTTTCTTTGCTCATGCACAGACTTTCCTAATCAATTTTATGACTCCTAGATAACCCCAGGTCAACACAACCTGCGTATTTCAGAGGAAAGGATGGTTTTGAGGGGAAGCTGTGGAAATGTCACTATTTCTTCTTTTGAGTCCTTCTCTGTTTCTTTCTGTGCTTTCATCTCTTCCTTGCCTATTCAGCCAGAGATGTGTGAGGTGCTGCGGGTGAGTTTAGCAGTGCATGAGCTGTATCAAATCCTTTGAGGTGGGTGGGTTGGTTGGTTTATTTGGTTGTGCTCCACTGCCAATAGCAGGAATTTGTTGTTGCTTGGCCTCCAACCTCTTGGAAATGGCTTGTGTTGCCCTGTGGCAAGCATGGTCTGGGAACTCCTGCTCTGCAGGCAGCTGCTATGCTTAGAAGCTCTTGAAGGGGTTCAAACCCGGACAGATTTCAGGAGAAAGCTGGGTGTTCTTTCTTCTGCTCAGTGTCCTTGTTCCTTGTCTTTTTGCAGACCTTGGAATCATACTTGCTGTGGTGGCCGGCGCTGGAGTTCTCACGGCGATTGGACTGACTGTGTGCTGCGTTAAGAAGAAGTAAGTTCATAATTCTGCTTGTGTAACTTGGCAGTTCAAGAAGGCATTTGGGAAAGCTGCTGGGCCCTCTGTTTCTCATGTTGATACAGATCCCTTGCACCAGGGTCTAAAGCATGAGATCTGTAGTGTGACCCCCAGGAACACTTCTTTACTCTGAACTGACTTTCAGAACAGAGCAGTCACATTACTTCAGCCTACAGAGCAGTGCTTACCTTGGCCTTAAGTGCAGGCTTTTGGCTGTACTGTAAGTCAGGTGTTGGTTGGACCTCCTCAGCTGTCCCTGCCACATGAAATCCCAATGGATGTGGCCAGTGCAGGCATGACTCTACTCAAGTCTTTGTTCAAACAAGCTGTGAACTCACACAGATACACTAAAAGCTTTCTTTCATCCACACACCCTCCAGCAGCTTCTGGAGCCTGCAGATGAAGTGGGAGCATTTTTTTCCGAGATGAGCCCTTGGGGAGAGAAGTGGGTTGTGCAAAGCTTACATGCCTGGCATTACTCATGTGAGCAGAGCCTGAAGTCACTGATAGCCTTGCCTCTCTGATACATGTATGCTCTGTGTTGTCAAGGTGGTTGGGTCCTGAAGCTGTAGAGCTGGCATGCATTTATGCAATGTGGTGACTAGTGCAGTTAGAAGCACATTCTCCTGCCACACAGGAAAGACTTTACAAATACAGGCTTAAAAGTCTTCAGTTCAGCCTTTGTTCTTTACAATTTAGGGAGAGTCACTCAGGAAAGTATAGTTAAGAAAAGTTAATTTGACTTTCATTTTGACCCAATCTCTTGTCTTCAATAACACTCAGCCTTGGTTTTTGCGAGGATCTAGTGGTCTCTGGGTCTTACTAGTGCCAGTGGATGTTGTGGGACTTGGTACACTGCACAGCCAGGACCCCAGTGCTTGGGAGGCCATTGGAGTTTATGTGGCAAACTTCAGGGTCAGCAGAGCAGCAGTGGGTAACCAAATAGTGTGAAGTTATTTTCTGCTCTATTGAAAAAGCATGTCTCAAGAGTTATTTTTCCCAACATTTTCAGTAAAACCTTTAATCCAGGTAGGCTGCCTGACACTGTGTGGCTGGGATGAGTGAACAGAAGCTGTTGTTATTGAGTTCCAACACACCAGACACGTTGTTTTTGACCTGTAAACAATTTCAACTCTGTAACAGGAAGAAGAAAACCCAGAATCCCATGGTGGGAGTGTACAATGCTAATGTGAACACCCAGATGCCTGGAAAAAAAGTCTTCTTTGAAAAAGGGAGGCAAAACAATGAGTCTCATGTCTATGCAGTTATTGATGATGCCGGGGTCTATGGACACTTGCTGAAGGAGTCCAATGGCTCAGTCGCTCCAGAAGTTGATGTGTACCGGCCTTTTGATGGACCCGTTGGTAGCTTGCCACCTTCTCCACCTCCATTCTCCTTCAAAAAAGACATTAAACGCTCTTCTAACACTGGGGAAGAACCTCCACCCCTGACGGACACAGACCAAGACAATTACACATTTGCTTATCAGAAATCAGGGCTATCAAAGGACAATGGAGATGCAAATGAAAAGGATAAGCGTGCCCCTGCTGAAGAATAAGGAACAGGATGGTTTAGTGGAGTAATGTTATGCCAGATATAGCAGTTTTCTGTGGAAACACAGGTGTAATGACAGTGGCCAAGGAGAAAAACATACTGAAGAGGAATGTTATTTTTTAAATATGTTTTAATGTTGTTTTGTGTGTGTGTTTTCAGTTGGTTTTTGTCTTTTTTTTTTTTTTTTAACCTCAGCTGTTGATGGCTTTCAGTTTTAAAGTGAACACCTAGAAAACTCTCCAGGACTGGTTGTGAAACAGGTGCCAAAGGTATGCTTCTGCTTTTTACTGCAAAGGCATCAGGAAAGTTAATTCCTAACCGCCAGTTTAAAACTGTGGCCATTGATAGTTGGGAGAGTTTTCTGTCCAGTATTTTCCTCCCCTCACAAGCCATTATTTGTCTGAGTGTTGGTTGGTGACTCCTAGAAGATGCAGACTGCATCTTCTGTCTCAAGGCAGCTCCAGATTGCACATGTCTCAGCAATCTGCTAATATCTGACCAAAGGTGGGGACACTGTCCTTTCCATCACTTGCAGCTTGAAAATCCATCACATTTAGCATGCCAGTGTCTATGTGAGTGTAGTGAAAGACCAAGTATGCTGCCTAGAAGAGCTCCGTGCCTGTAAATCAGTGTGATCTCTTGAGCTTGGCTCTTCTCCTTCAGAAGATAAGTTCTGGGGTTTCTCTGATTTTTGACTGGTGTCATTATATTTGGATTGCACCATGTGAGCTTATGCCAAAGACTATTTTCTTTGCTCTTTTAGAAAAACAGTTTCAAAAGTCTAAACCAATTTGTGCTTCTGTTCAGGTGCCTGTGACATTCATATTTTACTAATACCTTGCACTTTTGGCTCAAGTGAGAGGAAGGATTCAATAAAGAAACAATGTTGTGGTCGTTCAGCTGTTTACTAGTGCTTTTCACTTCACCTGTTACTCAGGTTTAAAATACAGGGTAAAGAAAATTGTTTCCAGTAGTTGGTGTCTCTTAAATGCAAAGAATGAACCCATGAGAAAAGCCTAGATGCTTTAAATTATTTTTTTGTGTATCAGTGAATTTATCAACCATGTTGTTATGATGGTGGGGACAGTTCTTGACTTCTGTCAGAACTACACTTCAGTTGTCTAGCTGCCCCTGAAAGGCATCTCTTGAAATCAGGGGAATAATAGGTCTCATTTTAAGTGCTGTAGTTAGCATGCCCCCCAGTTTCTGTGCCTTTTCCAACACGAGGGTCAGATCCTTGTGGTTATATGAATGAAGTTGCCTTTTATATACAAACATCTGTCTTGTCCAGGTGTGCAGTTTACTGAGGGTGTTTGTAATTTTGTGTGCAGCACTAGACTCAATGACTGGAGAATTTCTCTCCAAATATCTTACCGTGACTGTTTCTTGCCTAGTGATACACAGAGGTGACAGGAAACTTTTAGAGAAGTGTTGCATGCAATAATGTTAAACATATAATAATATTTAAAATGAAACTGTCTTTATTAGAAACCTTACTGTTTACATTAAGTACAAATGTGGATTTCTTCCTGTATTAAATATGCTGGCATTGCTCTGACTGACTATTTGGTGAAGTGTTTGTATTTAACAGTCTGTACCGTTATACTACTTGGACCACTAGAAGATTCAGTGAAAAGTTATACCTGATAGTTTTCTGTAGCATATATCAAAACACATGCCAGCTAAAAGTGCTTTTTTAGTTGTTTCAGGTATCTTCCTCCTCATTTTTGTCACTTTCAATACAGAAACATGTATTCCTCGATCTCTGGCTACTCACTGGGATCACGTATTTCAAAGTGTATTGGATCATTTTGATGTAATTTCAGAACTTTAAAAGGTTTCTGCAATACTAGTATCAGTTTTTCTCAGGTAACTGAGTTGCCAAAACCGTTTTTTATCAGAGTAGTCCAGTTCTGCATTTGTCTGGTCAATGTTCCTCACTTCTGTTTTATTGAAAAGTAATAAGGAGACTGTAAAAGAAATTCAAGGCTTTCTTGTCCCTCTAGCTCAATTTCTGCAGTTCCTTAGATGAGATTTTTAGTTCATGCTCCTTCTAACCAACTGAAGAAAACATAATGGAGGTTGGGCTTTTGTTCACAACCTCTTGATACTTGAGAATATGATTCTTGTTGACTGATACTTTTATGTGTTCTATTTTAACTCAGCTTTTCGTGTGGCAGTATAAACCTTAGTTTACAGATGTTTCCAGTCTAAGGTTGACTTTCACTGTGCTTATTCAGTATGTTTAAAGAAAGAGTTCAGGCACAGATTTCAGTTTGCTTTACATTAAGAGAAAGTTGTGACTTTTTTGGTTTTTTTTAATAAATAAATAAATTATAATGCTACTGCCAACTGGAGTAACTAATGTATCTGCTTTTTGTGTGTGTGTGTGAACTTGGGCTAAAGTATTTTGATGTCTGCCTGGTGCTAGCTATGCCATCACCCTACTCAATAGAAAGGGGTTTCTAGGGAACATGGTTTCCTGGGATAATAAACTGCTCTCTGTGCATGTCCTTATTCTTGTGTAGCTAGTGATACGCTGTTAATGACTGTTTTTAAATGCCTGTGTTCAGATCATTGAGGAGAAGGGTTGTAAAATATTTGTAGATTTCATATAAAAATAAACAGTTCAGCAGCTTCTCAGTAGGGTCGAGATGTTTGTAATTTATTCATGCCCAACTGACACATACAATTGAATTCAAAATTAATTTCTTTTTAGGATAATAGCACATTTTATGAACAGTCCTTCAGCCCAGCAGAGACTTATGAGAATGTGTGAAGCGCATTGTGCTCTAAATATAAGTTAATGGAATCGGTACATAGTGATTACTCTTTTGGTTATTATTATTTATTAATTTATTTATTTTGGGGCAAGTTTAATGTACATAGAAAATGATATTTGCAACCCTTACTACCAAGGATCCCAGTAATTGCTGGGGATGGGTCCTAGGCTTAATTAATGAGATCTCCTCTTGGAAGGCATGGGAAACGCAGCAAGGATCGTCCAGTCCCTAGGCCCTCTCCAAAACTGCCACTTGATACAAATGTAAATGCAAGCGCTTATCATTTGTATCTTTACTGCAATTGTGCCATCCCGGAGTAATTCCCTGGCAGCGGTCTTTATTTAAAAATGAAAATTTTTAAGTCTAATTAACCATTAATTGAAAGGTGGGGGTCCATAGGAGGACAGCAGTTGCAGAACTCCTAGCCCACGTGTAATTTGCTTTTGAAGAACAAAGAGAAGCTCAGGGTTTTGTTGCCCAAACCAGCGAAGCTGAAAAGATACCTCTTGCTTCTTGGGCTTGAATTTGTAAGGTTTGGACAATCCTGAGCTATCAAAATACTCAATAGTTTCTTTATTTTTAAGCATGTTTGTAAATAGTCTAGTTAAATTTCCAGACAGATCAAAAACTAAGTTACTATTTTGTTGCATTACAGCAAAATTTGTAGAGGACTACAAGGAATAGAGAAAGTAATTTTTATTGTTGACACCAGACTAACAGTGAGACTTCAACCCCTTGACCCTAGGGAGGGAAAAAAATCATGTTACTTTGAAGAAACTACCCTGGGATACCTTTGAGTGTGACAGAGAATACATTCAAGTCTCTGAATGTTTTGAGGGGAGCAAGGAGAAAGCAAAACATTGAATATCACTCATCCATGTACACATCTTCACCAGCCAGCAGCTAACTGCAGACTGTGATATACACAAAGGTGGGAGCAAATCTGCCTCCCTAAAAACTTTGAAGCTGGAAACAAAAACAAAACAAAAAACGTGCAGGATACGTTTCTTGCATATAAATGGCTTTCTGCATCCAACTTAGTGATCTTCTTTGAAACTAAAGAATTGTGGTGTGGAGAACTGATCCAGCCTGGAGGAAGGAACAGTCCTTTTACAAGGACTTTGAAACAACATGCCAGAAGTTTCTTCGACATAAATGAAGCATGACAAATTGTTTCAATTAGCAACACTTAACACATAAAAGGTGTTTTTTGTGGTTTGGGCTGCGTCCATTTCTTGTCTTAAAGAATTGCTACACTGCTGCACACAAACCAGGCTTTATGCTTCTGGGCAAGATGAATCTTCAACGATCCAAGGAACTGCTTTGTTCCTTGCTCCATTTGTGAGTGCATTTTGTATATAGATGTGTGCATTTATCCTGGTATAACTGCTGCAGTCACTCACGGCTGTAGAATGAGTGCCATGATGCATCCTGTGAAAGATACTCCAACAGAGCAGCACTCTCTCAGCACACAGCACTCTTTTTAGACATGAGGCTAGAAAAAATGACCTCGCTTTCTGAAAAGTGCTTTCTCAGAAGAAAATGAGAGAAAATGTTTTGGCAGTATCCTGTCATCTTTGCAACAGAACTATTTTACTTTTTTCTAGCTGGAGAATATTTGAGTTGACAAAGTGTTATTTAGAACCGACTAAATATTTCATGTAAAGTATGTGCTCCCCTTTTTCTTTATTTATTAAGTTGTAATAATTTTTAGAAACTAAATTATTTTTCATTTTGTAGTGGTTCACTTATTTGTTTCTGTGAGATACGAATTAGGAGAAATGCAAAGCAGGCTTAAAAACTTTAAAGAATATAAAGAAATTTTATTACCACTAGGATTAAAAGAAAAGAAACACTAAGAAAGTAAAGTAAAAATATACTTCCCTCTTTTCCAGCACCCCCTCCTTCCAGCACTTCCCCCTCCCCCATCCCCGCCTTTTCCAGCACCCAGCTCACACAAAGGATAACAAAGATGGAATTTTTGGTCAGTATTAGAGTTTTTTAAAAGTCTCTCCAAACCCAGGGAAAAAAGAAGAGGTCTCCTTTCTGCTCCAGCGTGGTTTCCAAACTGCTACCTGCAACAGTCCTGCCTGCCCAGAAACAGTCTATTGCACTGAAAACATACTAATCTCTCCCATGCAAATCTCACAGTCTTTTCATACTGCAGTCATGGGCCAAACATGAGGTGTTGTCATTTTAAGGATAAGCAAATTCCAGCCTGAAATTCACAACTCTCTTCTTCACAAAAATCTCTAAAAAAAGTCTTTTGTCCTGGGATGACAGTTTCAAAGTAACAGAGCTCTTCGGTGACCTGGCGTAGATCGCCTTCCTTTTTCCACAGGCTGCCTCCAGAATTCTCAATCCCCTCATGTCTTTAAACGGATTAAAGAGAAAATAACAGTTTATGGTATTACAGTTTTTACCACAGTCTGCAAAGAGTTGGTTTAAGCCTCGCGGTGTGCGCGACTCCGCCCTCTTCTCTCCGCCGCCATCTTTTGCTTCGTCCCACATAACTCACTTTCTCTTTCTGACCTTAATGCCATGTTGAACAGCTCACTCTCGTCGGGCTGTATGTTGGAGGAAAAGCCCTTTGATGCTGCCAGTTGTTTGATGTGTTCCTCAGTCTGAGAAAGCTGGAAATTGGCTCCTGACGGGTTTGTGGGGGGCCATGTGGAGTGGGGGAAGGGAAGCCTCTCCTGGGTCCTGGAAGCCGCTCCGGTGGTCTTGGCTGTGCAGCTCACAGGTGTTCCTCAGCTGCCCGTGGCTTAGAGGGGGGGTCTCCCGCAGCATTCCAGGGACTTGTGCCCTGGAGCCGGAGGAGGGGAGGCTCAGGCCCGCTCTGCGGGTGGGGGCCTGGAGCCATTTCCCCCCCGCTCCCAGCAGGAGAGCTGGACTCAAAAGGAAATTCCCGTGCCTCCAGCAAGTTTAAATATACAAACTCAAAAAGCGTAATTGGATCGAGAAACTGTCAATCACCTCAGCTCCAACCCACGACACATTTGAAATTGCATGTTTTTAATAATTAGTTTCCTTTAATATTTACTTTATTAAATTAATATTATTTATTTTAAATTTTATTTTTATTTTAGTTGTTGTTTGCCATTGTTGGTTGCCGTTTATTTTGGAGGCTGCATCCTTCAGTGGACTGGTTTGGGTAAATAAGGAGAGAGTTGAGGGAGCACATCCCTTTCACCTCCTCAAATTAAATGGGGACAGGCTTGGGTGTTCCTCTTCCCAGGAACCTTGGGAATGGCTTTGCCTGAAGGGGATATAACCTTTGCCAGTTGCCATGATGGAAAAAATATCCCATATTGGTCTTTGCCTTAAGGGCTAAAAAGTGGCAGACAGAGCCCATATGGACACCTCCCTTCATACATGAGATTAATGGTGGAAAAGCAGCTACTAATTACATGTGTAAATCTAGTTTTCTGCACAGAATAACTTGTCCTTAAATGAGATTCTCCACTTGGTCTCAGGAGTATGAACTGCAGGCTCTTGAACCAAATTGTTTTAGCATCTGCTTCAATTTCATCATTGCAAATACTTTTTATTTAAAAGGTGGCATGTGGTTTTTTAAAATGAAGCAGAAGCAAACTAGTGGTGTGTTTTTCCTCTCAAAATGCTACTTTTATTTAATTGCTGGCTTCTGGAGAAAGTAACCCAAGAACAAATGCACAGAGATGTTGTTCTGTACTACAGGGTTAACTACAAAGGGCAAAACAACCCTATTTCTCTACAGTTCAAGCTGCTAAGTAGAATTTTTCTCATACTAAATTCTGCATATGCACTTTGGGGAATGACAGCCTGAAGCTTTCAACTTTTAAGACCTGGACATCCACTGGCAGCCGCTCCTGAGGCAGAAACTATCAGAGTTAGGCTACTTGGGACAACGTCCCTGCTCCTGATATCCTCAGAAATGAGGGCTTTAAGGAAAAATGCAGTGATAAGTATTTTTGTATAAGAATTATCATTTTAGTAAGATGCAAGCTCAACAGCTTGAATCTTTATGGATTCCACATTTGCATAGTAAATTAAAACTGTTCTACCTTCTGCCAAATCAAACATGTTTAGATACTTGTTAATTCCTTTCACTGCTGAAAGCTTTACCCATTCAAAAGCTTATAAACGGTTAATAGGTTTTCCCATAGTTTCCTTAAGTTAATGAGGGTTTATTTAACAAGAGGCAAGCCCTAAAAAGTAACCAAAGGCCTAATAAAATATTCGAGTATGATTGTTTGGTGAACATTTTATAGGTTAATCTTTCAGACCAATAAAAAAAAAAAAAAGGCAGCAAGCGATTAGATCTTCCTGTCTAATTTCTCCTCTTTGGGTTATTGCAGAACAAATTTCTAAGTATCTTAAACCAGCCCAGCAAGGCATATGGGTTCAAGCATGTGTCTAGTATCCCAGAAGACAATATTTTTCCTTGCTAGTCAAACACCTTAGGAAAATGGACAATTCACCATATTTCTATGTATTTGGACATTTTATGTATTTGGCTGGTCAGTTCTGCAGGTCAAACTCTCCCATGTTCTCCTTAGGGTTTTATGGTCACCCATCTGGGTTAAAGGACAAGATACAGCTTCAGCTGAAAGGAGTTGATGAATTTCTGTAAAAGTGCTTCCCAATACAGCTTGTGGGGGATGTTTAAGGAATCTGTGCCCAGGTTATGGCTGGGAATGTAGTGCTTCTGGACCTAAGACAGCTCAGGCTCCAGAGGTTGAACCATGCATCAACAAAGGTGCTCCAAACACCACTGAAAGATGGGAGTTTAGTCATCACCCTCCTTTCTTTTGCTACTGTTGTATTTTCATGTCTTGTCTTCCATTCTCCCCGCATTCCCAATCAGTGAAGTTCAAGATAGAGCTCTCCAGAAACCGATTTTTTTGGTGAATGTTCTCTCAAGTGTTGGTGTGAAATACTTATAAACCTCCGTCTACAATATGTTTCTTATTCTAGCCTCACCTGAACCTGCCTGGAATGCAGCAGAGCTGCTGTGTGAAGTTTGCTACAGTAAGGTCCCCAGGTTTCGCCACAGAGCAGCCACAAAGCTGCTTCAGCACTGAATGAAGTGGCAGTACTTGAAGTAGTTGACACCTCAAGTAGCTGGAGAGGTACTTGGGAAAGTATTAATACATGTAGGAAAAAACTCAAATTAGTCTGGAAAGTACTGCTTCTCTTGACATGAATGACCTCTTGTATAAGTAACACCTAATTAGACACCAAATTAGGTGTAAGGGTGCAGAACAATAACCCAGGTCCATGAATGCAATGAATCATATCTCTACCAGTAACCTTTTCCCAAGATGCTTTTTTAACCTTTTTCCAATCTGTACCTGCTTCACTAACACTGACTGTAGTAAAAACATCTCCACCAATTCACACTGTGCTTTAGGTGATGCAATGGTCATGACTTGGTGGCCTTCTCTCACTGAGAAGCAAAACAAAGGAGAGACCCTCCCCTTCCTGCCACCTCGAAGTAGAAAAAGATGATGAGAATAATGCTTCCCTTCACTCTTGAAGGCTCAGATATCAATCCTCATTTTAATGATCAAGCTGAAACTTAGTGCTTTTTCTGAGGGTAGTGATTTTTCCTATATGTTTCCTTTTGGGATGATTCCACCTCATTCTGTTATATCTTATTTTCCTGATTTTAAGGTCCAGAGTTTTACAGCCATAATGTCTTATACTTTTTCAATACACAAATTTGATGCAACTTCAAGTCCCTGTCTCTGGAACTGTCAACTTTAATCCCCAAAGAGTTTGAGTTCAGGGCATTGGGAAAGGGCAAGGAGAGCAGGAAAGGAGTGGTGTCGTTGGTGCTGCAGGGACGGTGAGAGGAGGATGACCACAAGTCAATATCACTACTGTGAACTCTGCCTCACCTGATGCAGCCAGTTCCTGAGACTCAAGACCAAGATTTTCTAGGAACCTCCAGGGTCATCCCAGCTCCCTCGTTAGCACATGAATCAAAGGCTGAATTTTCGCTTTGCTCTCTGCAGTTTGGCCTTCAGGGCTGTCTGCTCTGCTTTTTTAATGGACATTTATCACCTGATCAAAGTCATGAGGTGGTTTTATATCTGGCTGTGAACACTACCTATGTCTGTAGTTTCAGCAGGCTTAAAAATAGGCCACTCATATAGGCTGGCAAACAATTCCTGTGAATGTTTAAAAGAAGGCAAAGTTCTCAGTAGTGATGATTTCTGGCTGTTTTCAAGCTTTCCATATTTTATCTGTAAGGTGTGTTTTTCCCTAGTACTCTGCTTTCAGGGTTGTTTACCTTTCTCCAGTGATACACTACAACTACTTGCTGTGTTTGCATTCTTTTTTGGTGCATACATTTTGATTTAGGAACAAACCCCACTAATTTTTCTTCTCTTTTGAAAGCAAGTTCAGTTTCCAGGCTGTGTGTAAAACTTGTCAGTCACTCATTGTAGGTACACAGCACCCCACCCACACAGCTCCTTCCAAGTCTTCACTCTTCAATGGAACCAATTGTTTAACCCTGTTTATAATCAGTGCAATTTCTAGAATGTTTCCTAAAATTTGACTGTTTTAATGTCTCTTGGGGGTTTGGCTTTCTGCTCTGATGTATTATAGAACAAAGTGTGAGAGCCTACCTCAATAAGTGTGCATTGCAGCAACTCTGTGCTGGTGCTTGGGCAGGTGGGACCTGTGCCATTGCCCATTTCCTGGGGCTTGGATCCCCCAAGTCAGCCTGGCTTGACACTCAGGGGCTTTGCATCAAAGCCTTCCCAGTGACAGAGCAATGTCCACATTGCACATGAATCCAGATGAAATTCAAGCTGCCCTTGGACTGTCCTGCTCTAACAGTAAAGCAAATCTGTCACTGTGGTTAAGCTGATTCTTATTTTCATCTAGGCACTCCTGAATTGTGTGTTTGGATTGAACATCAAATATTAAAAAAATATTTCATTTGCTTTTTGGTGATTTGGTGGAGTTTGTTTCCAGTTTCCTTTTGGTTGAATAACTAAATGAAGTTTCAGCTCTTGTCTTCTGATCACACTTGGCAGAGCTGCAAAACCTAGTTAGTATCTAGAGCTCTGGCAGCACTACAGTGTGGAAATCACATCCCACAAGGGATTATTTTATTGGCTTTCTTGCTAACCTTTTTCTGCAGGAAGGCTTTTACATGACAGCTCATCCATCAGGTGTCTGAGGTCATCTGTCTGCTCCTGAAATGCCTGTTTTTCTCCTCTGTCTGTAGAAAAGGATAAGTTATGTAGGTAGGATCCCTTGCTCAGTGGCTGTGTTTGCACAGAAGCTGATGGGACCTCTGGAGATCGCTGGATTACACCTCCTGCTCAGAGCAAGGTCCATTGGCCAGGGCCATGTCCAGTCAGGTTTTGAGTATCTCCAAGTGTAGAGACTCCACAGCCTCCCTCAGCAGCCTGAGCAAGGGTCTGACTACCCTCACAGAGAAACAGGGTTCTCCTCTTTAAGCAGAATTTCTTGTATTTCAGTTTGTGCCCATGCCTCTGTCTTCACTACCCTCTCCCATCAGGCATTTAAGATCCCCTGAGCCTTCTCTTCTCCAGGCTGGGCAGTCTCAGCTCTCGCTCTTTCCTCACACAACAGCTCCCCAAATCCCTTCTACTTCCCTGCACTCACTTCACTAGGTCAGTGTCCCTCCAGTACTGGGGAGCCCAAAACTACACCTGGCACTCCAGGTGTGGCCTCAGTGGTTCCAAGAAACAGAAAGAGGGTAAACTATTGAATATCAGAGACCTCACTTTTGGGATCCTTGTTGATGGGGGTGATAGAAATAGAAGTTACTGACACTGCAGTGGGAAACCAAGCTGTCCGTGGGGCATTTCTGCAAAGCAGCAGGGGTTGTAGGTTTTATTTCCCCTCCTGCATTTTCTTTTACAAGCTGCAGTGCTTCCCAAACAGTGCTTTCTAAACACAGCTTCTTGAGGCACGTTCTCCATTGCCAGGCTGGCAAGCGGCTTGCGTGTTGTGTTCTCTGACTCAGGCTCAGGGCCAGCTTTCTAACGGGGCTGAGGCGAGAGCAGCCGTGTTCTGAGATCAGCAGCTGGCCTCACCTCTTGGCAGCACATCGTCTTGGGCTTTTCTTTCCTTCCTGGAGGGATGATGCAGGCACTGGGGTGCTTTGTGGCTGCTGCCAGCACGGATGGCCCCAAGCTCCAGCACAGCAGGACAGGGAGGTCATAGGGAGGTGATGCAGACACTGACCTGTCTGCACAGCACAGGACAGAGTGGAGAGGCTGCCAGGTGTGAGGCTAAAATGGTTGTGATTTGTTTTCAGCTGTATTTGGAACAGTCTCCAACAGTTACCTTTGGACTCCCTCTGAGTGCTTCTATATATAAAAGCAATAAACCATCTTTTTTTTTGTTTTGTTTTGTACAAAATATCCTCTCTATCTTCTATCCCCAGGGAGTTTATTTTTATGCTCTCCATTAGTTTAGTGATCCCTCCAAGATGGTTTATATTTATGCTCCCAGGGGTGTTTTGGCTTAGCCTTACTTGCTGAGTCTCACAGATCTGTGCTTCTTCCCTGCCTATGGTGCCCTTTGAGATGGAGAAATGTAACTTTAATTTAGCTTTTTATTTTATTTGTAAAAGGAGAGACTGACAGTGGGGCTCAGTGCTTACACAGGAGCAGGAGCAAACAGTAAAGCCTATAGGAATCACAGGACTCAGTGGTTCATGGGCAGAGGAGGTAGTTTCCTTCAGAGGTTCATTCTACCAATGGTCTCATTCCACAGCCACAGAGGTGGGAAGTGTGTTCCCCCTGTGTCAGGCAGGAGCAGAGGTGTTGGGGGACTGTTCCTTGCAAAGGATGACAGGGAGAGGGTGCACCTGATGTGGAGAGAACCTCCGGTCTGAGTAACACCCAGGCTGAGTGGATACGCACAAGGAGCAGAGGTGTGGGGTTGGGTTTCATGTTAGGATTACCACCAAGTTCCACAAAAGTGTTGGAAGCTCAAAACAAGCTTTTAGCTCACAACTCCCAAATTCTTACCCACCTCTGCCTACCCAGCCCTTTCACTGACTGAAGCCAAAAGCAACCTGGCTGCTGAGGTGTGTGAATACTGTGCTGTTCTGGCCCTCCTGCGGAGGGAGACTTTGGAAAGGTATTTCCTGTTTAATGGTTAACCATTTCACTCTGCACCATTTGGTCAGACCTGGACCAGGTCCTGAACTTCTGGACCAGGGTGAATTGGGGTGGGGGCAGTCAGTGGGGTGGGTTAGCGCAGCTCTGTTGAAGTCAGCTGTGGACGGCATAGCATAGTGCTGGGGGAACTCCTTCTGGAGGCTCACCCAGTAACATTCATTCTCCTGTTTTTATAAATATGTGTACATTTCATGCTTCATCTTTCCTCTGCTGTGTCACAGAGCCACAAGCAGCTGAGCGGTGCCATGAGTGGCACAAGGTCTTGTACAACATCTCCTATTTTTAATAACATGAGGTTCGTTAGGGATTGCAGGCATCACAATACACTGGTTCAGACATGATCACTTCCACATTTCCTTCTCCCGGGGGAAGAGCTGTGGTTTTGTTGCATTGGTCTGCATGCCTTTGGTTGAGACCACGCTTTGTGGTCAGCAGATGTTCCACTCTGGCTTGAGTGCCAAAGGATTTAATGGAAGATCAAAAAAGTGATGCTTGTCCTGGCCTCCAGCAGATGGACCACATGTGCTCAGGGCAGTCCCCCATTCAATCTCTCCATTCTAGCACTCCCTGTGACCACAAAACACAGGGCTGGACACAAAAACCAACACTGCTGTGGTAAGCAAGGGTGAGGAATCTTCTAGAAATTCCTGCTCTTTGGCTTTTCAAAGAAAATTTGTAGTTCATAATGTACAGGAAGAAGAAGATTGTAAGAATAATACCAAACTTACAAATGTAGCACTGAAACGACAAGGTCAGTTTTGTCATCCTGGATCCAACAAGCACAGCAGGGGCAAAGCCATCCTTCCTTGTGTTCCTCCCAGCTTCAAAAGAGCAAAACATCTGTGAGAAATGGTGCTGGCAGGAGTTTAGCTATGTGAAAATAGAGAGCAAGAGAGATACAAGCAAGAAATCTGCTGAGATTAACCTGGTAATTTTTAGATTTGACAGATTGACTCCTTCATGTCCTCTCTGGGAATACCCTTTGGCATCCATCTCTATGGCTGTTTTTCACATTCGCACTCCACTCAAAGATGGTTCAGCTCCAGCACCCACAACTTCCCCAAAGCTCAGCATTGCCAGGGTCCATGGTTTTCACACTGCTCCTCTTTCATTCCTGGGCTCTCATAAAAGCCCTCTGTTTATTTCTCTGACCACACGTTTGTGTTCTAAGACCTTGTGGTTGATGACCAGTCAGGATTAAAGCCAGCAGCGCTTCCAGCATTGCTGCTTTGCCTTCACGTGTATCTCAAAACATGAAGAGAACATCTGCCAAAGGAACTAGAGGATTTATATTGAAACAAGCTGGCTTGTAGGGTGCAATCATGACCTGCAGCAAAGAGTCTTGGAAAACGTCAGGAGCAGGGTCCATTGAAGAGCTGTGCCAAAGAGACCTAATTTGACATGCAGTCCTGCAGATGTTGAAACTTCACAGACTGGTGTGAGGCACTGTCTTCTACATGGATGGTCTTCTCTCCTACATGGGACACTGGAGAGGAGGAGGAGGAGGAGAAGGAGAAGAAGGAGGAGGAGGAGTAGGAGGAAGTCATCACCACCTCAGTGGGTGAAGGAGAGGGACTCTTGGTGCCCCTGCAGCTCAGCTCATCGCGGAGGAGGTGGGATGCAGCCTGGGAAGGACTGGGTCCGTGCTGGGACCTGAGGTGCCACCTCCCCCGGCACCACTACTGCTGCCAAACAGGGCTGAGAGAAGGACCTTCCTTCTGGGTTAGCTTGTATTTCAGAATGAAATTTCCCAGCAGCAAGGGAGGGGAGGAAAGAAATCTTCTTTGCTTATAAAAGGATTCCCTGCCTGTATCCTGTGTATGGCATGTGACTGGGATGATAACGGGGCAGGAGGGGGAGAATCCTATAAAGCGTATAACAGGGTGGGAGGCTCTTACTTTCTGCTTTTCCCCTTTGCCTTTGCTATCTCCAACCTTCAGACAGATCCCTGAAGCAGCTCTGAAGAGAAAGACAAGGAGAAGAAAGCACTCCAGTCACACTGACACAACTCCATTCCTTCAGCAAGCTGTATAGATATTTTTATTTTAAAGTCATTTGAACAGCGGAGAGTTTGGCAATACTGGATACCTCAGAAGCATGCACCCTGCATGTGTGTGTGTGTGTTTCCAGCTTGGCTCAGAGTTGATGTCTTGGAAGACCTAACACCGTGCTGCTTTTAAACAAAGCACCAAAACTGGAATCCTGTCCCATGGGCAGGATCCTGTCTTGACACCTCCAACCTGGAAGTGCAGGGTGTGTGACCCAAACTGGAGGGGTTATTACCAAGCACTGGACTGCAAAGAACCACTGATACCTTTTAGCCAACAGCCAGCAAGGCTTTGTTAAGCTGCCAGGGTGACCTGCACTTCTTTCCCACCATTGCTGCTTATTTAATTTTTTAAAATTTACTTTAAACCTTTTCTCAGTAAAAAATCACTGAGGTCAAAACTTCATCTGGGCATGACTATGTTGGCACAAACAGTGCTCAGCAGATTTATGTTTGCTTAGGACCAGCAAAGACTGGATTAGTTCATCTGGGTTCCCGTCATATAAACAGGTCAGGTCATTCCTAAAGCTGCTGGAGTGAGTTGTCCTGGGGCTTGTTTCCAATACATAGTTGTTTTTATATAGCAACATATTCCCTAATAGTATTATATTTATGTTATTTATGTATTACATACATCTTTTATTTCCAATAATATAGTTGACTTACTACGCTCCAAGTCATTGCTGCTTCCCCCTTGATACTGCAGCACAAATAAAGCTTCTGATGGGATTTTTTTCAAAGGATCTGGCAGTGGATCTTGCTCACCCATGGAAGTCAGTGAAACTGGCTTCTGGCTGGTGAGAAAAGGACCAAACATTCTATGTGACTTGCCAATTTATTCATGAACATAACTCGACTAGTTGGACAACCCCTTGAGCAGCTGGTACCCTGCCAAATAAGCCCAATTGTAGCTCTCAATGCAAAGCAGGAGTAGCTCCCTCTGCCCGTTGAGACAGGACCTTGATCCTTACAAGGCTGAATCAGGACACTGTGAGGTACAAGGAGCTCCCACAGATTGCTGCCAGGGCTTATGGGGAAGCAACACAAGAGAAGAAAGCAGAAACTGGCTGTGCTGGTGTCCCAAGAAAGCTCAGCAAAATAGGAAAGGACACTGCAGAGTGACAGCCCTGGGCAGCCGCGGCATCTGGATGCCAGGCTGGACTGCTGCACTGGTTCTTTGCCAAAACAACTGAGCCATCCTAATAAATTCCCTGTGTAAAAAAATATATCTATAAATCGTGCCTTAGGAAGAGCAGTGCAGCTGCGAGCAGGGCTGGATGTGGCCGAAGGAAATGCTCTAGCGCTCTATAACCCGGCAGCGAGCCGCGGCGACTCTCGCCCTTTGCAAAGGGTGACTCTACGGGAACACGTGCGTGTGGGTGTGTGGATGAGCATGGACGTGTACACACAGCTACAGCCTCACAATCCTGCTGCCCGGAGGGAGATCCGGGCTGGGGCGGGCAGGGGGAGGCCCTGCCGCTACACGATCATGAACTGGCAGACGTAGGGCAGCTGCTCTCGGCACCTCTTGTCGAACCACTTGCCGATGGCAGTCCCCGACAGAGCTGCACAGTTTTCCAGCTTGCCACCGTCGGGCTGGGCGGTGATTTCAGTCTCCCAGTTCTTGTAGCGGAGGGGGCTGCCCGTCATGTCAACCCACTTGCCCTCTGTGGCCATGTCGTTGAGGCCCAGCCAGATCTCGGCCTCCGAGCCGATGCTCTTGCGCATGTAGTCGTAGAGGGCATCGTTCTCCTCCCCGTTCTGCGGCGTGCTGAGCGTGCCGCCCTGGGAGATGCAGCTTTCGCTGGCCTCGTGGTACGTCTTGGTCTCCGAAAACGCCAGAAAGCATTTCAGGTGAATTTTGGTGCCTTTCAGGCAAACTGAGAAGTTATCACATGAACAGAATAAAAAGACAGAAAGATAATTTGGTTTAAAAATGATGCCCAGGAAGAGGCAGCAGCAGCAAACACAGCAGCCAGACTGCAAACTTCATTTCTGCACAGTGACCCTTGGCATCACAGGATTCCAAGGGCCCCTCTCCCTCCTATGCAGGGTGGTTCACAATCATGGGGACATGCCCTCCCCCTCTGCAAACCATTGGGTGAAATGGATTTTTTTCAAGGTGCCCCTGCCACCCTTCTGGGCTCTGCTGTTGCTGGAGCAGAGGCACAGCATGGTCCTCCTGCCCCCTCCCCTGGCCTTGATCTTCCCCAGTCAATGCTACTCTGTCTCTGATGAATTTGTTGGAAATAAGGTTTGTCATGGCCACTGCCGAGTGTTGGAGGGTTTTGGGAAAAAGCCTGCATGCCAATTAAATCGTCTTAATTATGCAAGATGAAAAAAAAGTCTTTTTTAATAAGCTTTGATCAGAAGCGTTGTGCTTGCATAGCTTGAGGTCTTCAGAGGAAATTTCTACTTGCCTCTGATTTTAGCGTTAAGGATATCAATTTATTTTGTTTTTCTTTAAGCTCTAAACCTTGACAGTGCAGGGTACTGTAGCCAAACAATACCTAATCAGAGTCACACATTAATATCCAAACCAATTACTTCTCAATGAATGTGAGCTTGGAACTAAAGCCTTGATTTTGCTTGTGTTCCTTTTCTTTTAAGGAGAAAATTCTCCTTAATTTGCATTTTCATCTCATTTCTGCTTCATGTTTTGCAAATCCTACTCCTATTGATGTCAGCGGTGGAGTTTGTACAGAATAACTATGGAGCATGTCTGGAAGACAGACATCGGGGGACTCTCCTCCGTGTATATTTAATGAAGCAGGATTGACCTGCAGTGCAGTTCCCTGGGCAATACCATGGTGTGTATCAGAGACCAGGTTGCCATTTCACTGGGGTTCACACAAACGAGTAAGCTGCATTTGGTTAAAGCACTAATCCAAATCCCATCCCTCCACCTCATAAAGGAAAATGAACATCTGGCTTAGCACCATAGAAATATCCATAGCTGTACAAATGGGAAGCACATAAAGAGGGGGGCCCCACACTGCACAACTCCCATCATTAACTACCTGAGGAGGTTCAGGAGGAACTGCAGAGACCCACACTCTGCTTTGATCCCCCAGCCTCTCTCCCCACGATGGGCTTGTTGCTGTGGGGTTCTTGGCCATCTCTCATCAACACGTGTGGAGCAATTGCAGCCACTTTATGAGCAGCTCCTCTCTCAAAGCAAAAGCCGTGTGTTCTTCAGCAAGGCCTTTACCTGTCTGGAGTGCTTGCTTTTCCTTCAGTAGAGCAACCTCCTGAGAGATGTTGTCGATCATGGCCTTCAGGTCTTCAATCATTTTGAGGCTCACACCATCTGTTGGAGGAATCAAAGAAAGAGCACAAATATTGGTTGCGTCCCAGGGGAGGCAACCAAATCTGTTCCTATCATCAAAACGCCATGTTTCTTTGCCCTCAGAGAAGGATAAACAAAAGGAATCCACAAAGTCAGCACCTGTGTCCCCTTCCATCAGAGCGAGTGTTTGCTTGCCATTCTGGTTCCACTATCAATAACAACATTGTTTTCCTGGTTCAGGTTTTGGGGCTGTGCACCCCATGGAGCTTCCTGCTGCAGGGCTCGCCCTTTGGGTTGCCACTGCAGTGCTGGGGACGAGGTCGCATGCATGAGCATTGCAAGGTGCAGGCTTGTCTCTGGCACCCCTGTGTAGAGCAGTCATCTGGGGTGGTTCTGCACAGGGTTCAGGTTTCCAAAAGGAAGGAGGACACCATCTGATGCTGCCCTGCTGTAACGGGTTGGGTGTCACACACGAGCGTTTTGTGGGCAACTTGAAGCTAATGATGAACAGGATTTATTTTTTCTGCTTCCTCAAAAACGTGCTCTCTCTCCACAGCACACCCTCCTGGCTTCCCTTGAACACCCTAGCAAACAATGTTCTTTGTATGCACTCCTGGCTGCACCCACCTCTTGTCTGCTGTCATTGGTGGGTTGGTAGGAAAGCATTTTGCTCACCAGGCTGATGCTCAGCAGGAAGGGGCTGGAAGGGCTGCAGTACCTCCACTAGATCTGCCTCTGCACCACCAGCCACCAGCCTCTGCCCACCAACCACACCATCCTTTGGACCATCACAGCTGCCTCTGCCTCATCTCTACCTTCATCACCCCCCGTGTAGGTACGCAAACACTGTCCAGAGCTGCTCTCCTGCTGTGAGAAGAAGCCTCTTTGGCTGGGGAGTTGGGTGCAGCTGGCTACTAAAGCCTACATCTTGCTAGGAGTGCTTGCTTCTGCAACGGCTCCAACCAGTTCTTAATCAGTACTTGGATTTCTCCTAGACTGGAGCAAATGGACCATTTATACCTTGAAGGTGGTGGGAGATTGGACACTGAGGTATTTGTATGCATCTAGTAGTACTTATGTTGTAAGCATCTAGTGGTTCTTGTGTGGTGAAAGGAAAGGGGACACCTTGCCCATGAATGCAGTAGGAGGGGCTTCCTTGAGGAACAAGGAGCTGAGGCACCAAGCCAGGCAAGTAGGGAAGCAGCTTGGATGCGGACCAAAACCACCAACCCAAGATTACATGGTGCCATGAACATGAAAAGCCAGACACATCAGGAGGAGGGCATTAAGCTGCTTTACTCATTGCTCAATTAACTTCAATGGATTCACTTAACACTGAGGCACTAGATATTATTTTGCTGGCTTTGATGAAAACACTTTGTGGGACACGGCTAATTAATCATGGGGTTTATTTCCGTGCAAGACTGTCTTGCAGCAGAACAAATGTTCTAAGGTTTAAGAAACATCCAAAGGCCATGGCAGGACACTGCCAACGAGTCTTGCTGGGGCAGCTCCTTACGGTGTTCCAGCTGGGTTTGCTGGTGGGTTCCCACCTTGAGGGCCCCTACCATGAGAGGTGACATGTCTCCTTGATTACTACCTAAGAGCCCTGTCCCTTTTCAGTACCTCATTTCCAAATCCTGGGCCACAAGATGTTCCTGCAGCAGTGCATTCACTGGGATGTCTCATGGAGAAGCAGGACTGTTTAACTCGCCCTTCAGCTATAAAGTGAGGACCATGGCTACATCAACAGACATCGTGCTCTCTATTTTACTGCCACAGGTTTTTGTCTTTGTTTCGTTGTCTATCATTGTGCTGTCATTTCCTCAAGGCTCATGTCCTGAAGCCTGGGATCAAGCCTGTTTACAGTCTGGGTTTTCTGTGACGGAAGCCGGCGTACGGGATGCCGATGCTCCTGTGGGAGCTGGAGTGGGTCCTTGTGCAGGACCATGAGCAGCAGGATTAAGTGTGGGCAGAGGCAAGATCAAAAAGAGACTCACAGGAGGATGTGGGTCGCAACAGTCTGTTGGTTTGAAAGCCTGGCCAGAAATGTATTTAAAGCTGCAAATGGGAACTCTCACCCATTCTAATTATATGCTGAATAACAAACAAATCCCTCTGTACCTAATTTTAATGTTTTAACTATTCCTGTATGAAATTTGGATATATATATGGGTTTCTTAGCTTTGCCTGGAGATCCAAACAGCTTTCTGTCCCCCAAAGGAAAGAGCATTGCTCTGGTTCACAATGTCTGTCATCAAACCTCTCTGGCCATCAGTATTTCTTCTGACACCAGTCATTCCCCTGAATGTACCAAGCAGAACAGTCAGGTCCCATATTGCAGTCTGTCCCTGGATCAAAGCAGGAGACTGAACACACCCACCCTGGATTTATAGCAGTGTAAATATTCACAGGCATTTTCAGGGAAGAGCACCCAGACAAGAGTACACCGAAATTTTGGGCAGTAGGTATTAGTATTAGGAGTGAAGCCCAAATTAGTCCCTATCCACTGATTTAAGCATCTGGACTCTGATTTCTGTCTCCAGTTGCCTCAGAAACACATACGAGAGCTTTGCAAAGATGCTCCCTTCCATGATCCCAGCACCCCATGATGGCTGTGACCAGGGGGAGCCCCCCTGGGGCTGACACCTGCACCCCCAAGCCATGGGGTGTCAATGCCGCCCAGGGAGGGATGCCAGTGCCTTCCTCCCCTGGGCATTCTTCTGGGTGAGATCTCCAGAGCTGCCAGAAGAGGGCAAATCCCATCTGTACCCCAAGACATTGGGGCTCAGGGAGAGTTTGCTGAACTACTGCATTTGGAACAATAACTGGTGAGTATTTTGAGGGGGAAAAACACAACAGCAGGCAAAGTGAATGTGCTGTCTCAGCATTTTCTAAATACTGTGGTTTGGCTTTTTCATGTTGAAATAGCATCATTTTTCATTCTGAAGCAGATCCAAACGTAAGCAATAATTACAAAAAAAAAAAAAGTAAAAAGAAACATAAAAAGCTTGGCTTAAGTCAGTGCTTTCTTTTCTAACATTTGTGGTTTGGCTGCATAGATTAAAAAAAAATAAATCCAGCCAAACACTCCAACCCTCCAGTGGCTTCGCCCTGCCTGACCCTCCCAGGCAAAGTGCAGGGGTGGAACCAGGATGGGGGTACTGGAGGCCTGGATGAGGATGGGATGGGGCCATCCTGCCATTGTTCAGAGGAGAAACGGCTGACCCTGGCCCCTGTGGTGGCTGGGCAGGGAGGCTTAGATGTGGAGAGGGGCTGGAGGCGAAGAGGAGCTTCATAGGGGATTTTTAGCGCTTTTCTCCCTCTTTTCCCACGCCCTGACATTGGTAAAAATCAGAAAAATATTAACCAAGAAATACTGGAAGTTTCCAGTAAAGGCGGGGCAGCTGACCCCCTGTGGGGCTGGATGTGGCTGGTCAAAAATGCCAAGTTGCTGGGTTTTTCCCTTTTTTCCACGGAAAATAAGACCTCTCCTTTGAAAAGAAATTCTGAGTAAAACCTGTCTGGTCCGAAAGCTGGTCCAAATGGCTTGATTTTCAGGACACCCACCTCAAAAGTTTTTAAATCAGAGCCAAATTTTCCTGTCAAAAAGGTGATTTTCCTCTGTCACTAATCGATTACAAACATCAGTTGCAATAATACCTAGAGAAAAATAGGATTTCTCTAAGAAATGTCTCTCTCCTGGTATCTCCAGTGAATGCAATGCACGTACTTGCCCTATATGAGCCAAAGGGGGTATTTTTTGCTCTAGGAAACAGTCACAGACTGTTTTCTCTGTTATTTCACGTCCTGCAGAATAAGATGTGGAATAAGCATCTAAGTTTGTGAATTCATAGAAAGATCTAATGGGAGAAAAGGCAAAATTTTCTCAAGGATGGAATCTGACAAAAATAGCCACTGGGTGAGCGTAGAGAGCAGCCTGGCCAAGCGAATTCCAGGGATGCTTCTTCCTTGCTCCCCACTTCGTTCCAAGCAGGAAAGCGCCTGCCAGAAGCGGTCCAAGCCCACGCGGCAGCGGTCGGACACATCAGGCAGGCAGGCTCACATGCCGCTTCCTCACCTCACCTGCCTTCTCCTGCGCTTAATGTGCATTGAGTCAGGGGGAGAAAGGATGGGACAGGAGCAAAACAGAAGAAAAGGAAAACCCAAACCACTAGGGAATAGAAAACCCAGGCACCTTTGTGTGTGCACTGCTGCCTGGCAAGCCTGAGTAGTCAGGGCTCATGTCCGGTGTGAAAAACACCCGAGGCCAGTGGTTTTAAATTAAGAACCCTGTTGATGCTTAATGCATTGTATGTTTTCTGCCTGCTTTTGTCTCCAAAACTGTCTGTCATCTGCCACTTACTTGCTTCTGAAAAATGAATGAGAAGGGGTGGGGGGGTTATAGAAAGTGAGAGTTTACTGGCGGAAAAGCTTGGGATGAACCTTAGAGGGAACATTGAAAATGAGTTCCCTCCGAAATTCCGATCAAGCTGTCCCAACAAATTTATTCAAGGTAGGAACCCACCAAAACCGTTTCAATACCCTCACTGCTTTACAGAAGAGCTACACAATCATTCCCACAGAGGAGGGTGGGAGGAAACCACTTTATTAGGTTTTTAGATGCTTTTAATGAAGTTTCACTAAAGCACTGTTAAATGCCCAAACGAGTGGGCTGATCGCAACCCGCCCAAGCCCTGCAAGCCTTCCTGGAAGGGAAGCTGCCGCTGCCCCTTACCTTTCTTGGCAGCCGCCGGTTTTTGCCGGGCTTTGCCGTTCTGCTGGCCGGAGACCTGGGCGAGGGAGAGGAGGCAGAGGAGGAGGCAGGCTCGCCGGAGCGCCATGCCGCTGCCGTCTGGTCCGAGCGGAGCTGCAGCGGCTCGGCTCTGCCCGCACACAGCCGCCTGGACACCGGCTGGAGTCGGGAATGACTGTCCCAGCGAGCCTCCCGCTGAGCCCGGGCCAGCGGCAGCCTCCCGGCCCCGGGGGGGCTCCGGCGGCTCCGGCCAAGGCTCAAAACCTCCCTGAGGGTTTGCGCTCTTAGCACGCTGCTTGTTTTTGTTAAAAAGANGCAATGAATGTACCGACAGTCTGCTAGGCTAAACACGAGGAAAGGCTGGGAGTATGGCTGGAACGATTTCCAGTGGCTTTTAGCAAAGTGCCACGGGTTTGATCTCGTGTGTCAGCGATGGCAACAGCAACGTGAGGTGTGAAACAGCGCTTGGGTGGCTGAGGGGACAGAGAGGGGTCCCCTGTCCCCCGGCCCTCAGCAGGGATGCCCATAAGGAAGGTGCCGGCACCCACAGAGGCGGAGGGAGCACGAGGGGGGACTGAGCACCCCGCTCCTTGCTCACCCCTCTAAAAAGCAGTTCCACTGTGGCTTTGGCAGGGTCGTCCTGCTGTCATTGCTTCTCCATGAGATGAGCGGGACTTGGGATCAGGGCCATATGTTCCACAAAAAGCCATTCTCCCAGAGCCCCCTTTGCAGGTTCCCAGCCTGACTTCTCGGAGCAGCTGGGCTGTGCTGAGCAGCTCCGCAGCCTGCACCAAGACCACTGCCTGATTTTTGGGGTGGTGTGGTCGTTCAGCAGCTGCAGCACAAGCAGGTAAGTCCTTCCCGCAGGAGGTACAGCAGCAGTTTGAACAAGTGGAGGAAATTCATGTAGAAGGAGGAGAGGAGCGATGGGCATTTTGAAGAATAAAGTGCTCCAGACATCAGCCATTAACCTTAAAACTTGTCTGATAATTTAAGGCAAGATGCCACCCAGCACAATGTGAACTTCTGGAGTTGTAGGAGCATAAAAGGTCCAAGATAAACAGGGATGTGACTGGAAAAAGAGCTGCCATTAAGTTAGTTTGGCAGCCATGGTGTTACCTGCCTTACACTTCTGAATAAGGAAAACCCTGCCCTGATGTCCTAGCTGAACAGAGAGCTCTCGCAGTCCTGGCTTTTGAGGCATAGAACGAACAGTTTGATTTTCACTGCCCTTTACCACATGCACCAACCCTCACTCAAATATAAACTGGAAAATACATATTCTGGGGATTTACTGTTCTCCTGCCTGGACTATCCCAAAATGGGATGGATGGAGCCCAAGAGATGCCAGACACCTACATACACATACACGTTCCCTTTCCTTGACACTTGAAAGTACTTTTGGTAACTCAGTACCTCCCAGTTTTCTTTGGCTCCAGATATGCTCGCCTGCCTTTCCTTTGATTCATGTGCTGCCAAGCTGGGGAGAAAACCAAAATGCTCCCTTTGCTACTGCCCATGAAACAGATGGCTGTGGTGTGGAGTCTGACAGCAATCCCTAACCCCAGATTTCCGTGTGGCTGGGACCCACTGGAGTTTTGCCCAGCTGAAACAAGAAGGGCAGGGTGGCTTTCCATTAATCCCTGAAGAACAGGTCTGCACCAAGGGGGCCTCTCCCTGCACCAGCCAGCAGGTCCTGTGCTAGATGCCACCATAGTTTTTCTTGAAAAATGAGAAAAATGAAAATAAGTAGACTCAAAACACTTGTCTCCAGCTGTAACACCTATCCACAGGGGGCTTTGCCCCAATTCTGTCCAACGTAGACAGAAAATAAGAATCCTTGACATGACAAAAGCTCATAAACCCCTGCCAACCCAGCTGATTGCAAGCTGAAGTGTTGCTACATTGGATCCAGAATGAGGATGCTTCAGGGAACAGCCATCCCCTGCCCACGCTCCTGCTGAAGCCAGAGGTTCCAGTTAAATAATGGGGCTCTCAATGGTCCTTTGCTCTTGAGATCCCAGTGATTCACGCTTCTTGTGTAAGAGAGGTGTGGGAGGTGAGTAGAGGTAATCCTTTTTATTAGATGAACTAATAGAGCTGGAAGCCATCAGCAAAATACTAAAATTATGCCAAGAAATCAAGGGTTTGTCCATGATTTTTAACATCTGTGCAATTCTGGATTTTACTTCCCACTAAAGGCACTTTACTCCCTGGTTTCAAGCCCGGTCTCCTGGTTAGAGAGCAGCTCCTGTTAATTGCGAGGTAACTGGTTTGAGATTAAAAAAGAGGGCATAAGAACCTATGCTTATGGAAACCATTCCAGCGCTGCAGGGAAGCAGACAGAAAGGTTTACGTGGCTTTGGGAAACCCAGTAAGAAGGCTGTGATGCTGAATTTGGAAGGCTTTCAGTTAGCAAAACAGTAATTGGAATAAGCCCTCAAAAGGAAGCTAGGATGCTCCTGGCAGCAACGCAGACCTGTGATTTTGTGCCCGGCTAGGCAAGGAAATGGGCAGCAAGATCAGAGGCTATTTCGCTTTGGCTCCTAGGAAAAGAGCAGGTACGGCCAAGCCAAGAAATGAGGCAGCGCCGCCGCACAATGGCTGGAAAGTGCAAGGGTGGACTGGATAACAGTATTCACACGGTTATTATCAACATCAGCACTTACCAGACCTGCCCTTTCAGGGCTAAGTCACCAGTTCAAAGCCACCCCAGTGCTGAATGATGCCAGCTCCTTGCCTGAAGCCCCTCCTCCTCTGGGAAGGCTCCTGCCTCCCCCGCCAGCACTGACACCAGGAGAGCAAAGGAGAGACCCAAAGCATCTTCACGAGCCCTGCAGCTCGGGGGCCTGATCCTTGGCTGGGGCAGCACACTGGGATTCACACCTCTGCTCCCTTGAGATTAGCTCAGTCCATTAGAGCCTGGTGCTAAAAGTGCCAGGGTTGTGAGCTCAATCCCTGTATGGGCCATTCAATTAAGAGTTGGACTTGATGATCCTTGTGGGTCCCTTCCAACTTGGAATATTCTGTGATACCGTGACATCCACTCTGCAGGGGTGCGATCCATGTGTCAGTGGCACCACAGTAACCTCAAGGAGGAACAGGAGAGAAACAGCAGTGGACAGTAAAAACACTCTGCGAGGAAGTGGGGCTAGCAGAAGAAAATCGCTGATATTCATTAGCCGCTGCCTGAACTCGTGCTGGCATCATTCCTGATTTCCACCAGCATAAACATTGGACCAGGTTAAAATGGAGAGAGCCAAATCTATGGATCATTGTTTTGGAGACCAATCAAGAAGAAATGCAATAATAGTTCAGGAAAGGGTGGTTTTCATAAGGACAATGATGGGGAAAACCAAGGATTTTGCCAAAATGTTATCCCCAGCAGCAACTTTAGGAAATTGGCTCTAAGCCTAAGGAGGGAACCTCCCCATCATATCCCATGGCAAGCACAGCTCACATCCCTGTAGCCCACGTTCACCAAGGGCTACAGGACAGAAAAATCCATTCTACAGTAGATCCTTGGGCTTTAAACCGGATGCAAATGTGGAGCACCTGAGTTCAAGTAGTATCAGCTGTTTAAAATCCTTCTGTTTGCAAGGGAGCTGCACCAAAGGACTCACACTCCCTTTTGTTTGGAGACTGCAGCTCCTGTAGGCTAGAGGTAATCTGTCTGTCTTCACAGCTTTGTGTTTGCCCATCACCCAGATCCCAAAGTCCCAACAGCCAAAGGAACACTGTAGCGAATTGTCTAAATTAAACACCAAAACTCTGGAGGAATTCCCAACTGGCTAGGTCCACTGCCTGTCACAGCATCAGTTCAAGTGAGGTCACCACTGAACTTGATGTATTTTTGAACTGGCAAGTAGACAGCAGTTCTGTCAGCTTAGGCTCTTATTTCATGTTGTTATCACCTTTTGAGCATTGGTTCATGTTGCTGTGGATGCTGAATTATGGATTAGAAGAGAATTTCAACTTCAGTCTCGTGAATTTCTTAGTTTTTTGAATTTACAGAAAAGTTTGCATGATCAGACAGCAGGAAGAAAGCAATCCATGGCCTTGAAAAGCCTCATTAGGTAAAATTGGTCTTCTGCTGGAGGGAAGGAAGAGAGGTAGGACTTAAATCACGACTTTTCGACCCATAGGTTTCCAACTGTGGAAATACCCAAATTTACCATTTGCCAATGGTAAATTTGGCAATACACAGAGAGAAGGGGCAGTGAGAGAGCTCCTCTGGAAGGGAGGATCTGCAGGCTGGTGGTTCCAAGTACCTCCAATGCCTGAGCACACTGGCTTGGCTGTGGTCCCTGCCACAGCCAGCTGGGGGGAGGAAATCAGAAAGGGCCTGAGACTTCCTCTTAGCCCTCTGAAGGTAAAAGCTAAGGGGCTGCAGCAACTATGATGATCTCTGCCTAAATAAAGGAAATCTAATCTCATCAACAAATGGTGTGACATGAAAACTCAGCCATGCCTGTGCGGCTGATCTTACCCAAATCAACAGAGATGTTAACAGAACTCAGAGATAACCACAGCTTTATTAGAAAGTGTTCCAGTCAATGAAGTGGAGGTTTAAACCATCACTAGGGAGTCATTAGCAGCATGTTTGAGATTCTAATGATGTTTTGCAGCAACAGCAAAAACATCTTTGTTCCTGGATATCTAGAAATGCAGCTCCAAGGAAAACCCCAGGCACTGCAGTTTCTCTGTGGGGAGACCCTTACCAAAGTGCCCTGCTGTGGCTGAGCACTATCACCGAGTCTGGGACTTCGACAAAGGAAAAGAAGCCTCTGTGAGTGAGGGACAGCTAACAGGAGCAGCTGCATTTTGCCCATGAAAGAAAAGATGCCTTGCATGGGCAGGGAGTGCAATCAGGCAGGAGTGCACTAGGAGACAAGAGGTTGGGGAGCAGTGAGAAATCACACAGAGGCTGATGGCTCAAGAGATTTAGTACCAGTGCAGACCTGCTCTTGCATTTTGCTCCAGTGTGTTAAAGGAACAGAGAGAACAGGCCCTGGGGTAAGGACTGGAGTGCTCAGGTCTCACCAGTCACAGCTTTCCTTCTTCCACTCTCTGGGTGCCAGTGGCTGCTTACCACAGGCAAAGTAAACCAGTGCCACAGCAGGGCTGGAGAACTCCCCACTGCTGAGGAGGGCAGTGGCATCTGCTGCAGTTCAAAAGAAAAGCTGGAGGCAGTCCTAGCAGCAGTGGGTAAAACTTGGGTAATTGCTGTTTACAGAAGAAATGCAGAAACACCCAACTGTCCATGTCAAATCAAGGTGCCAGATCCCTTGAAAGGAGACTTGCACACTCCAGTCTCACAGGAGCTGTGAGCAAGCTCTGGCTCACACCAATCTGTCTTTACAGCAGGCTGTGCTGAAGCAAGGCTTCATTTAAAACCTGACTGCAGGTGGCACAGCCACACTCCTTCCCAGTGCCTCCACCACCACCCACAGGGCAGAACTCCCCTCTTCTCCCCAAACGACACAATTAGTGTTGAACTATGGTGGCAAGATGTGGGCTGACCAGGGATTCCTGGACTTGGTAAATCCTCCAGGTCCACTGACATACAGCCTAGCCCTCTTCTGCTGCGAGGGGAATGCTGTCCCTGTGAAACAGGTAAACTGCAGGTGTGTGCTTTTTAGGCAACATGAGTAGAAGCCTAGCAGGAGCTGCTCGACTCCTCATCTCTAGTACACAGCTTTCAGCCTCTCAACACTCCCAGCAGAAGCAATTAATTTCTGGGACAAACAGAGAGCTATCCCACTCCACAGATGTTTCCTCTTAGTTCTACTGGACTTGAGTCAATGAAAACGTGGCAGTATCTGCACAGCAACACATGGAACTTTCCACCAGCCCAGATGGGAACAGGAGCATTCTCAGTTGAAGTCTCTATTAAAATTCTGCTATTTTTGTTTGGAAGAGAAGGGAGGGGTTAAAGGGAGCTAAGAAAATAGAAATTAGCCTTAGCATGCCTGAGAACCACAGTCTCACAGATTTCTTGGCAGATACTGTATCAACTGGGAAAGCTGTAGGACCTTTTACCCCTGTCAGAGCTTTGTTTACGCATTTGGGACATGAGCTGGTAGCAGCAAACCTCCCGGGGCAGCTGAGACCAACTAGCAGCTCTGTAATACTTTTGGCTGGGCTCATTATTTGTATCTCAGGGGTTGAAGCAGACCCCATCTGAACTGGGGTCACACTCCACCCCACTGCTTTTCCATGCCAACAGATGGGAAGCCGTGACATAGAAGGCACAGGACGCCCTGAGACCACCAATTCACTCTGTGCCTGCATACCCAGCTACAGAAGACCTGGGGGAGGACACAAACTTAGGGGAGGCACTGCAGACACTGGCACCAAGTTAATTTACAGTATTGCTCTGAGGAAGTGCTTGGCACCAAGTTTCTCTCTTGAGCACACAGCCTCTACCTCAGAGGGCTAAATATTTGCTATCCTTATTGAGAAATGGGGAGGGAGTGCACATGTTCTCCCTTCTACTCCCCTCTACAGAGATGTCAGTTCGCACACTTGAAACATGGTGATGCTTCTTTTCCCACCAACACCTCCAGCTCTCATAAAAATATATTTAAAATTAAAAGGATCTGGAGAGGGGACAAGAAGCATCTTAAGTGATGTAACTTGCAAAACGCTTGGAGATCCTTCAGCTGGAAGGCTGTGTAGAAATACACCATTCATATTACAAAATTCACCCTGAGTGTAACTCAGGGCAGCCTTTTGGTCTCCAACCAAAAATCTGCAATAAAACAGGCAACAGCTATTCAGAGAATGGCTGAGGTTCAAGACTTGCAGTCTCATTTACATTAACCATTTTCTGAAACATTAAACAATTCACAATCAAACAAAATCTGCCCGTGATAAGTTTAAGGTGCTTTAAACGCTTTTTTCTCCCTTCAGTTTTCTTTATTTTATGTTTTTACAAGCAGCTTTGCATGGCAAGGTCACAGCTACTGAAAAGGTGATGTCAGGTTAGTGTTTGCCTCACACAGAATAACTCTGCTGAAGTGGTAAAAGACAATAGGTACACTCATTGTCACTTCTTGGCTCTACTACTGTGTAGCACCATGACAACCTACCTAACCCATTACTTAAGGTACCGAAAAAGTCCCAACTCTTCAAAATACAAACCTGGGGCAAATTTTGGGGGACAACTTTTTCTTTTAACAACCTGCCTGCTTGTTACATCAGTGGCTCCACATACCTGAAATACACAGTACTGCTGCAGTCACCTTGAAAAATTATGTGTATGAGCTGTAGCAAAAGGACTGAAGAGATTTGGGGACTTTAAGTACTCCATATATTTTAATGTGATCATGATGATTACTTTGAGCTGTAATATGTTCTGTCCTGTATCCACAGCTCTCTTTCAACAAAAGCCTTACTTCCCTTTTCCCCATCATGCATGTTACAGTCAAGAGAATATTCTTAATCTGATATTGTAAAATTGAAACAGAAAATTCAGAAAATGTTGCTTGAGTAAGAGCTAAAGGACTCCTGGATTATTGCAGTAACTTCTGCCATAAAGTTTGTTCAAAACAATCCTTAACACTTGCAGATGAAATACCAACTTCTTAAAAATCAACTTATTCCTCTGACTTTTTCCATCTGTTGTCTCTTCCTATCATGCCAAATAAACACCTCTTACTCTTTGCTGGGCCAACCAACTGCTGTAGGGAGGGAATCCACTGCTTTCAACACCTGCTGATGCAACTTGTTTCCATGCCTTATCTGTCATCCTCTGCTTTTCCCTGTGAGGGATCATTACTGACAGCCACTATGCTTTTCCAGCTGAATTATCAAACTCTTAAAGACCAATTTAGTTTCCCATTACCCTGGCCATATCCCTTCTCCTTAGCCACCATGAGAAGTTTTGGCTAGGTTACTCTTGCACCTGTTGGCAAAAGGGATAGATTGAGCTTTAGGGAGCGAGGAAATCATAGAATATCCTGAGTTGGAAGGATCTCACTGGGATCATCAAAGCCCAATTCCTGGTCCTGTACAGGACACCCCAACAGTCACACCGTGTGCCTGAGAGCATTGTCCAAACACTTCTTGAACTTTGTTGGGCTTGGTGTTGTGACCACTTCCCTGGGGAGCCTGTTCCAGTGCCCAGCCATCACCCTCTGGGTGAGGAACCTTTTCCTAATATCCAACCTAAACCTACCTGCACACAACTTCAGGCTGTTCTCTCTAGCCCTGTCACTGGTCACCAAAGAGAATAGTTCAGTGCCTGCCCCGCTGCTTCCCCTTATGAGGTAGTTGAAGACAAATTTTGGTTTAAAATATGAATTGGGAACTTGGGACCATGTTGTATTTATAGTAAAATTGAACCATATTTTATTCAAAGAACAGTAAGGTAATTTGAAGGAAGATTTCCACCTAGTGCTGTTCTCAATTGTGCTGCACTGAAGACAACCCTATATACATTCTAGAACACAGCAGCTGGTTAACAGAAGTGAAATACGTGCAAACAGAATGAAGTGGGAAGTACACCAGTCACTCTGGAAAACAGACTCAAGCACTCCCCAGGCAACAGCATCAACTGCTGCTGGTGCACTTCCTAGGTGCCAGCAGTTACCTGTATGGAAAGCACCTCAATTTTGCCTATTTGCATTTAGCTGTAGCTTTCTTTATACTTAGTAACATTTTGAGAGCCTCTTAGCCAGGAGGATGACTCTGCTGGAACAAAAGAATAACTTTTCTTTATATAGAAACTGACAAGATTGCACAATCAATTAAAAACAGTTTTGAACATTTAATAAAAACTCATCCTAGAAATCCAACTTTTGATCGTGAGGTCCCGAAACTCTCTTCTTCATCCAAAATCTTCTGAAGGGCTGTGTGAAGTGACTTGCCTACTCTTTGTCCTGTCTGCAAAGCAAAGAAAGCAAAACAAACCTGAGACATATGCTTATTAACAGGAAGACAACTCTTACGGAACACTTCCTTTTGACAACTATTTTCCCTTTGATGATTCATATACACCAGCTGGTATCCTAAAAATATGCTTTTAATTTAGAAAAATAATGGTGGTGAAAGTTTCATTTAACTTGATTAAGTTTTGGAAAAATGTACACACAAAGGCAGTGCTCTCATTCATCACAGAAACATTCCATGATCATTAATACCAGATCTGTGCATCGCTGGATCACCCAGGAATACAAATTAAATTCACATCAGGCACAAGCACACATTCAAATTAGCCAGCACACAGACCATGAAGCAATATTCTAGCTGCCAGACGACAAGAGACACCTGACCAGCAAAGTAGCCTACTAATAAAAAGTTCAGTAGACTCTCCTGAATGTGCTCAGAATCAGCAGAGTGAATTTAGACCAGCTGAACACCCTGTCCTGTGGCCAGAGAAGCCCAAAATGTACACTGGCTGCACCACCAAAGCACTGTGTGGGCATATCCTTCATATGATGTGCAATTCTGTCCTGTCCAAGGACCTTAAAGGAGTTAACAGAATGTTTTCTTTACAGAAACGAACTCCAGCAGTGAAAAACCACCAGGATTAGCTCCAGTGCCGACCTCTACTCTTCCCACACACCCAACTGTACTGTGGGAGCTACAGGGGCAGGGAAACATTGGGTAATGGTGAAATAAAGATCTTAAGGCAGTGGTGCCCATTGGAGCTTTCCCTAAATGACCTGAAATACTGACTGCAAAGAGATGAAGAGCCCACCCATCCCTAAAAAGGCAAAGACAGATTATATTAAAATGAGTTTGTTGGCTCCTGATCTATGCAGCAAAGCCTAGGCCTGCCACACAGCTGACACAAAACTCTGTTTCACTTCATGGTGACAATTACTGAAACCATGCACAAACCTGGGTGCACAAACCTGACAATAAGTTAAATTTTTAATTGAAGAGCCAGGTGACAGAATGTGGCCCATGGTACCAAAGGAAATTTGGGAAGAGCTTAGATGCAGCAGGGTAGCTGTCAATCCTAGACACCATGAGTTGTGCTACATAAAGAGGGGCACAAGAACTGTTGCAGCTCTGCACTGGGACAAAAATCACTGCAGCAGTCCGGAGTCACGAGGGGTGACACATTTTCCTCTCCTCAAATGTAGGACAACATCACTCACCCCAGGTCAAAGTGAGTGGGAACTGTGCAGAACTTTGGTATTGACCCAACACTGTTGCCATCTTATTCCTGCTTGCCTCTTTATTGGATAGGATCATAAACTCAGTAAAAAAAAAAGCCTAATGCTGGCAGCTTCCTACAACATTCCCATGAAACTCGCTTCCTAAGAGATATGTCCTAGAATGTCTGTTCTCTACCAGTCAGGAAAAACTGAACATCCTCTGACCTGCAGCCAAATAATTTGGAAACAGAGGTGTCAAACATAGGTTACTCAGCTCCTCCACTGGGCATTCCCAGGCCTTTTCATTTTTCTTGATATCCTAATCAGGATGTTGAGTTTCAGGCAGGAACAAACAGATAATCTCTGACCTTACAGAAAACATCTTGTTTTTTTGTGACCAGCTTTATCTCTCACTTCTGCAGAGGAATTAGAGATAATACCTCTCTATCCAGGTAAGGGGGATAAAAGGCATGTCTGAATGCAAACAAAAAGCCCACTGGTACCACTGGGATTAGCACTCTGGATTGACACCATGACACAGTCAAGTGCCATATACTCAGCTGTAATTCCCACTTGAGACCAACTCTTGTCAAACTTGGCTCCAATTTCAGCATTCCTTACTAGAGCCATGCAGAAATTAGCCTTGTGTCTCTAGGAAACAGAGCCAGCTTCAAATATCTAATTTTCATTCTGACTTTCAAGTTCAAAACCCATTTCTGTCTCATGCTCAAGGCCAAACTCAGGCGTGAGAATTTACACTGGAGAACAGATTTAAGAAGAGCATGAAGAAGGATTTAAAATAGATCTTACATGGATGTGGACAATATCCAGATATTAGTATTTTTATGAAGTAGGGACAGATTGTAAATTCAATAAAGAAATAAAGAAAAAACAACAGTAAAATGAGAACAGTAAGCTTATCATAAAACGAGTTGTGCTAGAACACCATGCACCAGAACTTCAAAACACCATCTCTACACTTACAGGGACTTTATCATGTTAGAAGTTTTGCTCTTTCAGTCTTTAAAAGAAACAATAGGAGGGAACATGTCCTTTAAAAATACTTTCAAAGTTTATCAGCTTCAGCTTTACTGTCTTACAACTGTAAAGTATTTGCCTGAAACAAATGTGAGCACCATTTCAGGCATCTGAAAGTTTTAGACAGTGTCCATTCACATTAGAATCTGTCTCAAATAAACTACCCGTGACCTTCACAAAGTCCCCTGTGCACCAAATCAAAGCACCAAGATGTCTCCTCTAAAAGCCCTTAATGCAGCTTTCCATACACCCAAGTTCCAGTTCATCCAGTATCATCCAAGACAGTCAACTGCTCAACACTCCTTACCTCCATCATTTCAAAAATACTCTCAGGATCCAGGCTACCTTTCCCCACTTTCTTCATAGAAGTGATGGCACCTTTACTGGTCACGGAAATAAGCAGGCTTGCCAAAGAACAGGCTTCTTCCTGAAGGGTAGCATCCACCACATGCCTATATCCAATCTGCAAGTTAGTGACAAAACAATGCATTCATTTGCAGTTCTCAAAGCTCCCCCATTAAGAAATTAAACTGAGAGTGGTGGGTTTGCTACTTATCTACAGCCTCCTATCCTGAAATCATGTGGCCTTTGGAAATAGTCAGAGACTCACTTGATATCACAGGATTTAAACAGCCTCTGACCCCAAATTATGTGTACACAAACAACAGAGGTGAGATAAGCCTGTCACTATTTCATACTGTTTTCCTCTCTACCATCCCTTCATCTGTATGAAACTCCATATCACCTTTCCCTGCAACTCTAAGTATAGACTTTGCTCCCCTCTACCTGAAAATTACACATCCCAAGACTCAGGTGAGCCCTCATTTCAGCAATGGCCCCTCTACTATTTATGCAATTTGCTTAAAAGAAATACCAAGCAAACTTTCAGGTACCTAAGCAAATCAGTAACACTTGCAATGGAAAATGCAGCACTCATAAAGTCAACTGTGTTAGCTGTGTGCCATATATGGAAGACAAAAACCTGTTTGGAAGGAAAGGGATGGTACTACACCCAAGAAAATGAAGTTCTGTCCTCAGCAACAAATACTCAGCATGTAACTCCAGGCAGATCACACAACCTCTATGCCTGAGCACAATGGCCTCTTGTTTTAACACACTGATGTATCTGCTGCTCTGGATGTTAAGCAAGGAGCAGATGAAAAATAATAAACAACTCCACTGCATGCAAGAAAATGCATTTTAAGAATGCATCAAATAGAAACCTACAAGACAGAGGTACAAAAAACCCCCTTATTCAGTAAAAGTTCTTAATTAGGAGACCAAAGACAAACAAATATATACATAGTGGATGCTGACCATTTCTGTAACACTAATCTTATCTCTAGGGAAAAAATAAATGGCAGGTGAAATTAACAGAAACTGGAGTTTCTAGGCAGAAAGTCAGAAATTTGTCAGGCTTACTTTGCTTAGTGTGACAATACAGGGCACCTCATCTACACTGAGTCGCATACAATCATAAGGGTCATCAGACAGCTCAATCTCTTTGGTGCCTTCTTCATCCTCCAGAACACGCACTTTGGGTATCCTGTGAAAACAAAAGGGGCAGAGTTATTGCCAGAACACATAACAAATACAGCTGTTACACAGTTACAACTCCAGGAAGTCCCTGTTCTTCTAAATGAGGCAGAATGTTTAGAAGAACAGTACAGAATGTGATCAAAGTACTAACAACTCATTCCCTGAGACTACAAAGAAAACATTTTAAGTGGGAAGATATTTAGGATAAGATTATCATATTTACATCATTCAAACAGTTAGTGTTTGAGTTGTTTTTTACACTATTATACAGGGAGAAATTCTTTTGGAACTTGCACAAATCAGTGCTGAACATTTCTTTGTATACCTGCCTGGATGTACAGGAGGCAAATTACCAAGACTGAATCCTTTTGTTCTGTGGTTCCCAACCTTGCAGACAACAGTAAAGTTGTCAGCATTACATCAGTTGCATTGCTTGGCAAAGGTATGACATCAGTAGCAAATAGAAGGAGTACAGTTCAGGAAAGAATAACACCAATTAAGGAGATTCGGGGTAAAGAGAAAAGACGACATTCATAAAATCCTTTCTCTAGCAAGATGAGAAGATTGGCAAGACACTCTATTGTTCTAAGGACAGATATACAAGGGATGTATCAGGACAAAGCAGTGATGAAAACACACGCGGAAATCCAAGAAATGCTTTCTTCTCAGTTGGGAATGACGGGCTCTCTCACAAATGTGCTAGACAGGCTCCTTACCAGTCGTACATACATTGTATTTGTGATAGCCACCTAATGGAAGTTTTACGGGATGATTTAAGGCAGTTTTCGTAGCATAATGAATAAAGTAATTTAAAACAATTTAATAGAAGATGGTATCTCAAGCTGCCAAGAATGTCAGCATCTTATACACCCTCATTTATCCAGGCGCCTGCTAGGATGGAGTACTGACTGAGAGATCTGGCATTACTATCCAGTAAGGCACACACAGAGCTCACCCACACTACTCTCTCTTTCACACACTTGCACTTGAAAAGAAAATATTTCAAGATGTCTCAAGACAGCTAACTTCAGTAACCACAAGCTGCTTTTATGTTAGTGCTTTTACGGTAGCATTGTGTTTTATAACTAGACTCTGGAGGTTACATTCTTTTATGCTGTCTGTAACAAATCTCTTCCTTTTAAAGAAGAAGAGATAGGAACTGATTTAATGAACATTTCCCCCCACCAACACAAAGTGATTTTTATTGATCCTTGGAAGAGTATTTTAGTTATTTGTGGCTAAAAGTCCTAGTGACAAGTATTTCAAAATAGCTAACCCTGCTCCAGTGACGACAAATTCCCTACAAGCACATTGGCCTGAGCCAACCCAAAACTGACACTTTGAGTAAGCAGTAATTGTGATGTGCACTTTTTCCTGAAAAAAAACTCCAAATGTTTTCCAACTCATTAGAAATGCATCGGAGCCTATTTTCAAGTTTAAAATAGTCCATTAGAAGTTGATGGAATAAAGTCACAAGGTGACTAACCCTCAAGCTACACAGGACAATGGACAACACTGGACAACAGCCTAGTCAAGCAAAGTGTACATGCCAGAGCAGTGTTTAAAAAACAAAGCAAGATTTTAAGAAAATCTGTGAGATTAAGCAATTTTTAACTCCAACCTAAAATAGCTTTGAAACCAGAGCAGTGTTTGGTCTGCAAGAAAAAGTTGCCAGAATTAATATCTGAAAAATGCCTGCAAGGAGCTCTTTTGGCCAAGAACAAATGAGAGAGGTGTAAATTAGAACTACTGCAAAGGCAAAAAGATCAGACACAAGCATCACAGCTGCATAAAAAGGGGGTGTATGGACACAAAAACTATGTAAAGCGAAAGTAGCACAAAGCTTTTCCAGAACACTGTAGATTTCCTCTCCCAGCTTGTGAAGATTTATCTTAAGAAATAGCTGTACATGTTTACTTTGCAACTTTTATTTTTCTGTTTTGATTCCTGCAACTAATCAGGGCTGAGATCTGTACAGCAAGACTCAGTCACGTAACAAACAGCGCTCTTTTCTGTGTGTGCAGATCCAGATTTCACAAATCCAAAACCAGTCCCACCCTTGCAAGCAGGCATCAGTTCTGCCTCTACCATGCTGTGCAGCAAAAACCTCGGTATCTGCAAGGCTGTTGTGCTATAAACGTTGTAGTTTCTGTAACTTGCCTATTTTCTGCTGCCTTGGTTGGAAGTAGGCACATTCCACAGGACCAAGTTTCATGTCCTGACACAGTAGCTAACTGCACATTTTGCACTGTCTACTTTCATCACTAATGCATCAATCCTTAAACATCTGGGAGATATGGGCAAGAAGAAAGCCTGGTATCTGCTATCTTGTGCACACGATTGACTGTAGTTTTTAGAATTCGATGAACAACACAGAACTGCGAGGAGTAGATGTTCCCCCTAACCCAGTCCTATTGTCATTGTTCCATGCCTGAAGGGGAGAGCAGGAGTCAGGTCAGGCATTCCAAGGATTTAAATCCCGTAAGTCTTGCACAAAATTCCTTAAGTCATGATGTTGAATTTACTTAGCTTTAAAGCAAAATGTGTCCACAGATATTACAAAAAATGCTCAGAGCAAGATTTTAAATTGAAGCTGAAGTTTTCAAATGCCTATCTGAATATCTAAAATTCCGTAGCTTCAAAGAAACAACAGCAGCTTGAGCTCCCTGCTCTTTGTTCCACAGCTGCAGTCAAGGTTGGCAAAGACCTGAAATCACTTAGAACCAAAACCCAGTTGTAAACAAAGAAGGGAAAGCAAGTAAGAGTCAAAGAGGGACACGTGTCGAGCACAGTTCAGAACACCTAATCTGAAGCAATCTTCAAACTGACATCTTGTCTTGTTTGGAGAATAATATTTTATGGAGAACAGGCAGCCACTCTTCAAACAACCTTGTGTCAGTCCAAAGAAAACCCATTAGTTACCAAGGGAAAAGGAGAGGAATAGTGAATGAGGACAACAGGTTGTCACTTGGAATTTCACCTCTTGACTTTCTGAGCTTGTATGAAACGAGCTGTTCTAGCATTCCCTGCTCCAATCAATAAGAGGGTTTTCAAAGGTAAAAAATCAAGAGGCTCTGCATTATGTCATACTACACCACATTTCGATATGACACCCAACTTCAACAAGACTTGTGGAGTTTGCCCACAGTTTAAAGATTATATAAAGGACATAGTTGTCAGAAGAATAAAAATAAATAGGAAACATTAAAATAATTACAGCCTCCATCATATTGTCCATGTTCCCAGAGAAAAAGAGTTTCTTTTATTAACTTATTTAATTCATTACTTTTTATATGATCTCTCTTTATTCTGTTTAAAATAAGAAAAAATACTTAGTTATCTTATAAATAAAGTATGAGCCTTGGATCTGCAGAACAACTCATGTGGTAGTAACTGTTTTAACTATATGACTTTTGCATCCTGGCAACTTACACACAGAAACTCAGGCATTTCTTCTTTTTAGTGTACTGCCAACTCCTTTGTGAGCCATTACATTTCTGAAAGTATTTCTTAATGTTATAAAAACAATCTACTGTTAAAAGTTACTGCTGAGAACTTGATTAACATGAGAAATTTCTCAGCAACATATACAACTTCTAGTCTCAGATGGATTCTCCCCTTATCCCTTTCAAAGTGTTTATAACCTGATATACGGCCTGTCTTCAAAAGCATATTTTCCTCTTCTTTTTGCTCGTACTTTTCCAGATCTAGTACTGTGTCTTGACTCGCTGATAAATAAGCCAGAACTACACTAGTGACTTTAGCAGATCTCTAATTTAATGCTGAAGAACAATCTGAGATCCACTTTTAAAACATTTATGCTTGTAGGAGTCTAGGTTTTGCACCTCTACCAGCTATTTTTGCCATGTAAGTTTTTTAGCGAAGCTATTCACTAGGTTGTTTTTCTCAAGGGTGCTACATAACTCTGTACTCCCTTTCACCCACGGTTAAGAAGATAAAACAATAGAAAAAATAGTAGTGAACCTTATTAAGAACACACAGAGAAGACTTGCATCATTCATTCTACTAGATTTTATTTTTCCATTCTTTGAATTAAAATGCATGGGGCAAAGTTCTTCTAAAAACACGTTTTCTTCGTTTCCCCCTACCCAGAATCTCTCACTACCACTTTTTTACTCTTGGTTTTAGAAAGAACTCTAGGTTGACGGTTAATGAGAACTAAATCAAAAGTGGAAAATCAGGGCTAGTTACAAATCAGTAGTCACACTGACAGAGGGTTTCTTATTTGGGAGCATCACATATCAGTAAATACTTCTTATTTCAAACCCACAAGGCATCAACACCAAGGCCTCCAACTACTTGCAACAAAACCATATGGTCAAGACTATTTTTTCTGGATCTGGCTACAACAAAGTTATATTGTGAGCATGATTGTGCATAACATGCAATATGACACTTGATTATTAGAAACTGAATCAAAATAACAGTAGTTCATGTTACTTGCATGCAAATGACTGCCCTGTATCTGAATGCAAGCTGTCTTGGGTACTTCTTATTTAAGTAATTAATCATTAAAAATGCTCTGCTCACAGAGAGTACTTCTCTTCCACTCCCCATGCCACTTCCACCCACGTGAAATGAGATTTGTGCTTTACCTTGTGTTAAAGAGAGCTGCCTTCACTGCGATAGAGATTGCATCAAAGATGTTCCCACCACATTCCAATAACTGGGGAGGAAAAGAAGAATCTCTTTAAAAGAAAATCAGGCTAGTGCCTTTAAATGAAGCCTTTACTTTATTTAAACCTACTTGAAAAGGAAGAAAATTAATTACCAGAACAGGTTTTTAAAAAACAAAGTTGTCTTTAAAGCCTATCTATGAAAAGAAACAGATAGGAAATTAAGATTTCAGCTAACTGTATTATACATGCAAAATAGAAGAGTTAATGCACTTCATAATAAAATTAATGATAAAATTTAATAATAGAAGCTGAAATGAAACCACCACTGTTCTTAATCTTCTTGTGCTAAGGTTCTGAACTAGACTATGACCAGAATACTCTTTATAAACTCATCACATTAATTCTTTAGTGTTAAATCAAGCCAATCAATTTTCTATATTTTATTTCAAAGAGGAGCCTTTTTTAAAATATCAGCCGGAAAAAAACCACCTGGGAGAACTGCTTTCACAGAAGAAACACACACTGTCACTGAGAACCTGGTATGGAAAGCCAGTTATATAGGGTAGTTATGAAGGCACATAGTCATTTATTCTCTTTATGGGAAAGAGTCATCGTCAGGTTTGTCTCGTAGCCGAAAGCGATCTAAGGAAATCCTGATGTCAAAGTCTATTTCAAACGAGTGCTATCAACAAGTGAAGTGTGTGGAGGGAGCTCAGCTTCTTCCCAGGAAGATCTGGAGAACAACAGTCAAAGGCAAAAGCAGCACTGCACACAAGATAGAAAGGGAGGGCTCCCATAACCACTAATACCTCCTGCAGGCTGCCAGACAATCAGAGATCTGTCTGTCCATAGCCTGCTGTCACTCCTCTGACAAGCTCAGCTCTCAGCTGCCAGTACTGTTTCCTGAGAACACACACACACAGAGCAAGCATTTGGAACTACTTCAGCAAGAACACATGGATGCTTCCCCATGATATCAATCTATGCTGCATGATGAGAGCAAAACAAGTTTTGCAATCCCGATGGCATTGATGGTTCTTCAAAATCTCTTAAAAAATGAGATGAACTGCATGGGGAGCAAATCATAAACGAGATATTCTGTAAAGACAGTTTCTTTTTATTAAGACAGACTGAATAGTGTAAAAAGAATGACAAAAAGTTGGGATAGAAAGCTAAATACAAAGGTGATCAGATTATTTCTTTGCAAACAGCTGCTGGATACAAAGAGGTTAACTTGCCCCTTTCAGTCATTATTGGATTTTACTTGGTAACACAGTAAGCCCCACAATATCTTTGTTATTAAAACACAATAATGGGATGTGCCTGCACTGTTGCTAGGCTTGTGTTCAGGCTGATGTTCTAAAGCCTTATCTGTACTACAGTGGCTCCTAGAGGCAAGGAACACAGCCTGCACAGAGCATGGTGCAGAGAATTCCTCTGCAAAGAAACAAACACTTTTCTTAGCTGAAGCACCTTGTACTGACATCCCCTGCATTTATTTTTTTTATTTTTAGGACTAAGAAAGTCTGCACAACTGTGAATTATGGGAAGCAGAGGAGTCTTCACTGCTTTTAATTTACTGATGTGCAAGTGAAAAAGTTATTGGAAAGAAATGATAACACATTGTAGACCTCACCTTATTCAGAGAAGCTTTTCCTCCAAAAGTAGAGATTCCTAAGTTCGTTTTTTTTATCAGACTGGAGCAGGGGAGAATAGAAGACATGAGGAAATGCTGCAAGGTGCTCAGTAGTGAACTGCAAAAATTTCAAGAGAACCTAATGCACCCTGTCCTCCTGACATACAATCTACTGTGACCGGATGGGGAATTATAAGAGATTGCACACTTTGATTCTCCTTGCTTAGCACAGCAGACTGATGGGGCAAATTATGTGGAGAAGGCTATACATATATATAAGAACCCACTCAAAAATGCCTAAAAGCTTATTTCCGACATCAATGGCTTGCTTAGAAAAGGAAAGAGATTGAGGGAAACACAGAGAGGGTGAGAACAGGCTTTTGTGGTACTCCACATTCATAAGCTACTACTTGGAAGTGGAATGCCTTCCATTATTAAGAAAAAAATCCATACACTTTGAAAGGTCAAGGTATATATTCTTGACCTTTGACACATATATCTCAATTTGTCTATAGGTCTGCATCTTTGTGGTGTGCATGGCTGAAGTTACTGTTTTTCCTTGTCTGACTGTACAGAATTATAGCAAGTCCCCAGTACACTGACTACTAGCAAATATTTGAGAGATGTTTTTAATCGATAAAGCTGCATGACTCCACAAAACACACCATTTTCTCTTTTGAGGCTGCATGTGTCAAATTTTGTTTACACATATGAACTGAATATAGATGTTTCAATCAAAGTGCACATGGCTTAATTGCATAGCAATGGAGTATTTCCAGGCTCATAACATTCTTTCTGGATCTTTGTCATTTGGAACAAGAGACTTCCAGACAAGTACCTTCACACTTGAAGGTACCAGTATTTTCAGCCTCACGACAGATTTAAGGCTTATTTTCCCTCCAACTTAACTATGCAACACAAACATCAATGTAAACAATTTCCAGGAATTCTGAAGGAAAATATCACCCAAAGGACTCTCGATGAGTGTTGTTTTCATACTCAGAATCTGTCTCCTTCAAACGACAAATAATATGAGTTGCTCCTTATATTAGCCCAGGTGCCATCCTTCCACCACACCCTACTAAAAGGAGAATTCTATAGGAATGATTCAGCAACAGCAGCTTCAGGAAAATCTGTAGGTGTCAAGCACCTAGATTAACTATACACTATCACACGTAATATACATGTCTACTATTTAGGAAAGGAAATATTACAAATAACGTCAAAAATGTGAAAATACAGAGGCCTGAGGTGGAAAAAAAAGTCGGGGGTGGAACAGAGTAAGAGAGAAATGTTAACAGTATCTTGTTCTAACTGTACCAACAGCTCTTCAATGGCTCACACACAAAATCCCTGCAGAATATAACATTAAAAAGACTCATCAAGTTTAGAGTTGTAATTATGAACCTGCAACAGATTCTTTATTGGCACTGTAAAAAGAGCTAAATGTAAAATTGCTCACATAACACAGGCCCTGGAGTTCATAATTCTGATACAACTAGTAGCATGAAAACAACGAAGCTGTTTTTCTCTGTAGCTGTGGACAATCAACAAATCTGTCCAGGAAGAATCAGATAATGACCAGCTGTATCTCAAACAAAAGCTATACAGAACAGTGTATATATACATATATACACACAGAAGCAGACAGCTTTATGAAAGTCTTTGTTTATGCAGTGCCTATGCAATGTTAAGTAGCATGTTGCTTAAATAAGCACAGCATTTAATATTCTGTACCTCTGCTTGTAATTACCTAGTAACTAAAGGCTCCAGTGTGATTTCTCAGAACTAACACTTCATTCTGCATTAAACCATGCCAAACTGCAATAAGCCAGTGACTTGGGCTGCTAAAGCACTCACCAGAGGTACATATTCCATCATTCTGTAGGTGGACTGTCGTGGCATGTACCGTATCTACCATAATTAGGCCAATGCTACTGCTTTTTAAACACTTAGTGAACTAATTTTCACATTTATTTAGTCTAAACGTTCCTGTTTTGTTCAACAAAACCCTGTATTTAATTTTCTGGCCATACAGCTTAACATTTTGTACATTATTTCACAGACACTAATGGATTCCTGGAAGATCCCTTAACATATTTTCACTTCCAAATTTGACAAACAGAAACTCAACTTTGGACCAACAAGAATTGGAACTAATGCTCAGGAGAGCCTGACTTGCAGACTTCTATTAAAAGTCCCATGACAAAGTGCTTTAAATGCAGCATATTTTGGAAATTGAGCTGCTGCATGCATCAGATTTGTGTGCATAAAATTCAGTTTCCATTATTATCATGGGAACAATATTCAGTTTATCTTCTACGTTCAATACATATATACAACTTCCATCAAAAAGCACCNGTTATTGTCATGGGAACAAATATTCAGTTTATTTTCTACATTCAATACATTCAATATTTTCTACATTCAATACAACTTCCATCAAAAAGCACCTAGGCTAAACCTAGCTTTTGCCAGAAAAGTTTCTATTTTACTTTACTGAATTGGTAGTGGTAAGAGTGCAAAGAAGCAGACAGGATGGACAGTTCTGTTAGGGCTAACATACAGCCATCATAACTTACATTCATAAGAACAATATATGTGCTGTTACACCTAGCTTGGAAGAGTAGTTTACCCTTCTTGAGTGGCAATTTCCATGTCAGTAAAAGATCACTGATTTTTATCTGGGAGAGATTTGGAGTATTCAATATTTTATTAGTTCTGCAGTGGAACAGCAGCATCAAGAAGAGTAGAAAAACAGCAAGCTGAAATTAGTGATTAACTACTAGAAGTAGATTCACAAGAAAACGGCCATCCATGCTGCGATACATTATATGACATTATGAGAAGTCTTTTTTTGCATAAGAAAATACACAAGGTTATGCTAAGTCAGTCTCTGCCTTAGAAAAATTTTGTTGAATCTTAGTTTTCATTTCTGTACTTACCAATACATCCACATAGAGAACCCAGCAGTGCTCTTTGGGATTAATACAAAGGGATTTCAAGTCTACACTGTTCTCGCAGCTGAATACTCTGTACAGTGTATTTGCTATATCTGTGCCAAGTTCTTCTCCTCCCCGGCCTTCCAACTCAGGAGAATTTGAAGAACTAGATAAAGAAAGAAAAGAATACTTTCACTTCTGAAGCAGCAAATACCAAAATAACATTTCTCAAATATAAAGCATTAAAAGTATCTAAGGACTTATTTGTACAAGAATAGGCATCCTATCTGAAAAGGAATTATTTCCATTTTGCATATAGTGATTATTATTGCAGATAATACAGTGACATTTTGTTACAAATACTAATACTAACTAAATCCCACTACTATCTTCAGTTTCCAAGTTATAGTTGAAGTAAAATTTGATGGATTCTCTCAGAGATTATTTCTTAAGCACTGTCACCTTCTATCACGTCAACCCTTTAAAAAAATAAGTGAGACATATGTACTAAGTTCACAACAGCTAACAAGACAGCCTAGTAATAGCTGAATGTTACATTATTAAAAGAGTGGCTAAGAAGAGAAAGATATAATGATATGACAAATAGAACACTAATTTCTTATAACTAACATGACTGCCTGACCTTAATTGGTAATTTCTTTACTGAGTGTATTGTCTGCTATCAAGCCCCTTTAAGAAAGCAGGTCATTACTCTCAGCAGCTTATGGAGAACAGCAACTGAACAACATATTTTCCTGAAGGGATCTAACAAAGTGTGTGGTCTTCACTTCACTCCAACATAACAAACTTTATTTCTGAGCAGTCATGCAAGAAAGTCCTTGGGTGCTGGCGCCTGGTACACAGCTACGAATAAACTTCTAACAATAAAAGAAAACAGGCCTACAAAAAAAACCCCAAACAAACAAAAGCCAAACTAAACTAAACAAACAAAAAAACCCCCAAACCAAACAAAAAATGCCTCACTTCTAAAGAACAAGGAAATAGAACAGAAATGTCCAGAGATGTACATATGGGAAAACAATGAGCAAAGATTTCAAACCCAACCTCTGGTTTATACAGAGGGCAAGAATATTCTCAAGCAGTGGACCTGTAGCAGCATTACAAATCTTGTTTTAAAATAAACCAATCAGACCTCCACCAAATTAATTTCTCATTGCAGAACCTATCAAAGGAAGTGGTTCCACAGAAGTAGTTTCGGTCTGTTCAAAATTTGCAATGGCAAAGCCCCATATTCTCCTGGTGGGGCACCTCACAGGGCCAATTTCTCAGGTATGTTCTGTGTCTGTCTGATGACACAAAACCTTTGCACACCAGGAATACAAAAATACAGCAGAAAACTAAGTCTTGGAATATAATCCCTTCATCTTTAAAAAAAACCCTAAACAACTAAAGATTCACTTTATCAAGGTATGACTTAAACCATCAAGTGAGCTGTACCAACAGTACTGCACAACCTAAAACCTTATGTATAAATATCTACTATTATCCTTACCTCACAGTAATTCTCCCAACTTGCTGTCTTGCAGAGTTGATGAAAACTCAGAATGCCAGGAAGAACTACTGGATTTTATAGAAGTTATTTGCTGCTACTATGAACAGACAGCACTATACATGCTTATAAATACAAAGAAACATTACTGCCAATTAAGCACTGATCCACGCTTCTAAACTGTATTTGCCACATGAATAAGCACTGCAAGTGTGACACACAATATTATTCAGGGTTATTAGACACCAATTTCATGAGATAGGATCTTATCTAAGTATAACTCATTGCTGAGTCAGGTCTTCAGGTTGTATTAAACAAGCACTTATCCATGGAAGCAGCTTTTATGCAAGTTAACAAGATCATTCTGTTTAAAGCATAGTTATGCAAGCATTATGATCTCTGTGGTAAGCTGGAAGAATGATGCAAACTTCAGTCTATGCCTCATTATTATTTCTAAACACAAAGTTTTATCAAATGTATTTTTTGATTACAAGTGGACACTTTCTTTGACAGTGAGTAGAAAGAACTTAAGACTCAATTGGTATATCACTGTACTTCTCACTGCATCATAATTCCATTATTATTTTAACATTTCATTTCCTTGCAATCAAAGCGAAATAAAGAAGTAAAGTTAGCATGATTATTATTATAATAACTATTTGGTAAATACTGCCACCTAATGCCTACAGACTATTGCAGTAACTTATACTGGGCAAAATTTGGAGAGGGGTTGTCTTAACAGACTAGAAAGAGAAAATGCCAAAAATCTTGGCTTATGGAGCATAGAAAGGACTGAGTAGTGGTACAGAATTTCTACTCCCAAACAGCATGTAACTTTCAAGATTATCAAAATAATTTCAGTGCCACATTGCCTAACAGACTAAGATTCCTCCTAAAGCATAACAATGCTTCTACCACAGATCTCTAATGAATTTCAAAAGTCTTCCTGTTACCAGTCAAAATCTTCCTATTGCAACACTTAAACATCTCCCACCTAGTGCTCAGGCCACCAATATACTGTAATCTACAGAAGGTCAGAACTGGACAAATATATTCCTTGCTTCCCTAATTCCACAAACAAAATCTGATGCATTCAAGGAATTCGGATGTCTGCTTTTCTTGTTGTTTCTATTTCTTACACTTTGAAAATAGTAAATCAGATCAGCCACAAAATTCAAATGTGAAAAAAGCAGACATAGCAATCTTTCAACATCAAGGGCCAGGATGAATTATCTTCTCCAGTGATGACAGGCAGTAAGAATACCACACAGGACATAGACTTGTTTTATGATAATTATTTTCTAGGATCCCAAATCAGTGCCCAAAAAATCATCCCTTCCAGAGACTCGCATTAAAGTCTGTCTCAAAACGGGACCAAGTGTACTCCTCAGATTTTAGGTAAAGGACTCAGAGCAGAATGAAGAGAAATGGAAGTGTGGAGCAGAGATGATCCAGCAAGTGATTATTTTCATCACTAAAAGAAACCATGAAAGTTTCGGGAAATAAGCATTTTAAGATAGTAATCAGTGCAGTCTGAGTTCTCATTATTAGCTTCAACAATATAAAAGCCAAGAAGAACACACAGGAACTTCACCAGGAGATGCAGGGTGTCAAACTATGGTCAGTTACTACCACCCAGTGGCGGTCTGGAAAAGCTTCAGGGTACTGACAGCAGCTCATTCCCCTTGACAGAGAACAAGCTGTCTCCACTTCACTTTTTGTCTTTTGTATCTTTCTGGAGGCTAAAGGACACCTCTCCTGATGCCACAAGCACGTGAGAAGTGACTACACTTCTCTAAAGTTCAGGCTTTTGGCCCCTGTTGTCACGGAAATTAAAGATTACCTATTTCCTGAACTGACAAGATCCAATTCCCACAATATCGATGCACACCTCTCTCCCATATTATAAAGAAGAGATTAACAGAAAATGCAACCTAACATTAGCGAGTTGAAGTTTATCTAACATTTATTTACAATGCAAGAAGTGTCACAGAACTGCCACGTGTCCACAGACCACTTTTTTTAGGAAGGAAATGTCCCTGTTGGCCTTTCTTCGTATAGAAACCACTAGGAAAAAAAACCCAATAAACATGTCCCATTTAAGATACTTCATACATGAGTCCTAACAGCAGGACCACATTCAAGATCATCTTCCCATCTGGTATTTTTTGAACAGCAATCATAAACAAACTATTAATTCATAAGTGAGTGCTTTCCTTCAAAGCATAAGTTTCCACAGTTAGCTAGAACATAGTGATGTACAGAGGCAGTCAGATAAGGCTTGCATAACGTGACGTATCAATGTTACGGCAGATATAGACAATTAGGTCAGAAGCATTATCAGATATACACTTAGTAGCTCTCATACCTTAGCTTTAACAATGGTATATTGGTTTAATGTCAGAGTAACAACATTTTCTTGTTTTTAATAAAAATAAAAGGAGATGTCACATGCAAAACAGCCAACCTGACAATACCAAGGCTTTTATGAGAGATTCCCAAAGCCCTTCACGTCATAAAGAACCGTTTTGGGGAAGTCTGCAAGACTCAGTCTCAGGCTGCAGACAGTCTAGTCTAACACTGAGATGTCACTGTGCTATCTCAGAGCAACCTGAAAACAAGAGTTCTCAGTTTTCTTCTAGCTTCCTCCATAATTCAAACACTATGAAGACTGTAAGGATAAACAACAGTCCATTTGCAGCAAAATGCAAGAAATCTGATTAAAAACAAAAACAAACACCCTTTCAGTTAATGAAAGATGGCTTCACTGATAAATATATAACTAAAATTTCTAATTACTTTTTGCATCTGAAGTTTACACTGGGGATTTTTCTTTTTTTAAACAAAAAAAAAGTTTTGTACAAAACACACTTTTGTACAGACAAAGTAAGTAAACTTATAAGTATAGTTACAGCACAGTCTCTACTGGTCAATACTTTTCTTCCTACTTCTTTTTTTAGAAAAAGATTTTCTCTATTTTATAATGGAAAAAACAACAGCTGACATTTTAGTCATGAAGTCAGGTTACATGCACGTGTACTCGAACCATTACTCTTTTCCATCTGCAGAGATGCTATGCAATTTGGGGTTATTTTATTCAGCCTGTTTTCATTCTTTTATTCCTACTGATTTGCTTTTTTTGGGTTTGCAGGACCAGCCGAAAATTTCTCAAAATTTACTGCTACTGAAACAGTAAAAGAACTTGCTTCTATTACTCAAACCCCTAAAGGAGGTTAGTGGAATGAAGGCATAAACTTCTGAATAATAGCAAGACCCGATTAGTCATTTATTCCAAATATTAGATCTATTTCATTCTTTTCTAGTATACTAACCAGTCAACAAAAAATTCCAGGTAACCTTCATTTGGTTTCTCCAACTTCGGTGTCCCCATTTCAGCTTTTATGCCTACCAAAATATCAGTTTCTCCCTATTAAAACAAAAACATATCACACAACTGGAATTATAATTACAGAACTACTTGTTTAGTTTAAATGTCTATGGTAAGCTGACATTTCTAACTTTCAGTTATCAGATCATTCTATCAGAGTAAACTTAAACCAACATTTTTTTAAAGAACAAAAGGCTTTAGAAAGACAATGTTAAGCCTAAGAACATTCTTAAAATAATTACCATACATATTACCTTTGTCTAGGTTAAAAAGACACTCTTAATATCCAAGACTATTTCTGTCATTTTCATTCTGTAAACAACTCTTTCTGCAGAATCTTCCTAATAGTGCACAGTATATTTATATTCTTCACAGTCAACACATGTCAGAAGTAGTTTTGCTTCATTCTAAAGGAATAGAAATTTTTGCCCCCACTACCAGGAATTAGGCGCAATAGCAACTTCAGTTTTCAAGATTAAATGTTTGATTAGTTCAGACTGAAGGCTGTCCAGGCACTTCACATTAAATCCAGCTCAAGCCAGCCTGAACTAATTATATATCCTGTCATTCTTTCCATATCCCATAGTTTCAGTTACTGCTATACACACACATTATTACACACACAAACCTGTCTACAAATAGCATCAGCTTAACTATTCACATGAACAAGAAATTTTATCAGCAAGGTACCAAATCCATAAGAAATTTACCTACCAGCTTTACTCTTGCAGATCCACTTGTGTTTGATACAACATCTGTTTCTACTTCTGCACATCTGTAGTCTTCACAGCCTCGACCATCTACACGAAGGTCTTCCTAAGTATGACAATCAATATATTGCACTTAAGGGAATCAATAATGAAAAGTAAAAAGAAAACCAAAACCACAAACAAAAAACCCTGTGACTTTAAACTTTCCTTCTCCTATACCTAACACAGCACTAAAGAGGATATAAAAGCAACAGCTTGTAGTTTCATCATGGAGTATGAAAGAACCAACTGTATTTTTTCTTTTATATCTCATTTATGTAGAGCTTGCAACAAGCAATCTGCAGGCAGACATGAATTGCACCAAGTCCCTCCAATTCCCAAAAGAAAGCTTCAGATTCCAAAACTGTAAATATCATGGCTTTAAATGGTACTTAACCTAACACAACCCAGCTCTTTCCTGGGACAGGCAAGTTCTGTACTTTTATATCAGTAATTAGGACTCCAGCAGACAAAAAAAAAGACATCAACCTTCCAAATGCTTTCATCCACTTATATTCCAAAACTGGGTATTATGCATCCTCTGATACTATACAGCTTGTCCCTATAAAAACAGGTTGTTTTTCAGTAAAATTTGGTAAAAATACAGTTCTGTTATCTTTGGGGCTTCTCCCCAGACACCCTTCACTCTTCCTCCTTGGTCCACCCATATTCCTTTCCTAAGTGACAGACTGAAACTCTATCCCCAACGGCAATAACTTGAGAAAGAGCCAGGGATGAGGTGGAAAGAGGAAGGAAAGAGGAGCAAATGGGGATAGAAAGAGGATATTAAGCTATTAGGGAGGATCCAAAGGAGGGCAATGCAGCTGGTGAAGGGCCTTGAGAGGAAGTCGCTTGAGGAGCTGCTGAGGTCACTTAGTTCAGCCTGGAGGAGACTGAGGGGAGACCTCACTGCAGTTACAACTTTCTCCTAAGGGGAAGAAGAGGAAAATGATCTCTTCTCTGTGATGACCAGAGACAGGACCCGTGGGAATGGCCGGAAGTTGTGTCGGGGGAGGTTTAAGTTGGATAGCAGGAAAAGGTTTTAGACCCAGAGGTTGTTTGGGCACTGGGACAGGCTCCTCAGGGAAGCGGTCACAGCACTAGGCCTGACAAGAGTTCAAGAAGTGTTTGGACAGTGCTCTCAGGCACATGGTGTGACTCTTGGGGTGTCCTGTGCAGAGCCAGGAGTTGGGCTTTGATGATCCTTGTACGTTCCTTCCAACTCCGCTTATTCTGTGATTCTGTGAAAATAAAATCCACGTCCTGCCCTCAGCCTGCTTCCCGTTCCGATGCTCGGTGTGCTCTGATGATTACCGCTCCAGAGGTTCGCCTCCAGACACAGCGGTGGAGGGCTCCCTCCCTGCCTCCTTCCTCCCCAGCCCGACTCGCTCCCTGCCGCCCGCCCCCGGTACCTGCACGCCGTGCACGATGTACAGCTTCTCCGCCTCGCTCAGCACCACGGACGCCATTCCCGCCGCCTCCCGCCCGCACCTGCGCAGTGCCACGCTTCCTCCCTGCCTTCCTGCCTGCCATCCGCCCGCCCGCCGCGGGAAAGCCGCCGGGTGTCCATAGCTGGTGTCCCGCCCGCCCAGCCGGCACCGGCACCGGCACCTCACAGCGGGGACTCCCCTTCCTGCGGGCAGCGCGGGCGCTGCAGCCGGGACGCCCCAGAAACCTTTCACGTGCAGTAGGCGCGGCGCTCCGGACGCGGTACCCACTGGGCAGCCCGCAAAACGTCCCGGCCAAGAAGCTGGCCCTCGTGGTAAACCAGAGCACCCGCCCTCTGCCTGCCCTCTGCTCCTGAAGGAGGCTGGGGAAATACCCCAGTGCTCAGAAGGGGATCGCGTAGTCATAGTCCTCTGCGTTTCTTCATTTTCCTTGCGGAGTTTTTACCTCAGAAAGGTCCAAGCGAGGTGCGGTGCGCGGGGAAGGCTGGTGAGGGAGCAGGGAAGAAACCAAGTGCTTTCTTTAAGAGATTCTGTTCGTCCTGTGCCAGATATCGCTGGGAGAGTGGCGTGGGAAATGTAATTAAAAGCTCGCACTATTATATTAAAGCAATAATTAAGGGTTGGGGGTTTTTTTGACAGCCGTAATTGAAAGTTGCATAACAGTCATTAATGTAAGTTTGCACGCCTTTTTGCACAACTCCTGTGTATAATTTTCAGAGTATTTTAAAACATGCGATCTGACTTCACGCTGATGCTTGCTTGGATAAAAATGATCCATGGCTCCGAGGGATCACACAGCACACTGTCGGAGTTCATCCAGCTTTCCAGAACTCCTTGTTCAATCAAATGTACAGAGCAATCCTGGCTGTGCCTACTTGAGCAGGTGGTGTGATGCAGTGGGAGCAAACCTCAAGAGTGATGGATGTTTTTGGAGGTTTTGGCTGGGTCTGGTCCCACTGGCAGGCTGCTTATCCATTAGCAACTGGGGCAGAGCTAATGCATTTCTGGGACCCTTCCCATCCAAAAGGAGTCAAGTTTCTGCACTCTAGGGTTGTTGCATGGGCATTGCTTACTGCTTCTTGGTGGGGAGAGCCAGCAGTGGAGCCTGACAAAGCTGGGAGCCGAGGCTTGGGTATCTTGTCCTCCCCGCTCACCCTAGGGAGGTGAGCAGGGCCAGGGCTTCTTCCTGGGCCAGGGGAGTGCCAGACAAAGGCAGTGCCCACATACGAAAGGGCACTGGTTTGTATATTCTCTGTAAAATAGTTATCTGCCAGTGCTGCTGTCCACCACAGAGTGACCCTTCGTTTGACTTGCAGTGTGATACTTGTGTCCTCACATTCCATAGTGTGAACCAACAAGATGTAAGAAGAAATCAAAAACTCCCTGAAAAAGTGAGTGAATTAGATCTGAAACACAGTGTTAATGCAGACGCACCCTATGATTTCCACTGAGAGCACAGGGAGATGACATTCTGGCTCTTATCTCAGCTCCTGCCTCTCATGGCTTAGCTCACAGCAGTTCCAACTGCCAGGAAAGAGTGATTTGTTAATTTTTGTCCCCACCTCTGCCATCCCAGCTTGGACTCTACCTAATGTTAGTTAAATTCTTGCATAGTCCAGAGGCTCAGCTAGCAAATGTTGTTCACATGCAAACAGCAGTTTTTCAAAGGCAGGAGGAGCCCAGGTCTGGCTCATTTCTCCTAATGCAGGGCAGAAGGCATCCTCTTGCCCTAAAGAGCACTTCTGAGGACATTCAAATTCCTGCACCAGGCAGTAGTGAAGCTTATCATACAAAAAAGGATACCACTTGTTTCTTGGGTTTGTTGGGGTTTTTATGTTGGGTTTTTTTTTAATGAAGGCAAAGCAGTATAGTTTCCTCTTAACTTCATTGTGGTAAATGAATGACACGTGTTGGCCCAAATAAAGCCAGCCTGAGGGAACCCCCTGGAATGGGGGTCATCTGGTCCAACCCCCCTGCTCAAGCAGGGCCATCCTAGAGCACATTGCACAGGATTGCATCCAGACAGTTTTTGAATATCTTCAGCAAGGGAGACTCCACAACCTCTCTGGTCAACCTGTTCCAGTGCATAGTCACTGCACAGTAAGGAAGTTCTTCCTCATGTTCAGGAACTTTCTGTGCATCAGTTTCTGCCCACTGCCTTGCATCCTAGTGCTTGGTACCACCAAGAGGAGCCTGGCTCCATCTCTGTCGCCCCCCCCAACTTTAGACATTTATGCACATTAATGACGTCCCCTCTCAGTAGTCTCTTCTCGAGGCTGAACAGGCCCAACTCCCTCAGCCTTTCCTGCTACGAATGGTACTCCGGTCCCCCAAACATCCTCACTGCTCTGTTCGGTACCGCTCCTCCTTGGGTGCCAAAAGACTTTGGAACCTGCAAACCAAAAGCACCCCGAACCTGGCTGAGGCTCAGAGATGCCCGGTGAGGCAGATCCATCCGTTCCCATGCCAAAACCAAAGAGTGTGGGGTGTTTTTCCTCACAAACCCCACATTGCCCCCAGGCACCCGCAGGCCCGGGCCGTTAAGGCGCGGTCGGCGCAGGCGGTCCGCAGCCACACGGGGCCCGGGGCCGGTGCCCGTCCGGGGCCCGGGGAGCCCGCGGCGGGGCGGGGAAGGGCAG
>VZRO01006558.1:371073-437417 GCA_013397915.1 Daphoenositta chrysoptera
CCCCGCATCCCTCGGCGGGGCCCCGGGCCAGGGCTGGGCGGCGGGTCGTGTCCCGCAGCGGCGTCCCCGGGAGCTGCGGGCATCGGTCGGGAAACGGGAGGAGGGCTCCCGCTCTCTCCTCTCCGCCTTCCAGCGCTGGGCTTTAAATACTGGGAGGCTAAACACGTTAAATGGTACCGGGCTAAATATGCGGTTTAGGTCTGCTCCGCGGCCTTTCGGAGCAGCGTTGAGTTCCCCCGGCAGGAAATTTTAAGTCGGAGCCCCCGGCGATGTCGTCGGGGTCCTGTGACCTGTCAGTGGCTTGCAGTGGTTCTGCGATCTGCTCATGCGTTGCAGCGATGGGACGTGCCCGCCGGCGAGCAGCTGGACAGCCGGTGGAGCTGACCCTGTCGCTTCCGAGGTGGCCCCGGTCACCCGGCGTGTGGCTGCGGCTGGCCGATGGCACCACGGCCAGGTGCGACCTCGGCATCGGGAGTAACGCGTGTCGAAACCATGGCGCTGGACTGTGGAGGGTATAGTGGAAATGGATGGTGAGTTTTAGATGGCAGTAGCAAGCGATCCGGACTGGTTTAGAACGGCAGCTTCTAAGTGTTGCTGGAGTAGTTCCGTAAGGTAGATTTTTAAGAAGAAGCAAGAGTTCACGATGGCTTAATAGAAAATAGTCTTCAAGAAAACAATGAAGAAAACAGGCCTTGGGGAGAAGCAGGCAGGAGAGTGTGCCATTGAGGGATGCGGGATGGACAGCAAAGTTCGTTGAGATCTCTTTCCTTTGATCCTGATGCAGAAAAGATAAACTGTGTTTTTCAGCATGAGAGAGAGCAACTGTGTGCCAGACTCCTGGCACAGCAGAAGTGTGTGTGCAATGTCAGATCTGTAGGAAAGGAGCCCAAATTTGGATGGTTGTTCTGATACAGTGGAGTCATGGAGAAGGACCAGACTGGTGAGTTACAGTGAGTGACTGCATTGGGTGTCTGGTGGTGTACATAGCAAGGCATTAGTGAGGACCATGTTTTTCTTTGCTCAGTGAAAGCAACAAAAAAGTCTTCCGTGCAGTGTTACAGGCATTATAATGATAAGAGTCATCGTAAGGGGAGCCATGCCATTCTTATGTCTTTTAAAAATGCAGCCCCATGTGCAGATAAATAAAGATCTGCTTGTTCAAAGGCTGTGACTGTCAGCATAGCTCTTGGTGCTGCCTCACTGATGCAATAGTGTTTGTCACACCAGTGGGACCTGCTGCTGGTAGTAAGTTGTGTCTGACTGAATGTTCATTGAGATTGAGAAAGTGTGACACACAAACTCTTTGTGGTTATAGGTTTATAAAAGGGCAAATAAAAGGTCTGCCTAAATCCCAAAATATGTGTTGTGACATTTAGGACCTATAGCAATAACATCTATTGGGTATTTTCACGTATGTTTCTTCTTCCTTATAATTTTCATTATAGTGATGTATTTACAGACAAGGGTGTGTATTTCAGTTTTAAATTGCTTGTTTGGTAGTAGACAAAATACACAAATGTAATTTAATCCAAATAATGGGAGCAGGTTGCAAGAAGATGAATGCTTAATTCCTCAGCAGATGCAGGTCTGCTGTGCCCAAGTAGTTATGTGTTTCTTCTGGGCAGCTTCCTTTGCGTCAGCAAAGGGGAACAGCTGACAGTCTTCAGCAGGATGTGTGTATCCTGGGCAATGGTAGCTCAGCTTTGGTGAATCTCTTTTCCTTACCTAATATGAATTTATGTTTCTCAGTGGGTGGATTGCGGTGCACCTCCGAGAGAACAGGAGCTGGCAGTGTTGCATAGTCCATGCAGTTTAAACCTGTGTGTTGCATTATTTCAGGAAGACATCCTCATGGAGCCAGTTCTACTGTGCAGACATTTCCCATAAGCTGTAACAGGGCATCTCTCCTGTAGAGGAGACTAGATGGGCACCCACAGTGGTGTCAGTCTGAAAATGGACTGGCTGTAGCTCAGCCAGTCTCTGCAGATGTTAGTTGGCTGAGCTTATGCTTTTCTCTGATCCCTCTGCAGTGTAGACATGACCTTTTTCTTAGGGTGATATTCTGGAATACAGTTTTTCTGCCTTCCTGACAGAAGACAGCAGGTAATGTAAAATATGACACGACAGAATAGCTTGTTGTCAGTTTTTATTTTCCCCGTCCTGTGCTTAGCTGGTTGAAGCAAACTAAATGTGACCGATTGTACCTGGAACATCATGTCTGACCCGTGCATGTAACTAATCTGAAGCTTCAGGCTGTGTTCAAGAAAAGGAGAAGTTAAAGCTTTCCTAATTGAAGCTGTGTGTTTCCTGGGTTGTGCAGGCAATAAGGAGAGAAGATAGCCCTTGCCTGGAGCTGCAGTGCAGCAAGTCTGCCAGTAACACTTCACACGTTGTCCTTTTGAGAGGGAGTCCAAAAGAGCGAGCCAGCTTGTCTGCAGGGTGTGGGTGCCAAAGACCTCCCCACATGGCAGCAGTTCCCGGCTAGTGAGGTGCAAGGTGTTAGAGGCAAGGTGCAGCTAGGTGCTGGCTCACTGCACGGCAGCACTGGCGTGTCAGCTCCTGTCACCTGCTTCTGGCTGTGTCCCCAGCTGGGGGGTGCTTGGGAGTGCTTCTGGAGACTGAAGGGAGAGATTTATCTCGGCTTATAGCCCCGTGCACCACCAGGTTACAGGGTGACCATACAGAACCGGTGCTGTTACAGGAGAGGAGGTAGGAGTGCAAGAAGAAAACAGAGAGGGGAAAACAGAGAGAGAGGATAGGCATGGGAAGGGTACAGCAGCAGAGTTCAGCTGGAGAAATGTTGGGAAACGCTCTTCCAGGAGCAAGTAAAACAGCAAGTAAAACAAGGACACAGAAGACTCACTGTTAAGATCCTCGGACAACAGAGGAATGTTGAATGAGAGGAAATGCAAGGCCCTTGTTGATGTTTCTGCTGCTAGGCCAGTGGTGGATGGTGTGTTTGTCATGTTCAGCTGTGAGTTTTGCAATAATGCAGAACTGACAGGGGTGGCCAATCTTAAATGTGGTGCAGCAAGCAGAAGTTAAAACAAGTGGGCTGAAGCTGAAACAGTGTGAGTGAGTAAAGGTAGTGAAAAGCACTGTGCTAATGAAAAAAAAAAAGTTGAAAAAAAGACATATACAGGCCTAATGGGAAGGCAGTAGTACCACACCATAGATACAGAGAGGGCTGTAGCAGGTGATAAAGATAGTAATGTGATATGCATCTTTGTTCTTTGCAGTGGCTACTTGAATTACTGATGTTCAATATAGCACAGAATAGATAAGGAAGATACTATGTATTGTATCTGGTCTTGTCTTGAACTGTCTGTATTTCAAAGGGTAGCAAAATTAAGGTTTACACACAGAAACTGTGTTTGTTATGGCAGCGAGGATCCCTTCTGCTTGCCAGTGCAAAAGTGAGCAAAAGAAATGCTTAGTTTGCCAACTCAGATGTTCTTTGCTACATTTCAAAACCTTTAACATACAGCAACTTTGAACCTGGAGGTTTTTCCAGTTCTCTGAAGTAGCAGCATACGTTTCTTCTAGTTGTGATTTTAACTTTGCAGGAGAGAGGTGATAATTTTTTGGTCGCTGTGTTACTAATGTACTGTTTTAATGTATGCCCTGTGTACTTTCTGTAGTTGGCTTAGGGATCTGCCTAGGTGTAGTATGTAGATTTAAAATCTAAATGCCTTGCAGCCTTCATACCTATATCTTTACCTACCCCTATGTGGTAAGGCCTAAGAATAAACTACAGGCAGGGGAATAAAATCAGAGAGTGAGTGGCTTGTTCATGCTTGTGAAGAGGGGGCTGTAGCAGAAGCAGGTGAGAGCCAAATCTTGTGTTAGACCATCTTGTGTGAAAACGTATGTCTGATAGTTAAAGTGCTCTTTCTGCCTTGAAAGATAGTATTTAGAATATTTTTTTAAGACTAGAGGGGTTCTGCCAGCTTCTTTTTATGATTAAAACTTGAAAGCTGCAGCTCTTTCCTGCTCTGCAAAATATATTCCTTATGCCATGAAAGTTGTGTGGTTTTTAAAACAGATGCTAAAAAATAATACCAGTTTTACAGATAAACCTTCCCCTTTAATTTTTGTCTGTCTTTTTTTTTAAAAAAAAAAAAAGTTGATAAAGGACAAATTGAGAATTTACATTCCCTTAATCCAGTGACTTGCTGTTTTAAGTCCTGAGTCAGCATGTAAATTGCAAAGCTGTCTAGAAGACCAGGACGGCTTCTCCTGTTTTGTCTCTCGTAAGGCTGTGTATTCAGGATAACTGCAATGCTGTGGGAAAGCATGACATCCCCATCTGTTGTTTTCTGTTTCCTGGTGCAGTCTCTCCTGCAAGATTGCTCTTTCCTTCCGATGCTTAACTTCAGATAGGTGGCAATGAAACAAAGATGGTATGTTAAGGACTAATACTTCTCTTTTGACACAGGTCAGGTAGCTTGTGTGTCTTTGGTCTATTGGGAAACTGTAAGACTGAAGTGACAGAATTTCTCTGTTCCCCTTGCAGCTCTGATAGTTAAAAACTTACCAGTTATTTTGTAATGGTTCATTACTTAATGACAGTTTTATAAAGTACCTTCTCTCTCTGAGGAAAGACTTATCAGACCAAGTCAGATCCAAGTCTGACCTCAGTCTCTGGTGCCCTTGTGACTTGTGCCCTGTTCCTACATGTTGCCCTAATTTTGTCACTCATCCATAGTGGTGCAGTGTTTTTGTACCTTGGACAGTAACTACATTGTCTTTGCTCTCCTTTGCTCAGGCCAGCAGCTGACAGGCCTTTTGGTGGGGGTGCAGTCACCAGATAACTCAGACTGTTAGGTCAGTCTTTATTGCATTATATTTTATTTATACAGTACATGTCCATTAGTTAAACAGAAATGATACAGACATTAACCAGGAGCTATTACCATCTGCCCCGAGAGACTGCATACCACAAATATTAGGATAGGGAAACCCCTGTATTTGTAATTCAGAAAACATGGCCTTACTTTCCTTTCAGTTCCACTAGCGGAATTCCTCTGGCACTGTTGAAGTTGCTTCTTGTCTACACTGATGTAAATTAGAGGAGGACTGAGGGGTTTGTGCCTTATGTGGCTGCATCTCTTTTGAGCCTTTCATTCTCAGCCTGATCCAGGCCCTCAGGGTGGAGTTTCCAGATCTGACTGACTTCTTTGAGGTAATTTCCCCCTCCGCTTGCTCTCCTTAGGGAGAAGTTCCCTCTGTGTATTTGTGCTCCTATTCAAATGTGTTCTTCGGAGAGGCAGGACTTCAATTAAATCTTCCCCTTCAAAAAGATGCTTCTAGTAAAAATAATAAAAATATGATTTTAGTGTGGGCCATTTTTACTAAGGTCTTGTTCACATGTGACCTCTTTGAAGTAAGAAATAAATTAAAAATAGAAAGTAACATCAAAGTAGTTGATGATATAAACAGTTTTGTAAACAATTACTATGAAGCATTGTAATACAGCCACTTACTCCCTTCACGTATAAAAAAAAGTTATAACTTGGTTACCATCTGTTTTTACGTGCTCTCTATTCTCCTTTTTAAGGGAGATGATTCAAACCTGTGCATTTACCCTCAGGAAGCACAAATATTTTTTAAGCCTCGTAATTTTTTAAAGATTTCTTTATGCCATTTTTCTTCAGTATGGAAACTGAAAGTGTTGAAATTGCCTGTCTTCAGGAGCCAAAGGATTCAGGAGAATCCTGAGATGTTTGTGATCCTTTTGCTAAAAACAGATGCATCGCTGGTAATGTAGTATTTAGGCTGTAACTGTACTCCTTAATGTAGCCTGAATATCCAGGAGAAAAATGAAAAAGTATCTGTGGTAGGCACAGTCGTGTTCCCTTCTCCTGGGGTGGGTGGAGGAGGGCTGACTTTGCCCTGTGATAATTTGATCTGAGTCATCGGGTGTCCTGTGAGCACAGCGTTGACTTCCGTGCCCGGTTCTTCCCTCTTGCCTTTGCCATTGTAACCCAAGTTTGGGTTTTTACCCGTTTGGGTTTTTAGCCCGAGTTGGGGCGGGGTTTGTTTTGTTTGTTGTTTGTTTGGTTTTTTAACCATTTTTTGGAGTCCTGATAGTATTCCAATGGAAGTACAGCTCTCTCTGTCAAATTTGAGCCTGCTAATAATAGGCTTGCTTTTTTTAGCTGCCTTTCACAGACCTGTTAGAAATGTCCCATTGACCCTCCAGGGTTTTGTAAACCAGGGGTTGGAAACTGCCATGCCGATGGATATCTGGATGAATCTGCAGGAGACTGCCAAAAATTCTCAGCATAGCTGGCCTGTTTTGTTCCACTCCTGCTGATCAGATAAAGCTTTTTAGGCCTTGCAGGAGCCATTAGGAAAATACATATAAATACGGGTATTTTGTTATTATCTCTGCTTTGGCAAGTTTTGCAAAGTTTGTTAGATTTTAGCTGCATGAAAGTGTGGCAGGAGAAGCATAGGTAAAAACCCTTTTAGTTAGGAAACTCACCTTCTCATATGTCTGTTGCAAATATGATATGTTGCAAATAAATATGCAGTGTTTTAGTCTATGCAGTTTTATGTACAGAAAAATGAAATAAACTTAGAAATGAATTCTCCTGCAGTTTCTGTCTGTCTGTCTGTCTGGAGCTGGTTGATTTTGTTTAAAAGGACATCTCTCCTGTGGATCTAGATTGCCTACTTTAGCTGTCATGAATATAGTATGACTAGTTATGTGTTTGCTTCCTTTTGATGAAAAAAATTTAACTTTAGTGTTGTTTGTCAGCTCTCGAGGTACTCTGTGTGCCGTAAAAGCTGTTTGGAAGTATTTCTTTAAAGTAAATAAAAAACCAAACTGAAAAGCTAAAAAAAAGGTCCATGATCTGCCCTGATCTCTCTTCTTTCTATTCTTTTTTTCCACTCAGTATTGTTTTCATGTAATTGGCAGAACTTGAAATTCACTTAGTTCATATGACAGAATGAAAATGTAACCTCTTCCCAAAGTTCAGTGTTAATGGACTTGTAATAGAGGAAATGGTTGCAGTGTACATAGTAATGCTGTAGTTCTACAAGTCATACCCATGTGCTTGACTTCACTAGCATGAGTAATTACATGAAAATCAGCAGGTTCACGATGATGGTGGTTTTCAGCTTGCTGTGAGTTTTACATCAGAACCTCAGGTAGCTTTCAGGTACTTACTGGGTGAAGGCCCACATCATTTGTTTGCACATTCTTAGCACATTCTTTGGCCGTCACAGGCCATTAAAAACCAGATTTTTTTGACATGGCTTATTGCAGGTAAAAAGACAGTTTATATAGGGTGTAATAGCATATTTTAAGTGTTCATTGTAACAGGAAGTGGATTTTCATTTGTTTTGTTTACATTTCTAACTTATGTATTACATGTTTTTTGATTGTTTCCGTAATGCCAGATGCCTTCCAGTAAAAAAAAAAAAGAAAAGGTCTTTGCTCTGTCATGTCATTAAGCTGAATTGATGTATGTCTTGTCATTGTATCTCACACTTACCTAGTGGCCTCTCTTGTAGCCTGACACCAAGATTAAGTCCTTAAGCCCTTTGCCTGCATTGTTTACATATTGTTTGCTCCAGAGCAGGCAGAGCTGACATATTCCATCTGTATTATAAATTAAGTTCATATGCAGCATGATTGAAGGGCAAACCAGTTAGGGCAAGTTACTGCTTCCACCCCGCTACAACCTTTTTTTTTGGTTGTTGTATTATTTATATGAAAATACCAAATTGGACAACATAAACCAAAACAGATGTTTGTGTATGTAAGAACAAGGAATTAAAAAAACCCCACTAACCGGGTCATGTAGGAGAGAAGCTGAGACTCTAAGCTTCTATAGCTTGACTCTTAAGATAATGAACACTAAAACACATATGTATTTCTCAAATAATGTACGGTGTTTATGTACTGATTACTGATTTTTTAATTTTGTTGCCTAATGAGGCCTCTAAAGCAAGCATTGAATGGCAGAGTACATTAAATAACAAAATTGTCCTCTAGCCATAATCAGGGATCTGTGCTCTGTCCTTTTAACTCACTGCAGAAATAAGTCTCCAGACTTTCAGACTGAGGGGGCCTCAGGGCTCCTTCCAGTTTCTCCTTAGACAGTTACACAGCAATAGATTTTTCTTATTTTTTTCCCCACTTTAGCTCAGTAATATTTCTGAGAGAGAGCTCACTTCAACTTTTATTGGAGTGAAACCACTTCCTGCACTTGCAGGAGAGATTAATTTTTATTTCACTGCTGAAGTGTGCTGTTCAGGGCTAAACCCACAGCTTTAATCACTGTGTATTTGTTCAGCTTTCTGTCAGTCTTTGCTAATACTGACCTTAAGGTGACTTGTCAAACTAATTCCTTTGTTAAATAGGAGTTTGCTTTTCCTGTGACTGTTTGATTCTTTTGCTTTGGGATACAGAACCTTAGGGGAAAAAAAAGGCTCAGAGTCTAGGCAAAAAGTCCTGAGCATCTGTGTTCAGGACTGTCCCAGCTTGTTACTGCACCTGATGTGTCAAGTCTAAACTTTCAATTGAAAATTGAACACCTAAATTACAGTTTTCTTTCTTATTTTTTAATGTAATGTGATGTTCTTGTCAACTAAACACTGTTGTCAGGCGTGAGTCTTTAATTATGTCAGTTTTATTTTGAGCTGGCAAACAAGCATAGCAAGTTGAATAAGATTATTAAACACTGCAGTGAAGGTTAACCTGTTTCCTTGAGGGAGTGGAAGAATTAAGTCTGAGAAATACTTGTTAAGTCTGTGTGAATGTATGAATACATAATTGTCCTTACAGAAATTGTGAAAAATGGGAGGAAAGGTATAGATTTACTAGTAGGTATAGATTTATCTGAACTTAGACCACCAGTTCGTTTGGGTAATCAGCGTTTATGAAAATTATATAGCTTGTCTTCCTAAATATCAGGAATCATGAGGCTAAATTATAGCTGTGGTTAAAATGCAGAGTAATTACAATGTGTTACGTGAATTTTGTGAATGAGGGGAGGGTTTTTTGTTGTGGGCTTTTTTCTTGCCAAAGTAAATGACATCCTCACAAGGACATTTTCATCTTGATTTTTCTGTTCTGTGTATAAATACAAGACTGATATGCTTAAACATCAATCCACGTGACTTTCTTCAGATTCATAAACCATCTTAAACTCGCTTGGCAGCATACTAAATGTTCAAAGTGGAAAGATAAGAAAATACCTAGTTCTCCTAGTTTATTTATACTAGTTGTGTTAGAAAACAAATATTGTAAATGGTCTAGTTAATCTGCTTCTGTGCACCTTGGAACTTTGTGCTCCTGGCTTTTGCTTCTCACTTTGGCCACAGCAGTTCCAGTACCTCTCTTCCGTGTCACTGGCACTCAGGCACACAAAGTTCATCACTTCTGTGCTTGAATGTAATTAATCATCTTGCTCATTAATAACCTTATTCTTTGGCTGTGAAAGAATAATTGTCTTCTTATGAATTTGGTCTTCTTAAAATAACACCTGAAAAGTAAACTATCATCTCCTTCCCTGTTGAGATAGGGGCAGCAAAATCTCCATTTAGGTTGGTGTTAGGCAGAGTAGAGCTTTCTTCTTGTACTTGGCAGAACTTAGCCATAAAATTTGGAGAAAAGTTTGAAATCCTAGGGATTTCTGCAATTCTCTCACAATGTTTTCTGTAAAATACATCCATTTTTAAACACTTAAAGGCAAAAATAGCTTCAGTGTGAACTTTTTTGGCAGAAAACATAATTAATAGTGTACATTTTCTCTGAATTAAAATGGCATAATGAAAACTCTTTTTTGCAAAACCGTGAGAAGAAGGCTTACATTTTGAAATAGCAGGAGGCTGATTCCTTCCATTCAGGGATATGCAATTCAGTGTATTTGGTAATAGAATCATTGTAGCCCTTTTTGTAGAAGGTGGGTCTTTAGAGGGTGTAGTGTTATGAAGCATTTGGAGTACTGAGCAAATACTCCGAGTAGAAGTGTCTTTGGAAGAGGTTGCTGGGTGTGTAAAGAGCTGCTTTCAAAGTGTAGCATTCCAGGTGTGCTCCAACATCGAGTGGTGGATGGATTGAGTGCAGATGGATTGATCCCTTGCCAAAGACGTAGGAGCACCTTCTCTGTTTCCTCAAATGCCTACATTTGGTGGGAGTTACATTGGAACTACAGCAAGCAGGGCACATACCTGGAGCATTAGTGTTCCTGGTTCCAAGATGGATCTTACCCTCTGGATAGACAAGGTGTCTGCAGAGCTGGAGAGGAGAGGACGGGGTCAGTGCTGGTGCTCTTGCTACACTGCACGAGTAGAGTGGAGTTGGCTGGAAATCATTAAGGGGAGGCAAACCAAATGCCACTGAGGGATGGAGCAAAGGTGGCGGGAGAGGCATGGCAAAGCAGAAGACTTGCAGGGGACGTAAGGCCAGAGGAGGAGGTGAGAGTGGGAGACAGATGTTGGGAAATTACATCCTCCAGCCAAGACTAGAAGTTCCTTGTCAAGATCTTTTCTAGGTTGCTTCTTAATCAGTTCCTGCAAATCTAACTCTACAGCTGTTTGTTTTTGCACTTTTACCCCAAAGCTGTGAGTCAGTGGGTAAGGAGAAAGGAAACCTCTTCCACTTGCTAAGTTTCCCATTATGTGTATGAAAGACCCTCCCTTCCCCAAATCTGAAGCAGCAAAGAGCAACCGTGCCAGCTGTGCCAGGACTTTCTCTTCTTCCCTCACGTGACAGCGCTGAGTTCTTGCTTCAGTTCCTGTTGCGGCAGCTCGTGTTGGCTCCTACCTGATGACTTTTTCTTCATTAAAATGCTTGTTGCCTTTCTACTTAGGGAGGTGGAGGTGGCACACAGGTAGACCTAGTGTGTAATTAAGCACTTCTTAAAAGCACTTAGAGTCTTCTGAGTAAGGAGTGTTCCGATAAGCGCAAGAGTGTGGTTTCCCAATCCATTATTTTTTGTTTGACTTATCTACCTTTTCTTCTTTTTCATTTTGCTTTCTGCAATTTTCCCACGTGATGACCATGCCATTACACGAGCAGAAGTCTGGATGTCTGGCAGAGCAGTGAGCATTGTTTCTGACTCTCTTTCAGATGCAAGTATGGACATAATAGCCTATGATGATTACTCCAGTCCACCGCTTCAGAGATATTGAAAGGACACCTGAATACCTCCAGCCGGAAAAGTGTGTTCCACCTCCTAGCCGCGCTTCCCTGGGAACAATGTGGTTTATTCGAGATGGCTGTGGTATTGCATGTGCTGTCGTTACCTGGATGCTGGTGTTCTATGCCGACTTTGTAGTCCTTCTTGTCATGCTAGTTCCATCGAGAGATTATGTTTATAGTGTCATCAATGGCACACTGTTCAACACCTTGGCTTTCCTCGCTTTGGCTTCACATTTTCGTGCTATGCTGACAGATCCAGTAAGTATACACCTCTCTCCGTGTGTCTCGGAAAGAACAGGCGGTGTTTTTCTTGTCTGCTAGATGTTGGGTAACTCAGTTGCTGAGTGAGTGGCAGATTTAAATAACTTTTGTGTGTCAGCCTGCTGAGTGAGGCTGCTGATGTGGTATGCTAATTTTTCGTCCCACTCAAGTCGGATGCAAAGTCAAGGACCCAGCGTTCGATTCCTGGTGTGTGAGCAGCTCCTCTTTTTGCACTGGGAAGGAGAGTGTTTCTTTCTGATGCTGTTCTCTCCCCAGTGGCAGATCTCGTGTTTGTGGCTTGTTGTGTCTTGACAAACAGGAAAGCTGGAAAAGCTGGTTTTGGTTGTCTGCCTTGGCAAGTATTGCTTCAGCAGAATGGAGCAGAACGTGTGTTGTTTTGAAAAGCTCTGTTACCATCTCTCATTCGACTGATTTTGTTGAGTGTATTGGACAATACTGAAATAAATATGGTCTGAGCATGCTAAGAGCTGGCAGTTCTTAGGCAAGTTGGGAAGCATCAGAATTGTGAGATCCCCTTGTATGTATCCTTAGGACATTGCTTTGAGAGATCAGATCTGCTGCTTTCTAATCTTTCAGTTAGAGACAAGATGAAGTTTAGCACCTTCAGGTGCTAATTCTGAATGGTCTGTGATGGTTTATTTTGCTTAATAGCCTCTGGACAGTAGACTCAATCCAAACCCCATCTGCACTAGTCAGTGGAAGGAAGGACAAGCTTAGACTTCTCCAGTCCACTTCTCACAAATGTTGTTGTTGCTGTTGGGAGTGGTGGTGTGCCCCTGATACTCTGTTCCTTCCAAATGTTATTTCCCCCTTGAAATCTTGTTAGGTGTCATTAAGACTTCAGTATAATCTGTTTCTTAGATTCCAGCTCTTCCAGGAACCACAGCACTTCAGAAATGGCTTGATTTGGGGGAATCTCACAATTTATGGTAAAGACTGTGGAATTACATGCTACTGCTGCTGGGCAGAAGTCTAAGCAGTAGTTTAGCCTCTGAAACTTTTGATCATTGGACTCAGAAATAGAGGGCTGCAGCAGTTTGTTAGAAAGTTTGTATCCTAAGGGTGGTTGTTAATTATTGTGTGTTGTGTGACTTCCATGCCTAGGGACCTTCGCTGGAATTATTTTGCAGAATTAGCAGCAGCTCTTCTGAAACAAAAGCTGTATTTTGAAATGGGCTAGGCTAGCAGTGTCGGACAAACAGATACAATCTCTGTCGAGTGTAATTGGCAAAAGATATGTTCATTCCTAGTGTGAGGTAGGATTTATGTATGGGGATGGAGAGCCAGTGGGATTTTGTTTCAATTTTTTAATGAGCAACTCAGCTAAATAAAATGCAAGAGGGAAGATACAGAGAAGGGATGCTCTAACATCTGGCAGACAGTGATAGTCTGGGATTAAGGAAGCTTCCAGGACACGGGGAACCAGGAGCACATGTAGGATCAGAATGAAACAGAAAGCATTGCTGAGGCAAACAAGCAGAGTTCTTATTATAAATAAATGAACAACTCAGTTCTTCACAACTGATAGCATGTGTCCTGCATTTCAGGAACTGCATCCAGTGGGTCCTTGCTAAAAACATCCCTAGAGATTTGAGCTTTGCTGCATACTGAAGAGAGAGAACATGAGTTGTAGCATTTTGTGGAAATTGGTTTTGGTAATTTTTAAATTTGTCAGGCCTGTTGGGAGTTTTTGTGGGGTAAAAAACCCCAAAGACTGCTTAATAAAGCCTTATGGTACTGGTTTAATGGCAGTTCTCTCACTCATGTGTATCATTCCTGTTTATTGCTGTTAGGAGGTTGTATAGATGAATTAAAAGGAGACTGTTCCATCAGAAGTCTATTGAAATACTGCATCTTTGTTCTTATTTTTTTTAAAAAAGGCTTAAATTCACAGAAGTAAATTGTGCCAATGTACCAGCAGTGGTTTCATACACCATGTTTCATGTCTTTTTTTTATTTTTCTTTTTTTTTTTTTTTTTTTTTTTTTTTGTGAATGGGGGTTTTTTTGGTTNTTTTGAGCAGAGGGAGTTTCTTTGGTTTGGTTTTTTTTGAGCAAATTAATGTCCCTATAGAGACTGGAAACTCATGAACTTGGGCTCCTGTAGCAGCAATATGTTACCCATTTAAAGATATACTTTAAAGTGGAAATTGCACAGCTAAGAATGTTTTACTGAGTCTTATTCAGCTGTGATGATTCTTAATGTTCATTGTTTGAATGTTAAACGCTAATTTAAATAACAAATACACAATGGAAGCATAACTACAAATACATGAGTTGTTTACCAGCAGCTCCTAGTGTACACAGTGATACTTCAGAAGAAGCTGCTTCTACTGGCATAAAACTTCCATGGTTTTCAGTTTGTGATATGAAACATTGACATAAATTTGCTCATGTGAAAAGAGGGATGAAGATTCTTAAATATTTTAAGGTTATTGTAGGATTACAAAAGACTTAATTGCTTAAGTGAAGCTAGTATTACAAAAGACTAATTGCTTTATTGATTTTTAAAAAAAGCAATGAAAGCCCTACCAAAATTATGTTTAAGTGTGTGGTTCCATATTTTAAGACCACATTTACATTTCTTTTCTGAATCTTCTTGCTCTTCTTGAAACTCTGTTGATCTTAGGGAAGTTTTTATTTATTTTTCTTCCTTCCCCTGCCACAGTTTTAAGTCATCCTGTTGTTCTTAGCAGCCGTAATGTCCACAAGTTAATCTCCTGGTTTGTTTTTTTTTCCTGCAGGGTGCTGTACCCAAAGGTAATGCCACAAAAGAGTTCATCGAGAGTTTACAGCTAAAGCCAGGACAGGTGGTTTACAAGTGCCCAAAGTGTTGTAGCATCAAACCCGACAGAGCACATCACTGCAGGTAAAGTCTTTTCTGAGGATGGCTGTTTCATCAAGACCTCAAGAATTATTCACCAGTGTGCCTTGTTGTTGGAGTCTGAGACTGGAGTGGGTCAGTTGAGGGATTGGCATACAAATTCTGTTGCCAATAGTACCAGACACATTTAAGCTTCTCGGAAAAAATCTCATACCTTTTCTGACAAATTTTCAGATACAGGAGGCTGAGGCTACTTCGTGCAAAGTGAGAAACACTTAAAATTTTTGAGTGCTGTCTTGGCTCCCAACTTGTAACTGACATTCCATAAATTTTCATGTAAACATGACTTGAAAAGAGACATAATGCATAGAAAAGAGACCAAATGCATAGAAATACATGAAACATCTCCCAAAGGGTCAGTGTCTTTTCCATTTTTGTTTTTATTCACAAACCCATTTGTCTAACTGTGTAGTCTATTTAGAAGTGGTATTTAAGTTAAAACTGAAGTGCAGGTAACTCTATATATTTTTTAAGAGTTCAAAGTTCCACATTTTCATTGAGGACCGTGACTTTGTTTTGTGCTGTGTGATAGATCAGTATGCCTACTGATCTTTCATGTCCTCCTTTCTTTTTCTGGTAGGATAAACTTCCCAGAAGAGAGTAACTGGTAGTGAGCTTTTTAGTACTAAAGGCAGTGAGCAAAAAAATAACTACTTCCTAAAATTCTCTTCTGCTTTTAAAGCAAGCAAACCTGCTTTCCAGTAAGTAGTTAATAAGTTTGCACTGGTGTCACTTCCTTACCTACTCAAAAACCAATACATACAGAGAGAGCTCATACCTGGGCTACTGCTGATTCATGCAGTGGTCTTGTGGGGAGGGAAATACATGGTAATGAGCTGAGCAAACTTGTCCTGCTGTTTGCTTTTTTCATGTTTGTTTTCAGAGCTTCAGTTTGCAAATGTTCTTCTTTTTTGTTGTCGGGTTGTTTTTTTTTTAATTTTAATGAAAATCAGGAGTTGCTTATTCAGTAGGAGAAATGTGATCATGCCTATCACTTATTAATGCTACTGCAAAATCCCCTCTGACAGCTTTTCAATTATGAATGAAACTTCACATCTAAAATGCTGTCTTGATGATGACTCGCAGTGTAGGTAAATGAAAAAGACTGTGGCTAAACACAAAACCTTGTCACCATGGTCCTTTTTTCTATGCTTTAAGATAAGTTTTTAGACATTAAGATTTGGGAAGGTGATCCACTGACCACAGATGTTTTTGAGAATCTTCAGTCAAACATATTTTTTTTGTGGCCTAGGGAGATGTATTAGACTTTAACACATCAAGGTTGGGCATATGCATCAGCAGGAGATACTGCTAGCTGTATGCCAGAGGGACCAGGGTGTTTTTGATGAATGTGCTATTTAGTGAGTCCCCTGTGCCCAGTAAACTAGTTCTGCCCACATTTGGAAGCTGGGTAGTTGAGTGGGGGAAAGTGTCTGAGTATTCCTGCTGCCTGTAGTGTTTAGTTGTGGTTTCTGTGTTTCCTTTTCCACCAGCTAGCTTCCTGTTCTGCCTGTCATCCAACTGTTTTTGGTATGTGCACATGGAATAAAACCTCCCCTCCCAGCCTCCTCTCCTGCCCTTTCATATCTGTGGCTTGGCATCTTCGGGTTGTCCCTCTGGGCAAGTAGGAGCAATTGGAGGGTTGCTTGGGTACTCGCCTGTGTCAGAGCCCAGGGGAAGTGTGTGCACACCTGCACACAGGGAGGCATCCTCCTTCTTTACCACCTGCCTCACCTTACCCCTCCTTTTTTTTTTTTTTTAATCACAATGATAGATACTTGTCATACAAAGTACATTTTCTGGCAAATAAACTGCTTTTACCATGCCTGCTGATTTTGGACCCCATGTAGCTCAAAATAATTTTAAGCTGCTTGTTCTGGCAAAATGAGGCTTTTCTTGTTTCCCACTGCACCTGGGGCTGACAGGTAGTAGGGCACCCAGGTTTGCCTGAGGAGAAGCAGCTCCTGATCTGTCCCGTGCTGGGAGGCTGGGGCCTGCCTGCCTGGACTTCCATGGAGGATCAGGCCTATAGCAACTCATTTGTTTTTCAGGCATAGCACATATCCTTGGGGATTATCCCCTCCCACCGTGTAAAGGGAGTGAAAGGCTGTTCTGACAGAGATGTTTTCTATTATTTATTCATACATGCTGATAAGAACATGTTTATGTTTTCATTTGAGTTTCCCTTAAGTGTTTGGGTGTTGATTATTTATATTAAGGTCAAAATGCTTTTTGTTATAAGAAGAAAAATAAAATTAGCAGAGTGCTCCGTCCTTTCTGTGTCACTGCTGCCAGAATTGTTCTGGAATGGCTGTTTCCTTTCTGGGTCTATTGTTTGTTTGCTTTGGGGTTTTGTGTTTTTTCATATTTGATTTCTGTGCTTGTTTGTGCAATGTGGTATCAGGAGACTGCCTTTCGTCTCCTATCATATGAGAAAGCAGCAGAGAAAAAGACTTCCTTTATTATGTGAGTTGAAGCAGTTACTGACTGAGCAAGAGAATGATGTTCAGACAAAGTAATAATGTTTTAATTATTTGACTTCCAGCCACAATTTGCACGCTGGCAAGAATTTGAATTTTGATTTTATTAGTCTGGTTTTGTGAAGTGCTTTAACATCTAATTTCGCCTTGAATGTATATTGTGGTACCATCTTTCTAACTGACTGCCACAGCTATTTTCTTCTAGTATGTGGCTTACCTTGATGTCAAGAATCTTTTCTAATGCCTTTTTTAATTTTCTTTTTTTTGCAAGTTCCTGCTACCAGCAAATGTTGGCAAATAAACCTTAGTCTGTTATTACCAACTTTGAAAAGTATCTTTATTCATTACAAACTTTTATATCTTTGTGGTTTCTGTTTGGTTTTAATCTGTGGACATTTTTACAGGCCAAGTAGATTAAAACTAAACAAAATCACAGAATTTTTCCATTTGCCCCAATGTGTGGTTCAAACCGTATTTTGGAAAGAACCACTGATGTGTGGCATTAATTTTTGTAGTGGTGGTTTGGTTTTGTATGGTTCATTTTGAACAGGCTTAGTCAACTAAGCAAACCACAAATATACATATGGTGGCAAGTAAATTCTTTTAGATTCAGATTTCACCTCTGAATATTTTCCTTACTTTCTTTGTCCCCCAACCCCCTGTGAAATCTCGTGTTCCTGGAATGAAAAGTGCTGTTAATAAAGACCTATGTTTTTTCAGTGTTTGCAAGAGGTGCATTCGGAAAATGGACCATCACTGCCCGTGGGTCAATAACTGTGTAGGAGAGAATAACCAGAAGTACTTTGTACTGTTTACAGTAAGTATTTTGCAGGTGATGCTTGAGGTTGTCCAGTGGGAAGTGCTGAAATGCAGTGTGTAGTCTGTGAAGCAGCTCCCAGTGCTCGCGTTCTCCTCCTTCATGTTTTGGAAGAACTTTTACCTGCCACAGGCTTCTGTTTCACTGATTAGGGAACACACACACCCCCACCCATCCATCCACAGCAGTGGGAAAAGGCATCACAGGAAGCTTTTGTCAGGGGTTTTTGAGGTTTGTATTGATGGTTGTTCAGCACCTGTTTTGTAATGTGAGTAGTTTATTGTGGTGCTGAGCTCTTTGAGGCAGGGGCCACCCCTTTACATCAAACAGTGGCTGGTAGGGTCCCAGGCCATATGTAGGATTCCTAAACATTATACTTGTACGAGTACATGTGTGGGATCACGTAATAAGAGCTGTTTCCACATCTCAAAGAAGGAGTGGGAAGTCTGCATCCCCTTGGATAAGAATTATCCACCTTTTAATTGCAAGTGGTTTATTTTTGTACTTGAAAACCAAGGAGGTGCTTGACTTTTTGTACTATATCTGTAGCATCATGAGTAAGAAAACAGGAGTACAAACTTGAATACTGGATATTTCTGGAAGACTTGAAATGTGTTTCATCAAAGTGAACTGCAAATATCCCGTGGGAGTAGTGTGAACATTACAAGGCTGGGTTTCAGCGATGCTCTGTTTTATTAATAAATCTTCTGAGACATCTGTAGGTTTGAGGAAGTATGTTCTCATATTACCAAGCAGAAAGGAGGAGATTTTCAGTTAAACGAAAGGCTTAGTGTTCTATGGTGTGGTTTGCAAGGATGTGGGTTACGGAACAAAACAAATTCTATTTCTTTCCTATATGAGCAAGCGTGTTTTTACCTTGAGAAGTGAGCTACGTGTTTTAGTCCTATCAAAAGGATTTCAGTTTCTATTAAAACTTGATATCCACTTTCAAGGAGACTGTATTTAACACTTAATTTGGTTGAGAGAAACAAAATAAGGACTGCTGGTTTTATTCTTGGATATTCCTTTTTGACACATGGGGAAGTGAAAGAACAGCATCATGCTCAACTTGCAAGAAAAAACAGAATATTCCCCTGTTGCCTTTTACTGCTTCCAGAGGTGTTTCTTGTTACAGAATCTCTCTCAGTTCTACTATCTGCCTATCTTTGTCAAGAGTTTGTAGGTTCAGGAGAGTAATTATTTTAGCCCTGTCTTAGTAAATTGTAATCTATGTGTAGTATTGCACATAGCTTTTGTTCTAACTTTTTGTTACATACACTCTTTATTACAAAGCTAAGACCTAGTTTAAACCAAAAATTATTAACTACCAAGTATTAAAGCCTGAGAGAAACTTTCCATGCCAGTGTCTGCCTCAGGAGAAAGTACTTGTTAAAAAAATGAATCACTTTTCTGAACCTCATACTGGAACACAGATGAAGCACATTTTCTGGTTAAAACAAATTACCTGTTGTTTCTCTGGGAAGCTGTAGTGCTGTCAAGAGCAAGGATGTAAGCTCTGACAACAGGATACCTTGATCAGTGTCACTGTTCTGTGAAAGCCTTGCAGTATTTAGCTGAGGTGAGGACAGTGAGCTGTGTGGAAGGCCACTCTGGGACACAGGAGCCTGGGTTTGGATCCAGCTGGCATTGAATTCAGCAGTCTGCCTTGTGTTCGCTCAGAGCTGTTAGCAAGGAGAGAATGAGTCTGTGTAGTCTTGGCATTTGCCAGCTTCATGGTGCTTTTTCAGGGGAGATGGGAGAGCTTGATGGTTTTGGGACTTGTTTGTGGTTTGGTTTTATTTTGAAATCTTAGCACTATGCTTTTAAATAAAGCGTTGGGAAGATTTAGCATTTTTGTCTTTGAACTCACTTAGTACCTGTATTACATCCTTTATTTTTCAGATGTATATAGCACTGATTTCCCTGCATGCTCTAATCATGGTGGGATTTCACTTCTTGTACTGCTTTGAAGAAGACTGGACAAGTGAGTAAACAAAATATCATATTAAAGTAACAGATTACCCTTTGAATAAGAATTTACAATGCGGTTTGCTTGTTTCGGAAGAACGCTATCATGGTTCTGCTATGCTATCTGTTTTTTTTAAATTATTTTTAATGATCAGTCCTGGAACTTCATAATTCTTTTTGACCTGCTGGAATCTCTGTCCTGAAAAGTCCTGTTTTAACTTACAACTGATAGTACCTAGGAAAAAGCTGATATGTAAAGACATCTAAGGAGTATGTGTGCAACAAGCGACTGTTGACATGAACACAGCACTAATTTCCTGAATGCCAACAAAAGATAAGAAGAATGTGTTTGCTTTTTTAAAAAGGGTAATGTGAATCATTCTTGCAAGACTGCCAGGAAAACATTCTAGCTCAGATCCAAAAATCCACCCTCACAAGAACAAACAAGTCCTTTCCTCAAAAAAAAAAAAAAAGCAAAACCAAAAAAACCAAACAAACTAAAACCAGAGCCCAAGCAGCTCAAAAAAGACAAACCAAAAACCTCAGCATCACTCTGAAGTAGTCAGAGAGTAAATTTTCACGAAGTCAGTCTGTCTATATTCTTAAAACCACGGATATAGGAAATCCTCAAGGTAATGCTGAGTTGAATAGCAAGATGTCAGAGAATGTGTGTGCACAGGTATGTACTGCTTGTGACTTTTTTTGGAAAAGGATGAGGGTTTTTTTCCTTGGAATTTCAGTAGTGTTATTCAGTAAAATGACTGGTTTTAGTTTATAGTGCTGCAGAGGATACGCGTATGAATTGAATTTGGCAAGGTTGTTCTGCACTTCAAAACTTTGTAAAACAGCTGCCAGCTGTCACTGAGAACATCTGCATTTGGCTGCAGTGGCCAGGGCCATAAGGGAAGGATACATCAAAAGGTAGTTTCCCTTATCTCCTCTCTCAGAGCCTGTTCCTGTGGGGAAAGCACTTTCCTACCTGTCCCAGGTTCAGATGGCAGAACAGAGCTGTTAGGAGAGATGTTGTTCCAGCTGCCTTTTTGTTTTTTTGCAGTTCCTGTTAGTCCCTGATTATGGTGAATCTGTTTAATCTTAAGATCTCATGAGAAAAATACAGATGATGAGAGTCTTAGATTTTGGAAAAATCTGGAGACGTTCTGACATTTACAGCATTCAACACTATGACTTTGGCCCTATAACATTCCTTTCTTCTGCTCCTCCTTTCTAATTACCTTCTTGGGTTTTTTTTTTTTCAGCTCTTGCTGGAGTTTGCACTATTGAGTATGAGGAAATGTAGGAATTTGGCTTAATCCAGCCTTCTTTAAATAAAGGCTTAGAGCAGTAATGAAAGGAAGCACACCCTGGTTTTATGTTGGTGCTACATATGCTCGTGTCCTGACTGCCAGCTTGAGATTTCTAATGGACTTATCACTGTGGAAAATCTGTTATGGTTAAGGTTTAAGAGAGGAACTCCAGGTGAAATTGAGTAGAATGGAGTCCTAGCCAGTGTGCTGGGGGAACTCTGAAATAGAAAAGAAAATTACAATCTTGAAGCGTTGCGGGGTCTTTGGTGGGTTTTTTGGCTTTTTTTTAAACTTGAGGGAGTGATCATTTTATGCTTGAATGTCAGAGCTTCCCTGTGTGTCTTTCTGGGAATGTTGTTCAAATAATTTATTTGATAGTTTGAGTAGGGAAAACTCGTGGCTTAGCAGGTGTTTTGCAGCTGGTGCGTTACTTGATGTCTACCCTTCCAACTCCATTGTTTTGTCTTTACAGAATGCAGTTCCTTCTCTCCACCAACTACAGTGATTCTCCTCATCCTCTTATGTTTTGAGGCTCTCCTATTTCTCATCTTCACCTCAGTTATGTTTGGGACCCAAGTACACTCCATCTGCACTGATGAAACGGTGGGTGTCTCACACTCTCTCCTTTAGCCTGTCTCTCACCATTTGTAGAAACAGTGATGGGCTACAGGGTTTTACCTCACGGCACAGGGAGTCCATGCACCCTTTGTGGAGACATCCAGTGTAATAGAGCTGAGCTAGCACGGTGCTGGATGGTGCTCTCTGAAGGTCACTGTGGGAAGTAGGGTATTCCTTTGTGTTGGCTGGGGTGCTGTGTTGACAGCATAAGGTAGGCATAGGTAGCTGGGATTACTCTGTCGAGAGTATTTTTCCCTGTGGATTGGAGAACCTTTTTCCTTTAATGAAGTGCTTTTATACTGGTATTGTCTGAAATTCGGCTGTGTGTCCTGGTTGTCACTATTCACAGGTTCATGTGCTGGAAAGCTGAGTAGGTGGGGGAGGAATACATGCACGCACACACACAGACAGAGACTTTTTTTAGCCTAGAAGATTTTCCAGTCTTAGCTACCTGTTCAACAGTTCAAAAACTCTTGCCAGAGGGAAAAAGAAAAGGGAGCGAAGCAGGCTCATGGAAGTCTGCTGGATACAGTCTGCTGCAAATCCACCAAGTCGTCCCGAATTCAAAGGTGGTGTAGGAGAGACTATAGTAATATTACAGTCCTAAATCCATGTATTTGCCCACTTCTGTAACGATGGAGCTGGTGACTCCTGAGGATGTTCCCACACTTGTGAGTACTTCCACTCTTCACCAAGCATGCTCAGGTAATTGAATTAACTGGAGCGGCTGGAGAGAAGTGAGTCTTAAAAGAGTGACAACTCTTCTTTCCTCCCTTGCCTCCTTTAGGTTTCTTTCCCCTTGTTTGCCCATGGCCAGTTGAAGCTAGAGTAGGTGTGTTTGCTGCTGTCAGAGAGCTGGGACTGGCATTACATGCTGTATGGGCCCATTGCTCTGAGCCTTTTTTTGCAGTGCTTTTTTTTAGGCTTGGCTTCTGCAAGAGGCTGATGTTCCACCTGTCTGTATTCAGAGGATGTTCTGCACTGTTCTTTCTGATGGGGAGAACCCCAGGAAGAAGTACAGTGTGGTACAGATCCTGCTGAGCTTCTGTTCATCAATAAATGTGTAAATTAGCAATTTACAATTAGCAATTTTTGCCAGTGAAATCATCATTTAAATTTCTCTATCTTTGAAACCTGTCAAGAATTTTTAGAATCTGCTTCCTACAGCTGGGCACCCAAATAAGTCCCCAGGTTTTCCCTTCCACTTTAATTCTGGGGACTCGTAGATCTTAAAGGAACAATGCCACGTTCTAAAATAAAAAAATGAAATATGGTCTCCCTCTGGTGGGTTGTGGGTTTTTATTTTAGGGTGGTTTTTTAATAAGTACCAGTAAGTGTTTTGCTCCGTGGAATGTCTCATTGTTGGTTTGCCAGCATTGAGCTAGCTGTCTGGCAAGCAGTCTGTTTTGAGCAGAGGAATACTTCCAGGTCAAGTGCTTCTTGGTGTGCTCTCTTGCAGTGTTGTAGTTCACATTTTAGAGACAGGACTGTGTGTTGCAGTTTTTCCACCTTTTTATTCCAGTCACTGGGAGACTTCATTCCTCAGCTTGAGTACGCTGTCCCGCCAAGATGGTTCCTTTCTGCCTGGAGGGACCCAGATCCCTGGTATTTTGCTGTTGTCTCTGGAGGTGCATTTACCAGGGATCAGCACAACTCCTGCAGCTGACCCATGTTGTTGCTAGCATCAGTAATTTGAGGCACACAGATGCACTGCAGCATGTCACTGCGCAGCGCGGGAGACACGCGCAGGTCAGGAGAAACTCACCTTGCAAAAGATGCAGAGGCAAGGCACTGGGTGATCTGCCAGCTGCTGCTGCTGCCGTGGGAGAGGGATGCTCTCCAGTGACTGCTCCTACTCATTGTGTCAGCCAGGCATATATAGCTTTCCTGAGAGACCAAATCCACTTCCTGGGCTTTAGGCACAATATGGATTTTTTTTTTAATGTTTAACTAGTGAATGGTTCAGCTGATTGCTTGATGGCTTATTTTTGTTCTGCCTCTAACCTTTACTAAGCAATGCCAATGATTTCTTCAAATCAGTATCTTATTTAACCCTCTCTCCCTGCTGTCAGCCCATGCATGTTTTAGCAGTGATTCTAATGACACATGAAGAGGTACCAGGTAGACTCAGCTACACTGAGCCATGGGCATTTCCTGAACTTGCTTGGTGAACCTGGGAGCATTATAGAGATTATCTTTGGGTTTGTGGGTTTTTTGGTTCTTTTGTTTTTTTTGTTTGTCTGCAAGCTTGTAATGGTTTCCTCTAAAACTTTTCCATCTGGTTAGCACATAATGCATTCAGCCATTAAAGCACATAATTTTTGTTTGGTTTTAAGTGGTGGGGTTTTTTTTACTGACATCAGAGGCAAATTGGATGGCAGGTCTTAAAATGTTTCTGCAGTATGTAGGTCTGAAGAAAATGAAAGCAATTTTATTTCCAAGGAACAGTTTCTAGCTTTAGTATTTTTTAATATAAAACAGTGAGAAGAACAGGAAAGGCAATACAGATGCATTTGTATTTTCTTACTCCGTCCTTTGGATAAGGGGTAACTGAGAGTAGACCTTTCCCCGAATCCAGAACTACAGAATCTGAGTATTTTGACTGAAAATGTGATATTTCTGTTTTCAGGGAATAGAACAGTTGAAAAAGGAAGAGAGAAGATGGGCTAAAAAAACAAAATGGATGAACATGAAAGCAGTATTTGGCCATCCGTTCTCTATAGCATGGCTTAGCCCATTCGCAACACCAGACCAAGGAAAAGCAGACCCGTACCAGTATGTGGTCTGAGGAATTCCTGACCAGCATTTCCACTAAAATAGAAACATATTACAGCACTACTGTTACAAATTTTCCATGAATGTTTAAAACAAAAAGCAAAACGAACTTTTTTATGTCTATTAAATGGCTGATAATTGCAGAGGAAAAAGAAGCCCTGTATTCCACCATTTTAGATAATTCTATATCTCTGGCTGAAACTGCTGCTGCTTTTTTTTTTTTTCCTTTTCTTTTTCTTTTTTTCTTTCTTTTTTATCACATTAACTTTACTGGCATTTGTTTCTCTCTGCTTTCTGTATGGCATAACTAATGTGAAGGGGATCCTCTCTTCTCTGTTATGACCCACCTCTTCTGAGTAAATTCTCATGCTGTCTCCTGACTGTGATGAGCTCTGTGGATGACATGTGAGTGCCAACAGCCCTACACAGACACCTTTGGACTTCCTGAAGGAGCACATTGCTCTTTCATAAATGAACTTGAATGGGGAAGCAGATACTTCACGTACCAAAAGGTGCAAGACCAGAAGGCAACACAGCAAGAGAGCCAGTTGACCTGGTGATCACAAACAGTTAAAGTACTTAAATGTTGCCAACACCAATTCCCACTCCACCCTCCTTTTTCCTTCCAGCCACAGAACTGATTCCATCTTTCTGGCATTACTTTATCTGTTCCCTCCCTTGTGTGCAGGAAATAGTTGCCCCTTTAGGATAACTGTGGCAGATTTAGAAGACTCTTTGGATTATTACATGCCTTACACTTCCAGGAAAGAAAGCAAGATAATTTTCAAGTGTTTAGAATAGCAGAATCATGTTTTTTTGTGTGTGTTTGTCTTGGTAAATGACTTGTTAGAGCAATGCCTGCTAAACGGTGTTAACATGAAAAACTGACATGAATGCCCAGATTCCTATAAAGACTAATATTGCTGGGATGTGTAAGTGTTCCAGGGTGATTGATTCTATATTGTTAGCATTGCCCTGGTTTAGAGCTTTGTAAATCTTTTCTCCTGTTTATGCATACATGTGTATGTGTGTAAGCACAGGCACATATATGTGTAAGGGTTTGAAACTGGGAAATATTTATGGTAAGGAGCATGCATGCTGTTATGAACTGTGTGGTGATGAAAGTGGGAGGGACAGAAGGCATTCCAAAAACGGGTAGAGTTAAACCATTCATAACTGCAACTGACATCTTGTGTTCAGGCAGGAATTTTATTATATTTTGGTTCACAACTCCCATGGGCTCATCAAATGAATTGCAAACAAAAGAAATACACAAATCAGCTGCGTCTGTGACTTCCAAGGAATCTTTTTTTTCCTTGGTTTAAAATATTTTTTTGGAAACTGACCTGTTTAGACTGCTTCAAAGCCACGGGGGAAGGGAGGGAAATCAGGGAAGGACAAATTTAATGGATGTCTCATTTTGGAAGTAATGTGAATGCTGCATCTTTTCAATCTGTCAATGCTTCCATATGGAAAACAAATGCAATAAAACTTTTCCAAAAACTTGTTTGCTGTTCTTTCTTTCTTCGCTCCAATTCTTTCTCCAAATTGGGAAAATCTGTAATGGTTTTCTGAACTTTCACTTCTGTATGCAAGCAGGCAGAAGGATATAAAGGTTAATTAACTTGAGTGTTCAGCTTCTAAGCAGAAAAGTGATTTAATTGGTAATATACTGATCTGTTAATCAGCGGTTTATTTCACCACTTGGGAGAGGCTGTAACTCTGGTTTTAGTGTGTGATGGTGTTTCTCAGAGAAGGCTTCACCTTAATAGTTAAGCTGGATCTTGGATCTTGGTCCATGGTCAGTCCAGCCAGTGAGACACGTGCAGGTGATAATTTGAGCTGGTAGAGAATCTGGCCCTAAAGCTGCCTTGATGCAAAATCAGATATATTGAGGGGAGAGGCTTTAGTCACCTAGGCCATTAACTAATGAATGCATCTCTCTGTAGTTCACAGCTTCAAAAATTGTTTTGATTACAAATTCTACATTCCAGTTTGGCTTTATTTTAATTACCCTTATTAGCTATGCATTCTGGAGGACGATTGGTTACATTTTCCTGGCATTCTGACCATTGTGGAAAAATGTCTAGCTACGGAGTTTTTCTTGCTTCAAATCAAATGCAGATTGTTAAACAGCATTATATAGTACTGATATTTTCAGTCAAACTGTGTGTTTTGTTTTTTAAACAAGGCACCATCACAGAAATGCCACCGGTACCTGTCATCTGTGTGTGGCGATAACCACGACCTTCAGCTTTCCTTGCACTGTACCACTCGGTGGTGCAGGTTGATGCAATTTGAATGGTACTAAAAGTAGGTCAGTATTAATATGAGAAAGGCAGCCTTTCTGGTTTGCCGATGGAAAGTATTTTCTTGGTCAGGACTACCTGATTTCAGGTGTTGGTTCTGTTTTAGTGTGGCCAAGAGAAATTGAAGGACAAACTCAAAGAAAGCACTTCTGTTCTGGAAAACTAAGTGGTGCTCCAAACAGAAATGAGTGCAGGGTGCTGCTCTAAGAGAAGTTCTGCCTTAATCGGGATTTCCAGTGGCAGTGCTTCCTGTGTCTTCTCCTTCATCATCCATTTGTCTCAATGCTTGTCTTTTTGGTTCGCTCTTTCCTTTCATATCTTAAAAGTGCATTGAAAGAAATTAATGCATTTCTTCTGACATTCAAGAGCTGTCCTGCAGATTGCTTCTGGGTCAGACCATGCAGCTCACCATCCCCCTCTGGCTCTGGGCAGGAGCAGAAACCAAGGGCAGTAGTTGGAGAAACAGGGTATATCCTACAGCATCGCAGTGGTCACAGGTCAACCTTGTCTCAATGTCCCCGTGTTTGCAATGTTGTGCCTCTTACTTAAAGAGGAGTGCCCAGTATTTCAAATTTCTCAGCGTATATCTTCTCTTTTCCATATTGGTTCAAAATTGTGTAATTTGAAATAGGAAAAGATGATGCTTTCTAAGCATCATCACTTTTTTTTTTTAATTAAGTGGAATAGCTGCATGATGGGAAGGAGAAACAGGTGTTGGTTTAATTGAATACAGAAAATTCTCACTTTCTAAAATAATGGTGAGAGATTTATGTAAGTGTATTTTTTTAAAAAAAGTTTCATTAAACAGTAATGAAATGTCTTCAACAGCTGTGCATTCCTTCCATCTCCCTTAGATTCTTTTTAAGGCATAGCCTCATGCCCTACTGACCATGTGGCCAGCAGCCAAAAATAGATCACGATACAATTATAAAACTTCTGTTTATTTTGATTACATGCTGTGAAGGGATTAGTGAGGTCAGCTTGGGAGAGAGAAAGTATGACCCTGGCTGCTCTGATGAACTGCTCCCTAATTGGCTTTAGCACAACCTCAGCCTGACCTTGCTTATTGCCTTGGTTAGCAGATGCTGACAGGAGCAGGTGAGCAGTGTTTTTTTGGGGAGGAAAGGATGGGTTGCTGCCCAGAAGTGTTCCAAATCTGTGTTCCCAGTCTAGATGGCAGCAGGGATTGAAACGGATTACACGAGTGAGGGCAGGGTTGAAGCTTGTGCTCACAAGGAGGGGTTTAAATGCCTGGTGTCTGTCTCTCCTCCTGCTCTGTGCTACTTGTTTTCCTTCTCTCTAGATGCTCACGCAGTAAGTGCTCCAGCCGTGCTCCAGCCAGTTGTTACTAACACACGGGAAACCTCTGCAGTTCGCTAAGGAGCAGCGCACAACCAAAGGTGGTCTCCTGCTTTAGGCTGCCAAAGCCTCTGCCTCCTGGTTGCACAGCCACGGGGTGCTGGAAATGCAGTGTCCTGGAGGAAAAGCTCATGGCAGTGCTAGAACGCTTTGCCAAGGGTCTGCTGTGCGCTAACTCTGCTCCTTTCCAGCTTGCCCAGCAGGGAGGTAAGGTTGGGCCCTGGCTGTGGCACACCAAGTGTGGCATCCCAGGGACCAGGGGCTGCAAGGGGTTTTCCCTGGAGCACTTGAAATGGTACATTTGCAAGCTTGGGAGCAGGGTGAGGTGCTGCAGGCATGTGCTTAGCATTCGAAGTCCTTCAGGACTTGAATTTTTCCCAAATTACAACCCTGAGGAATTCCATTTTGGTGTTGTGTCATTCCTTTCTGCACATTCACTGCTGGGTTTCTCCTAAGTCAGCACGAGAAACAGGGCATGGATGAAGGAATGAAGTTCACAAAAGCTTTGCATGCTGTGCTTTGGTTTATGGTGTGTTTTCTCCTGGGTCTGCTCGTGTTGACTCAATGTTACTGCAAACTGAGCTGCTGCTGTTGTGTTATTTGCGAGGCTGACAGTGAGTGCAGCTGTGGTGCTGCTGAACTGCTGGGTGTATTCCTTTCCTCTCACTGCAGAGCTTTGAATGTTCTGTGTGTCATCAAGAATAATCTGTAGAATTAGTACGTGACAAGTGTACTGTTCATCCAGCTCTTCTAAAACTGTTCTTTATTACAGTTTTAACCGAATTTGTGCATTTTTTTCCTTTCCTTGAGTTTCTCAAAACTTGGGTCCAGTATTCTTGCTTCTCTAAGAACAGACTTTCTGTGCGATCACTTGTGTATCACCACAAGTGGATCATACACAGCTGCAGATCTGACTCCTCTCTTACAGGATACAGAAGATGGGCATAAAAAATTGTGCCCTATTTTACACAGTGGTAGCCTTAAAAAAAAAGTCATTAAGAAAATAAATTTTAGTTCCTTATTTGTACATGGAGAAGACTACCAGGAAAAAAATGTCACTGCCTAAATTTGATAGATCTGTTCTTTAAGTACAATTGAAATGTTTGCTTTACTAAAAGTGACATTCTTGGAGGGAGAATGAATCAGAATATTGACTGACCAAGGCTCTGGTCCCATTTTGAAGCCTCCACTCACCTGTACAGATTTTCTCACCTCCCAGCAGGTTATCTGGCTTGCATCGTGATTTGTCTTTGACAATTTGGTAAATGGAAGTTGTGTTCTTAAATATTTGGTTTTAACTGGCACAGAGCGAGCTTCTAGTGACAAGCCTAGGTGTGGCAGTGGTAAATTCTTGATCACTGGAAAAAGGTGCAGTATTTTGGCTGTGTCTGAACTATTGCAAAAAGTGCCCAAACAAGGTGAAACTCTTAAGTTGTAACTCTATTTTGTCACTCCTTGGAAGGATTCAAAAAGCCGTGTGAGAAGAGGTCCATGTTTCCAAAAAGGCTGGCTTTTCAGAAGCCATCACTGTACCCTAAAAATCAATACCAACTGATGCCAAAATACATTAGCAAGATTCAGATTAGATTGTCCACGAATTTGATCTTGTGTGATGGTTTTGCTGTTAAATTTGGAGATGAAACTCAGTAATGCAGGGTGTCTGTCTTCATCGTTAACTCAAACTGGAATAGCATCAACCTGGCTATAGGTAGGCAGTTCTGCATGTGCTACAGTGCTTGGTGCCCAGATACCTGCTGTAAGTGTCAGACGACCATAAACTCTTCTCTTCTTGCAGGGTATTGAGCGACTTAAAAACCAGAAGCCAACCTGGGAGAAGATCAGCGGCTGGGAAGGAATGAAGCTGGCGTTTGGCGGTGCCTTCTCCCTGGGTTGGTTCAACCCTTTCTCAAACCTGAACTGCGAGAGCTCAGCGCCTGCTGAAGCAGTGGCAGCAGCTCCTGCGTCTGAAATAATGACCCAAGAAGAAATCGAGCAGTTTCTGGCTCGAGATGTTGCCATCCAAATGTTGCATGAATAAGCAAAGCGTCCTCCACAATGCCAGGAGAAGCTTTCAGGTGTTCCTCTTAATAATTACTTGTGCTGGAGATTTAAGGGTTGTTTTTTCACATATTTTCTGGTGCATCAAAAAATTCAGGAGTATTTGTCTGGAAAAGACCCTACAGCACTAGCAGAAGCAATGCAAATCTCCAGAGAGAGCTTCATAAGTGATGGGGTTCATAAGCTCCTTTTCAGACCTGTGTCAACTGCTTTACTGAGCTTTTCTTAAATGGCCTTTAAGGACAGTTTATAATTGTCAGATAGATTGGTTCCCGTTCCCAGAAATGTGCCATCCTAGGGAGTCTGGTTAATCTTTGTTCTTACAGCCCTTTGGAGGACTATATGTGTGATGGCAAGATTAGGCCAGCTCTGAAGGTTTTCTGGAAAAACGCATCCTCTTTAGCCCATCCCATCCCATGGGTGCTGCCTCTGGGTTATGAAAATCCCTGGTGCACTGCTCTTAGCAGAGGGGAAATACAGGGCTATGGATGCAGCACTTGGATGAGCTCACCCTGGGTGTAATTCCTTTGGGCTCTGAAATGTCTCCAGGGGTAAGTTTTTACCCGCTGTGCTTGTGGGACTGCCCAGGACTGGTGGTGCATGTTGGAGGTGGTGGCCTTGTGATGGTGCCAGGCTGGTGGGAGCATTCACCCATGGCCAGCACAGCCAAGAATGGGCAAATATTGGCTGGGCTGTCGAGCTGCTGGTGCTGGTGGGGGGAAGCTTTTTCCCAGGGGCTGTGGTTCATTCACATGTAAGATGTGTGGAGCAGGAGCTGGTACCAGGTACCAGGTACCAGGGCTGTTCCTGCCATCAAAGAGAGGGAGATGTGAACACCCTGCGATGGAGATACTGCCTCTCTGTTCGACTTGTCTAATTTGGATGTCTCTCTTCTCTTCTCTTCTTGGTAGCTGGAGTTGGTAGAGAATGAACAGTGCCTCCTAATCTTACTGGGGTTTAACATTGTCCTACTAGTACGTGCCATTACACAGGGTTTGCTTACACTAATTTTTCAGCCAGCTCCTGGGGAATGCTGGTGAACCTGTAGAAGGAACACTCATCACTTGAATAGGGCATCACTGCAGGTGGCAGTAGTTGCAGCAAAGTCATGCCAGGGTGTTTCCAGCCACTGCATTCAGATGTGCTGCAAACACTTGGCATCCTCCAGATGCCAAGGTACTTTTAATTTAGACTGATTTTCAATTGTTGGGGTTTTTTTCTTTTGTCATATCCCTTAGATTATTTGTCATTAAATTTGCAGGAGACTAGAGATGTGCTCCTGGTTTTCCCCCACAGAACATACTTGCTTTTATCTCCCCCTCCCCTGTAACGTGGACCAAAGATAACTGCTTCCTCTCAAAAGTAAGAGAAAGGAGTTTTTGGGATGAAAGCATGGTATTGGAAAGACTTATATGAAGTTTTTATTATTCATAGGAGTAATATCAAATGGAATTTGTGCAAGATTTTTTTTCTGGTTTTGTTTAACCCTGCAGCATCTTAGTGTGCATTAATGGTGTGACATTCAGGGCTACTGTGGAGGGATGAGATTCTCTCCTGGACTTGTCCTCTGCCACAACAGTCCCTTTTTCTGGCAAAGGTACTGGGAACAAACAGAGTGCCTTGACTGTTAGGAGCACAGCTGGACCATAATCCAGAGGGTATTTCCAAATAGTTGTCCCATCCCCTGTTCCCTCTGATTGTCTATTCTCTTTGTCAGTGGGAAATAGATCTAGAAAACATCATGAGGAACTGTGTATTTATAACCTTTGGGATAAAGGGAAACACCCACACTGGAGGGTAAACAAGGTATCCTCTCATGTCATTTAGACACGAGGTCATAAATGTCTTTGCCCCGAGCAGCAGCGTGGTGCTGAGGGAAGAAGCTCTCCTCCTTCTGCCCTAGCCTATGTTCATCTCTGTCAGCATCCCACAGGGAAGGGACGTCAGGGACATACAGATCTATAAGGGATTTCCTGTAGGGAGCAATGGGGGTGTTGAAGGAGGAAGAATAAGAGTGCCCTTTTTAGCTCACATTTTCTAATTTTGGCTTGCTGCTCCGCCTCTGCATCCAGTTAACATCCCTGCCTCTGGTGCTGTGTCTGCAGTGGGAATGGTGCTACAGGGACAAACTAGTTCATGGCTGAAAATCACCTTGAGGCAGGCGTACAGGGATGTCAGCCTGGGAGAGACCTCCGTGCACTGCATTCCAGGGATGCTTCTCAGAACAGGGACCCAACTCTGGGACATGGCTTTGGGTAGGCATGGATGGAGGCAGCCTAATTTCTCCTCCACTCTCAAACCTGGTTCACTTCCACATGAGAACAGTTGTCATTTGCTTCTGTTTCCCACCTCTCCTATTGTTCCTCAGGTGCTGGTATTTCTGGGTTTGTTTTTTTTTTTAGTAGGGGAAACAGAAAAGTAGTGTGAAGAGGAGGATGAGAACCAGAACAGTCATCTCCCCTCCTGCAGTTACAGTCTGAGTGAGAGACAGGGATGTGTCGCTGTGCCTTACACAGAGCATGACAGCCAGCTCCAGCCCAAGATGTGGCAGGGTGACTTCCTATACCCAGGAAATCAGTTCTGGTGTTTCTTGTCTGTCAGTCTCCCTTGTCCCCTTCCAAAGTCCCAGTACCCCTTGGTGTATCTCCTTTCTGTCTCAATGTAATGTGACAACTGTCAGGAATCACAAGTCTTCCCAAGTTGGAAAAATCTGTTTTATCCACTGCTTTTGTATAAACCTCCTTCTTTAATGATTGACTGATAGCTTGAGACCAAACATGATTTTCATGGAATTGAAACTAAACTCACCGTTTACCTTCCCTTCCCTCTACACAGTTCATGCCCTTTGTTAGAGCATGCCTTCATGTTCAGACCATGCTGCTATGGTCCTGGCTGGCTTGCCAGGTCCCAGGAAAGACGTCCTGGAGAGCCTGCTTGTGGTGCCCTAAATGTGGGGGGCTGGGGAGGATGGTCCCCCTGCACTGCTCAGTGGGACATGGTCCGCTGGAGATCCCATCACTGCTCTGACACGAGGTGTTAATACGTGATGGACAGAGTCATGACAAATGTGGAAAGTGTTCTCATACTTCTTACCTGGTGTCTTCTACAGCAGGTTTTCTATGCAAATAGAGGATTTACATCTCTTGAAAAAAAATTTTTTTTGCTGTTTGTAACTCTGCTTTATGCCTTCGGTCGCTGTTGTACTTAGTAAAGAACTGATACTTCATCTGCCAAGGGCCACCTGCTCCTCCCTACCCTGCGGACAGGATGCACATGGAGCCTGCACTCCCTCTGCCTGTGGAGAGGAGCTCCCACTCCCTGCTGTGCCACCACAGGAGGTGGCCTTTTGGGGACCCTGTGCTGCTGTGGAGCAACAGAACACCGTGGGCAGAAGGGCAGCAGGGATCAGGGCAGCCTTGACCCCTGTCTGTGGCCTGGCAGCCACCTGCGTGCTCCTCTGGGAGTTCTGCAAATCTTGGAAACACAAGAGAGTGGTTAAAACCTTTTTGCCTTTTTATGTCCTTCCTGTTTTTTTTCTCTTCCCTTTTTATGGGCTGGCACATAACCAGATGTAGTCACCATTTATTTTTTCCACTCTACTGCATTAATGCTTGAGCATTTGCCTTTTAAATAAACAAATAAATGACCTCCTATACTACTGTGTGACCTAATTTCCTCTATACTTGTGGAAACACTGGAAACACCAGCACCACTCTGCTGCTGGCCACGCTGTGGGACAGAGCAATCCCTTGCTAAAGGTGGGCTCAGGAGCTGCTGGGGTGTGCAGTGCAGCGGTGGGCTCCAGCTGTGCACAGCTGTTGTCTTCTCCAGTGTGACTATGGCTGGAAGAGCTCCTGATGTACACTGCCATCGAGGTTCTTCCTGTAGTCCAGCAGCATTCAGGGGGGAAGGGGAAGAATAGAGGTTGTACATTTCCAGGGAAGCACAGGTAATGAATGCTGCTGGAGATGGCACTTCTTCCAAAAACACCTGAAAACCCCCAAAAGAAGTGGGATAGGAAGATGCATGAAAAATGGTGTTTGGGGAGACTGTGCTGGGTTTGCTCTTTTTGTGCTCTAAAGACAAGGAAAGGCACATGCTGGTACGTTCCCCAGATGGTGAGCTGGAAGGAAGAGGGAATTGCCCAGGAGGGATTTGCTTGAAGTGTTCCTTGAGCTGCACAGCAGCGCTTGGTGCAGGGAGGTCCCTGTGTGTCCTTCCATGCAGGACCACAGCTCTGCTGGCCCCTCCCAGGCTCACACCCATCGCTGGCTGAAGCTGGCACCAACACGAGCTCCGATCCCTGGTCTGCGAGGGGAACATCCCCTTGTGGATTCAGAGCCATCCCAATGCGATGATACCATCAAACCAAATCACACAGTCAATTTTAACAATCTTTATTGAACCACAATTAATTGCAATCAATGCAACTGTGCCCTGAAGCCAGTTTAATTTCCTTAGCTTTATGGCATTTTTGCTCTTTACTTTAAAAGTACTGTGCAGCAATCAAGGAGACAAGAAGTGCCCAGGGATGCGATACATTTAGCAAGGCCAGCATTTGCACACCAAGAAGGCACTGATCCTACTCGGTGATGATGATGGCCTTCTCTGTAGAGATACCTTTGATCTGGTTTGAGATCAGCTTGGCTATGATTTTCTTCTCTCCTAGTCTTGTTGGAGTGCATATTATTTCAGACTTCATGATCCTGCCAGGCATTATATCCCTAAGGACAAAGGAAAAAACAAAATAGTCCCAGCATGAATTAGGGTTATTTGCCACTTTTGAGTATTTTCACTTAAAGAAATAGTCGCTGCATGTCTTTAGTGTAGGTGTTTCCCTTTCCCCATGACCAGCGTGCAGCAAATGGGGCCTGGCACGGTGCTACAGCCTGGTGGTCCTGGTGATCCTGGGGACATTCCCCAGAGTTCCCCGTACTGCTGAAACACCAAATTGAGCTCTGAAGGAAGCAGCTGTGTTCCCACTTGTTGGGCAGCACAGTAGGAGCACAGGGGGGGCCCCTGTCATGCCTGTCTGCCCTGAGCCCATCAACTGCTCTGTGGGTCTTTCTGGCCAAATGTAGTGCAGTTTCAAACACAGCTGGCAAAGGTCCCTCTTACTCCAAATCCCCTAACTGCTTCTTCAAGGATATTAAAAAAAACCCAAATAAACCACCAGAGCACAGTCCTGCCATGGTAATTTCATTGGCTCATCTCCTTACCCCTGATCAAATGTTGTCATCTTAAATATGCCCAAGCCCTCCACCAGCAGCTTGCAGTTTTCCAGGGTCACATTCAGCTTGTTCTTGAAGATGAATGCACAGGTGAAGTCATTGTACAGTTTGGCTGTTTCTGGCATCTGGCAGAGGAGGAAAGAGAGAAACAAACCCAAAGACTGGGGATCAGAGGGGTAATAAAGATGCCAGAGCTGCTGCAAGTTTGCTCCTCACCACCAGCATGGTGGGGGACAACCCCTTCATATCCTTTCCACCCTCCTGAAGCACTATGTTTTCCCAGCTGGTTTTTCAACACGTTTTTCCTTCAGGATGGAGAGCTGTGGGACTGGAGATGGGCCCTGTACAAACTGTCCTCTCCCATTCCCTTCCCTCCAGCAGCCCCTTCCTTCCCCTTTTAGATGGGGCAATAATAAAACTTTCATTTCATGCTTTCAATGCTTTCAACATTCAAATGAAGGTTGAACAGCCAAATAAGATGCCAAGAACTGAGCATCCCAGGAGGCAGCTGTTTGGGAGATCCCCCTGGGAATGCTAACACCACCGTGGTGCCACAGTGAGCAGAGCTTTAACCCTTGTCCCCCAGGAGCCTGGCTGGCGAATGCCTCACCTGGACAGTGATGGGGGGGTACTCGAATCTCATTGAGGTCTCCTTGGTGAGTTTGTCATTTGTTTCCCTGACCTCAGCTATGGCAGTGACAAGGATGAGCACTTCGTCTTCCAGGGTGGACAGCGTCTTCATGTACGCATCAGGTGCTATTTTCAGGGGGATCTGCATCTCTGCAGGAAAGAAAACACAACTTGATGCTTCATCACACGCCCAGGAATTGGGTGGCAAAGTGAGCTCTGGAGGCCGGTGTCCCAGGGTGTGGTATGAGCCATATTTGCTGAGACCATCCTGCTTTCCCTTTGGGCCTAGTCCCTGTGGGGGGAAGCCCTGCCTGGGTGGGTGGTACCTGGCCCCTGCAGCCCATGGGAAGGGTGGCTGAGTCCCACCATATCTCTGCTCAAACAAGCACTGGCTTGGGCTCACACCCAGCACCTCAGCAGCCCTCATCCCTGGCTGCCCTGGCACTTAGGAGGAGGCAGAGAAGCAGGAGGTTGGGTACATCCAAGCCTCCACCCCCTAGGGTTTCTCTGCTTCCTATAAAATTGCTGGCTTTCCTTTCACTTCAGATTTTATCTTTAATGGCCTGGACAACCTTCCACTGGCTCAGAAAAGCCCTGAAGTCAGCAGTGCCGGTGCTTAAGCATTGCTTTAGCTGCAAAGCTTCCTGGCTTCTAGGAATAAAACCAAGAATGCCTGTGTACATATGTGTGTATACATGTATGCATCTATATGTGGCTACCTTTGTGTCCTGCCCTGCTGAATTTTGACAGCAAGAGTAAATGAGTGAAAACACAAAACACTCAGCACTCATCAACAGCAAAAATTGTTTTTTCTTCTTCTTTTCTTTTTTTTTTTTGGTGAGTGACTCATGCTTGGAATCAGCAAGGGTTGTAAATTATTCATCACTGGTTAGTCTCTTGTTTAGCAAATTTCAGTTACATTGCTGGGGATCAAAAATGAAACCCAGGTTACTCAGAGATATGCAAAGCACAGCAGCAAACAGCTCCAGGGATCAGCCAGGCAGGCAGTTGTGAAGTGGGAATTTGCTTGGGTAAAGAATTCAGAAAATAACACTCACCAGCATCACCACCACCCAAATTAGAGTGGCAATCACAAGAAAAAAAAAGGCTGAAATTTCCAGCCATCTAAATCCTGCGAGGGATCTGATCCACATGGATGCACACAAAGCCTGTGGTGACATCTTTGATGTTTACACAGTGAGGACAGGAGGGAGATGCTCCAGCACACCTCACTCAGGCCATGAAAACCTCTGTCTGCCCACACTGATGTATTTCTAACCACCTCCTTGAAACTGCAGCAGGGCCTTCATGTTTTGGTCCCTGCTACAGAGGGATCCCAGTCTGTAACTGAGACTTCCAAATGCAGTGATGAGGGAGGTAGGTTCTAGGCAGGGAGCTTCTGCTCTTCACAAAGTACAGAGCCATACAATGGTCTGTAGCGGAGCCCCTACAAACCCCGGACTGCCACAGTAAACTGGTCTACAGAACACAGCAAGCTTTCTGTGCTTACCAGATGTGCCTTCAAGATTGATGGTCTCCTTGATAGTTCCAAGATTGGCCTGAACTTTCCCGGTATAGTACTGCAGCTGGCAGGAGCCAGTAAGGTCAACGGTCCAGTTCCCAGGAGTAGAGGTTTTCACTGTGATGGCCATTTCAAGGGGATTGCCAGGATGCAAAGCTTCTGTGTTGGTTATCTCAAGGTGGAGCCCAGTCTTGGTGACTGGCTCCTTCGGGACCAAAGGCTGGGTGTTCCCACCTAGCATCTGCATCGAAGCATAGCCGGAACGAGGCCTCATTCCCGACGGGCGTATGAAGCTATAAGCTCTTTGCATAGACATCCTTTCCTCTTTGGAGCCTGGATGAAGAAAAATATGGGTGATCCCTGTATCTCAGTCTCCTCACCCAGAGCTATCTTCCCTTTATTTATGCTTTTGCTGGTAAGCACAGAGGATGTCAGAGCACCTCCAGCCTCTGCTCAGGACAACTTCTTGGTTTATGCTACCACCAAATCTAATGGTAGCATCCTGGACTGGAAGAATTTCCTGGAAGAGACAATTTAGAGAATGGATGCTCTTAAATTTTTCAGCCTGGTATTTTTGCCCTCCTCATTGAGAAGGGTTTAACAGTCTTGGATAACATGGCTGGATCTTGAGAACTGTGGAGAGGAAATGTGGGATTTTTTTTCCAATGGTTTGGAGAATGGAAAGACAAAATGGAGAAAAATGAAGAAATAAAGCAAAGGTCAGCGTGACGACTATGTTCATCACTCAGCCCATTTCTTTCACTGCCTGCAAGCTTGCTCGTGGCTCTGAGCAGCAGCCTATAGGTGTCACTGCGGGCATGAGGATGCCCGGGAGCAGTGCTGCCTCCCGAGGGTCTCCAAGCCTTACACTGAGCTTACCACTGCAGCTACTCCTGCAGTTTTCTCCCGGGAACAACACGTGCTGTGGGGTGACCTGCACGGTCAGGGGTCTCCTCTTTGGCACTATGTTAGAGGATGGGGGCTGTTACCTTCGGGGTATTTGTACTCCCGGGTGATGTCTTCCCGCCTGTTCTGCCCCACGGCTTTTGTGCTGATGTTCTTGCCGATGTCCTGGGTCTCCGTGCCAATCCTGAAGTACTTGTCCTTGCCATTCACCTTCTTGACGACCCAATAGACTCTGTCAGCATTCACTTCCGCATACACAAACTTGCTGTCGTAGGGCAAATACACATCTCCTTCCCGGACAGCCTTCACCGGGCATGGGCCACACTGGAAACGACCTAGAGAGGGCATTCAATAACAGCTGATTTCCCAAACATGAGCAGCGACTCCAGCTTTTGCTCCACTCTCAGACACACTCAAGCATGAATCTGTGGCCATGGCAGTTGACACTTAGCAGTAAATAGTCCTCCAATTCAGTAATTAACTCCAAAACCTCTCATTTATCCCACAGCTGCTTGGAAATTTTTTATAGGTGACCAAGGGCTGTAGGAGCTTTTGCATATTTCCCCTCATTTAGATAATTTTAAGGGTAGAAAGCCACAGCTTGGTTTGATAAAAGGAACGGAACATAACGATGCCTTGTCCAAACAAGGGAACGATGTGTTTTCAAGAAGTAAATAAAATAATGCAAAAGTAGCCACAAAGGATGCTAAACGTAGCTGGAACCAGTGGATAAACAGATATTGAGGAATATAGTGGCTTTTGTGGTAAAGTTATGTGACAAGAAGCAACAGCATGTGCCCTAAGAGAAGTTCAAGGCAAGGTCATCTGTAATGCTGGGGGCACTTGGTGAGTATGACCACCAGAGACCCCTTCAGATGACCCTCCAGGACCATAAAAGGCCGTCCAGTAAGAGGCAGATGCACGCAAATTAATTCTACGAGAAGTGATGTTTATGTATTAGCCAGGAAGCAAACTCTAATGAATATGTATGATCACGATGGAATAATTACCTTGTTGTAAAGTTTCTTGATACACCCAGTTAGAGGAGATACCCTCCGGGTGTCCAGCGTGCTGCAATAATGAATACTTGCTTTCTAATGCTTCAAAATTGTGTTAGAAAGTTTCTTCCTAAGCCAATTTCAGTATCAGGTTATGAAGTCAACTGCATCCAGACACCTGTCTTTGATCTCTAGGAAAATTCCACTTTCTGCCCTTCCCTGAGAATTAACTTTTGGGTTTTTTCCACCTTCAAATTCTGTGAACATGTGCAGGGAGTGTAGTCACCAATTTTGGCGGTTACTCCTCTCATCTACCAATGAACAGGCTCATGACCCCAGTGACTTAGATTGACATTGTCATTGTCAATCTCTGAAACAGCATTTATGTCCCCACAAGGCTGGTTTTCTGCCTGCCAAGAAATGCTGTTCCTTGCATCCTGGGCTGAGGTGGCAGGAGTGAGACCTCCTGCTTTAGAGTGTCACTGCCCCAGTGTGTGAAGGTGTGCCTGGGGAGTATCTGCTTTGCTCACTGGGAAGCATGTTTGTCATACAAAATGTCCCTGCCCCCCTCAGGAGTTGCAGAAGAGCATTTCTAGGCAAATCCTACCTTGGCTTTGCTCCTGAGGGGTTGAATCAATTGCCTGCCAGCCATCAAACCCCTCTGGCAGGTCTGTTCTCTTCATCCAGACATCATTCCACACGTGGAAGTTCCTGCATGCATTTGAGTTGGAAAGAAAAGGAGTGAGCTGTTACAGCCTGAAGAGTCACAATCTCCTCCCTTAATCCCTTAGTAAGGGCAGATTTAATGGGTATTTGCATGAAACCCTGTGAAACCCCTGGCTTTCTCTCTCTTTGTCTCTTGGGCAACAAACCCCAAGCAGTGGGGAAATTCTCAAAGGAATTGCCGGGGCTGGGAAATGGGGCACTGCAAGGCAGCACAGAGGGTAGGGAGCATTATCCCCTTTTGGCAGTACCAGACAGAGTCGAAGGACAGCGAGTTCAGCTTCTCTCCTCTTTCGTTCAGGTAGATGTCCACTCTCAGGTTCTCCTCCGTGTCGTGGGCCGCGTCGAAGGTGCTCACGCAGCGGGATGGCACTCCCAGGCAACGCATGACTGCAGCACAGACAGGCAAAGCACAGGGTCACACCGTCGCTCAGACTGGGGGGCATCTCTGGGGATCCTGGCATCTGACCCCTCTGCCCACCCAGGGTCCTCTACAGCAGGTGCTCAGGACTGTGTCCAGATGGCTTTTGAACATCTCCAGGGATGTAGACTCCATAACCTCTCTGGGCACCCTGTGCCAGTGCTTGGTCACCCTCACAGTGAAAAAAGCTGTTTTCCCAGGTTCAGATAGAACCTCCCATGTTTCAGCCTGTGCCTATCACCTCTGGTCTTGTTGGCCATCACTGAGAAGAGCCTGTCTGTGCCCCACTCCTTCCTGCCAGGTATTTACACACAAGGATCAGACCCCCAAAGCCTTCTCTTCTCCTGGCTGAGCAGTCCTGGCTCCCTCAGCCTCTCCTTACAGACTGAGGCTCAGAGGCACAGTAATTTGGCTTGCTAGCACAGCAGCTGGGGTGTCAGGGAAAGGAGGTGGCTCAGTGCCCACCTGTATTGAGGACCCCTGCGAAGACCCAGCACTGGCCATAACGGACTGGCTTCTTTGTTTTGTAGTACTGCTGCAAAATCTTGACACTCCCAATCCAATCCATAGGGGACGTTCCACTGACGTAATTCCCTGACCAGCTCCCCAGCACGACACCATTGTCATCGTTGGCATTAACCTGTGGCCACACACACACACACACAAAGGAGAAAAATAAAGGGATGAGGCTGAATGAGGCTTAAACCCCAGCATCTCTGCCTACTCTGTGGCTTCCCAGGTGCTCCACAGCCCTGTGGCACCCACCAAGGCTGCTGGTGCTGGCTGGGGGTTCCCCTGGTTGGAAGGCCTCCACCTGGATATCTAGAGGGAGGAGGCACCTCTGCTCAGGGCAGTAAAAATTAACTCTGCATCTTGTATCTTAAACCACAGGGCTCCGAAAAGGGTCCCACCACAGAGAGCAGTTACCGCTCAAAATTCAACCCCTGTGTTGGCCCTGCCAACACAACTGATGAGGAAGGACAACCACTGGGGCAGCTGCAAGCTTTGGAGATGGGGACATGCTGTATTTTGTTAACCCCTTCCCTCCACCCAAAAATGCCTCTGTCTCTTTGCTTGCAGTATCCCAAAGGAATCAATTTCATATGCATCCTGAAATGGTGTTCATGGTCCCAGGGAAAGAAGAGCAAGTACGATGGAGGAGGGAGTGCTGGAGGGGCAAAGCACTCCACTGAGAGAGGCTTACCAAAGCAGACATGGCTCTGGACACATTTGCAGGATCCCTTCTATCAGTCAGACTGAGTTTGCTTTTGTCCAGCAGATACATGCAGGCATCCAAGATGAATTCCTCAAACTGTTTTGGGGAGAAAATGGAAACATTCTTATGTGCTGCTCTAAAACAGAATTTGCTTGTCACAGTAAAGCATGCACTTGGAGGAAAATGTCTGACTAGCTCTAGCTTCTAAACTTCCTTTATGATATTGAATTTCCAAGGCTGTGGGGCTTTCCAAAGCTGTTCTCTCCAAAGAAGGGCTAAAATGAAACACAGCCTTGGAAGACAAAAGCCTGTCTCATATGTCTTGCAAACACAGTTGGAACCTGACCCAGCCATCTTTACTCCTGTGAATAGCACAAAGTCACCAACGTCATCTCCCCACAACCCTCAAATTACTCACAAGAGTAATGAAAATTTAAGATCTCTACAGATATTTAGTCTATTGACATAGGTACAAAATGAACCTTGGAAAAAAGAAAGGTACGTAAAGCTAATGATTACAGCAAAGATTCCTAATTAGCAATCACTGATAAAGCTCCCTGAGGTCCAGTTCAGAGAGATGACAAACATTCAATCTAGTGAAGCTTGTCAGAATATCAATATCAATTCTCATTGCTTAACAGCAGAATAAATATTAGGATAGGAACAGCCCTACAGATGATGCCCTTTGGCCCCTTTTGTGTAAAGACATCTGTGTTAGCACCTTTGTTGGGCTATGTGTGTCTTGTAGATACATAGTCTGAAGATACACCGCAAAAGTTGCAGACTTATAAAACAAAACAAAACAAAACAAGAAAAACCAGAAAACCCCCCCAGATTTGAACATTTTTTAGTGAGGAATTCTGTCTGGATAGGATGCAGGATATTCTGCTTGGGTGCCTGTGTGCTTTCTACAGGGTGCAAATAAATCTGCTCTGGCATCCACCTCTTATCTCTAGCCCAAGCCAATTTGACATTCCTCTCCTCTGGAGTTATCTCAGAGGCAACGTGCAGAAACACCCTTCCTGAGAGAGTGGCTGATTGTGTCCTGCACATAGCTGTCAGTGAAGGCACCACTTGAAAGGTGATAACCTCTGCCAGTAATTTTACCTTTTTTTATTCCCAACTATGACGCAACAGAATAATCAGATTTTTTTCCCCATCAGTCCTCTCCATGTCTCATTACCTGGTTACCAACAACTACAGCTACATGAGAGCAAGAATTCCCTTATGGGAATTTTTTCAACCAGAAATAGCCCATCCCCAGTTTCCACATCCTTTGCCAGGGGGTCACAATAAATGACTATAAATGTGCCACTAAATCCTGTTCTCCAGCTGAGGGTGGGGAAAACACGTAGGCACATAGATGACTCTAAGGAGGTGAGCCCTCCCAGTGAAGCTGGCAGGGTCATTCCAGCACTTTGAGCTACTCATGGGCTTAATGCTGAAAGGATGAGGAAGGGTAACAGGGCTGACAAGACAGCTGTGTTTTACCTGCCCGTAATTCCAGGGCCGGTCGTAGATGCTGTAGGCAGACCCAACATAGATGTAGCCGGTGTCGTTGAGCACGTACTCCTTCCTCTGCGCCTCGTTGGCCATGTAGACAACATCATCTGGAGAAAAAATCCCAGACCCTCAGATGTCAGGTGGTTTGCACACACTACGTGAAATTTTCCATGGAAAGCTAAACTGGGGTAACCAAGGGTCTCCAACGTTCACACCGATTGATGACCATGCATCACTCCCATTTTTTGCTCCCATCATGAAAGAATTTCCTATAAGACTAATCTTTAGTTTCCTCCTGTGGACCCATTGCTATGTGACCACTCTTTTATTATAGCAAAAAGCTTATTTCTGAACACTGGAGTGTACCAGGTAGACAGCAGAGAGAAATGGGGAACAGATGACACTCAACCACACAATTTTTTATTCTGGTTATTTTTTGTCTGGATTTTAAGCCAACCCAGTTCTCTCAGTTAATCTTTGGCTGGGTCAGGGAAACAGAGAGGGATGATACAGAGGTGCAAACAGATGTGACAGATAGATGTCCCTCTGTGTCCTGGCACTGGAGAATATCCAATGAGGAGCTGGCTTATTGCTATTTCCCAGCTTCCCACTGGCTCCATAAGGATGCTGCTTGCAGTGTTTTATGGGGAAAAAGTAATGTATGTAAGAAACAGAGGTGGGAAAATATGAGGCAAAGTTCCACCTGGGACAATCCCTGGTAGCAGTAATTATCATTCCCAGTTGCAGGACCACTCACCTTCACACCAAGGATTGAACAAAAGGTAGACGACACCATTCTCAGGCTTGTAAATGTTAGTGCCAGTCTTCACATGCAGGTTGTATTTGCCCACAGCGGCATGGGGCGAGCTGGTGACAGACAGCAGGCACTGAGGAGGCAACAAGGAGGGATGGCATGAGGGATACGCCACCATGGCCACAGGCATAGCACAAACACAGTGCCACAGGACTGGCACGAGTGGCAAATCTGGGGGCCATGGAGGTCCCTGCAGGGAAAGAGGGGAAGGCAGCGGGATAGGGCGAAGCCTGCCTGTGCATGGGGGGAGCAATGAACCAAGCAGGACAAGGCTGCTGCCCATCTAAAATCATAGGTCTAAGGGAAAGCAGGGGTATGAGGATGCTTTGCTTTGTAGCTTCTGATGGGCTTGGTACTGGGCATTGGGCCCCTTGCCCACAGGCTCTACCTCTTTGCCGTTCTTCTTGACAAGGGAGATTCTCCACCCATTGAAATCCTCCCGCTCCGGTTTCAGCGACAGCAGGCTCCCCCTGTTCTTCACTGGATTTTCACCTAGAAACAAACCCAAGGCAATATGTGCGAGGGTTGCACGGGTCTGCAATGCCTGTGCAGTGCCAGGAAGAGGCAGCTGGATGCTCCCGGGGCTCTCTGGCTTTGCCTGGTGGCCACAGGGGGAATCCTGCTTACCGATGCCAAAGCGCAGGGACAGCTTGTCGGCAGCCCTCAGCTCCCTGCTGAGGCTGACCTGCACCTGGAAGGGCTGCCCCCGCCGCACCACCAGGTTCTTGATGTTGTACCCATCCGTGTGGTGCTGCCGGGTGTTCTGGCTCTTCAGCAAGTCAATCCCAGTCACCTTCAGGCTGCTCTCTGGAAAGACATTAGGAGAAAAGAAGAGAGGAAAAAGAAAAGATTGATGGTAAATTGCTCAGTAAAGACAGTTCTCCTCTTCTTAATGCAGGTCTGTGAGTCATCAAAATATCTAGAGTAACAAATGATCTAGCATAAGACAACATAAAATAATATGATAATAAAATAAAATAAAATAAAATAAAATAAAATAAAATAAAATAAATTAAAATAAAAACACAGAGGTGAACCTCAGACTCCCTGGGCAGAGATGGAGAGAGGAGGAGGCAGAATCATGCTGCAGGGACAAATAGTCAGAGGGCAAGGCAGGAGCTTGTCCCTGCTCCAGGTGGATTGCTGTAGCACACTCACCACAGAGCACTGCACCCCTTCATGCCAACTGCTGCTTTTCCCATTTGGCTTCAGCACGGATTTACTCCCCAGCAAGAATCCCTTGCAAGTGCCTTGCTCCCATTCATTCCCAACACAGCAGCTGATTTTTAAGACACAGCATTTAAAATTACTGCCTCCTCAACTGCCCTTTGCTCCTACAACTCTGGATGGGAGCAGGACCAGGAAAAGCCTCAGCATCTCTGTGTCCAGTGGCTTCCAGCTCAGGGCTGTGGCATAGGAGTGGAGCTGCGAGAGGCACAACCCAGTAATACACCTGAGCAAAAAGAAAGCCCTCAGCTTTGAATGATGATGGAGATTTGGGGGTCACTGCATCAGGCCTTGGCAGGCTGCCCAGTTGTGACAGGAAAAGCCAGAGCATGCAGGAATGTGGCTCAGCTGTATTTCTTCGGAAGCCTTTTATGTCTTGTACCTGCCCAAAAGATATCCTCAAAGGATGAATTCCGTGTGAACAGTAGGGAGTAACAATACCTCATAAGCACTCTTCTCTTGAGTGATTCAGGTGAAGACATGGGAGAGGCAAAAACAGGTTACGGTAACTTTGAAATTAGCAAGTCAAAAGCATAATGGTTGAAGAGATTAATTCACCAAATGTCTTGACAGATTTGCATGGTACCAGGCAACCATGTTAACCTAAATATCAACAAGAGACATCCCTAACACTGAGGAGGCTGGAATCTGCTTGTACCTGCTGTGGCATGAGAGATGCCACATGCAGGGCTGGTCCCAGGGCAGGCTGAAATCAGTGGCATGCTGACGTGTGCTGCCTTGAGTAAACTGAACTGACCACCCATGGATCCCCACCACACTACTACCTCTGAGTATTTCTTCTAAGTAAATATATAAACCATATTTATCTTAATTACATAACAGATGTAAGTGGGACAACAAATAGACTTAAAATTGACCAGCACCTTTTGTTAACCAATTTAATCTTCGAGTGTTTTTTGTTTGCTTGCTGCATGCCAGTCACCAGCCTCGGGGTGATGTTTTGCGCAACGGGGTGTGTGTGCATTTATGTCAAAAAATTTCATCTGGAACTAGCTGCTTAACCCTCTTGAGGACAAAGAGGAAGTGCATCTTCCTCAGCATTAAGAAATCTCCAAACACTAAAGCTGCTCAACCTTGTTCTTTATGGAAAGCTCTGGTGCTGGGCTGAGAAGATAGCAGAAAAGAGCCCTGGTTCTGGGAGAGGGCTGCAAAGGGACATGGGAGTTGAACACATAGGATGACTGTGGGAAGAGCTCTAGGAAATACATCCTTCCACCATTTCTTAAATTAGGGACTGCATAGACATCCCATTTCTGGACATCACCAGTGTTGTCAACCTCTGTTGAGGATGCACAGGGAAAACTCACTGACAACAGCTGCCCTGGAATATGGCCTGACCATGCTGAGCACGGTGCCAAAGACCTGTCTCCACTCAGCGCTGCCCGTCAATCGTGCTGCATTTATTCCTGTGCAAACACACTTGTGATGCCCTGTGATCCGACTGGCACGGCGTCCTGTGCCAAGGAATGCCTCAGAGCGAGCCAGTGGCGCACCCACCACCACATCCGAAGGGGCCTGTCCACAGCCCATCTACCCTCACCTGCTGCTTCTGTCTTCCTGCTCTGCTTCCTGCCCTGGGCACGGAGCTGGGCCCCCACACACCCTGTGTCCAGCTGCCTGCAGGCACCTCGCTTTGCCAACACGGAAATGAATGATTTATAGAAGAGCTGAGTATACCAGGAATCCACCCGCTCACAGGACAGAGGCTCAGGCTGCGAGAGGCACTCCTGTCTGTGCTCACTCCTGGGCCAGGCCAGAAGCAAACCCAAACCTCAAATGCTGTCAGATTTCTTTTCCTTTTTTAATAGAAAAAAATTCAAGGCAGTATTTTATCTCCTACTTCCATGATTTATCACTTACAGAGCTCCTTCTTATGCTAACCCACAAGCCCCATTGCATTGCTACGTGCCTGGAGAGATGTTCAGAGCTTGAAGAGCACAGTGACCACCCAGATCAAAAATGGGGACATGAGGGCTTGGCACTGGTAAGTATCTGGGGCCTTTTTTCCCTGATGATGATGAGGTGATGGGGTTTAAAAAACCTATTAATATGGAGCAGAGTATTTATAGTATGTCTAGCTTCACTGGGAACCAGGGCTGCTCAGAAGGACAGAAGGGAAGTGGGATGAGAACTGTAGTTTTTCAAGGGAGAACGTAATTTGGATACCTGCATTTACTCCTGATTTTTGCCCAGCCTCCAGGCAAACACTCATGCACATCCCAAAGATGTGAGATCACATCCCAAAGATGCTGCCATCCAAGACTTCCTGGAAAATTTCAGCTCATCCACACTCAAAGTGCAGAGGTTTGAAATTGAGGGACTTGGAGCGGTGTCAAAACACCCCTCCCCTCCTGAGGGTCATGGAGACCTGCTCCCAACTCTGCCACAGGCACCACCCAGCCCTCATGTGCACCTGCTCAGCTACATCCCAAGCCCCAGGGGTTTTGGCATCCTGGGGCTGGGCTGGCCAGTGATGGTGGTTCAGCAGCTGCTGCAGGAGTGACCCAGGCACCTTTCTAGGTAGGTGCAGGATCTCCGGACAACAGAGCAGACAGGACAGCCATGGGACAGAGCTCAAGCCCAAATACATCCTCCTTTCAGTTATTTCGAAACTTCCATCAGATGCTATCAGACATCACTAAAGAGCAATAATCTACATGACTAAGTAGCTTGAAAGAAAGAAATTATTTTAACATTGGTGTGGAACAAGTTTAAAAGAGCTTCATTTCCTTCCCATTATCACCAATAGAACCAGATGTCTACAGGTTGAAGAATAGTGATGAAAAATGAGTTGCATGTTGCAGTTAGTTTACCAATCTGTCAAAAGCAGAGTTTGCACAGCCAGAGCAAACTGATCCCCTGTGAGCAGTGCTAGCACCAAAACTTCTTTCCCCAAGGTGTCACCCATGGCAGTCAGAGGGGTGAGAACCTCTGGAGCTGCCATTCTCCCTGCAGGAGAATTGCCAAACTTCACACCTAACATACCATATCAAGCATTAAAACTCACCACTGTTGCTGAACATGGTTCTTGTCAGAGTTTCTACCCGAGATGCCTGTGATGCCAGCAGCTTCCAAGCTCCTGAGTAGTCTCTGCCACTTGCTTCTGAGTGTGGAGAAGGAAGACAGGCTGCCCTTTTTATCTGTGTCTTGCTCTGAGGTGTCAGCAGGTCCACTGCCAAGGGGTGGTGTTTCGAGAAAGGAAGTTCCCGTGGAAAAAAAAAAAATGACTACAACTCCCTCTGCACATAGTCAGCCCCTGAAAAACAGCGAAACTTAAATCCCGACTCACATGGAAGGTGAATTTGCACAATCAGATGACAAGTGGACAGACCCTTCACTGACAAACAGTAAAATCACGGGCTAGGTGAGTAACAAGAATTCACCTATGCCCTAATATCCAGGTCACCAGGACTGCAACTCCAGGGCTAACTTTACGAGGAAGCCCACAAACACTTAATCCTTAGGAGAACAGACTTCCCCATTAGGACCAGTCTACTTTCTTTTAAGTTAATAAGATTTTTGTCATCGCATTTGGGACAGAAATACTTGGAGCTGTGGGCTAAAATCCAGCATTTACACATGTGGGTTGGAAAGCTGAAGTATCCTAGCACTGGCTCCCTCCCCAGGGGGTGAGGTGGATGTCAAGTGAGATAGTCCAGTGGGAGCTCTAAGAGGCAAAGAGGAGAATCAGGCCATGTCCAGGAGGAGAAAAACATGGTGGAACAGGAGCTGTTTGCTGGCTGCTCCTTGCTGACAGCTCTGCCAAAGGTCTCTGCCAGGAGGTGGTTGGACCCCACACGCCCCACTGCCACCCTGGTCCTCAGGGCGACCAAAGATGGAGAGATGAGTCTACCCCACAGAGGGGAGAGCTGGTGGTGTACAGACCACCAGTGACATGGGGCACAGAGTCCAGAAAGAGATCCAAACATCTCCAGGCATCCAGAAATGTAGAGGTGGCTCGGCTGGGGGAGCAGCCTTAGCCTCCTGATGCCTCCCTCAACGGCAGCAGGCCATTCTGTTTGCAAGGCTGCCATGTCTAAAGGTAGGTTCTCCCTGGACAGGATCTCCCTGTGGAAGCCTTCAAAGACACCGACTTTTCTCCACTGGTTTAGGTAACTAGGTATTTACTTCAGGAGGACTGTTTCCCTTGGTGCAAACGAGGAGCTGAGTTAGCAGATGCCACCCTCCGAGCATGTCACTGCTTGCTGGAAGGTGGATGTTGGGTGTCCTCACTTGAGAGCATGACTAGGGCATCACAGGGCACCGAGGGTTCAGCACACATCCATAATCTCCCAGGACATCTGCAAGAATATCTGAACCACCAGCGTTCTTAGCAGACGGAGCATCACTCACCATTCAGCACCAGACAATGTGCTGGCAATTACGTATTTCACTATTGACAAAAACACTGCAACCCTGATTTACCTTTCAGTGTTTCTTTTATTCTGCATTTCCTTCCTCCTAGAGGGTGAAAGACATTTTTGTTTAGAAGCAGTATGGGATAAAGTAAAGTATACACAGAATGTCAGTGCAACAACATAACCAGTAATGCATGTAATCTGAACATTTATGATGTATCCTACTGGTTTCCACTTAACTGCAGCAACAGAGTAATCCGCATCATCTGAAGTCACTGACAGTAGCTTCCTAATCCAGTCTCAACCTGTTTTATACATCATTCTATGCTTGGTTGGAGGCATCTTGAATTGTGTTGACACAATAGTCCTGCAGCAAAATTACAGATTTTTGCAAACAGGAACAGATTGATGTTGGTAACACTTTGCTTCTGTAAAAAAAATTATAGATGTGTGCTGGAGGGTGAGCAAGGGAAGCAGGGCATGTATTCACCAGGGACAGTCATACTTCCAGACCTGTGGAGTTTTGCAAAACCTTGATTTCAACAGTGTGCATGTTCTGACCCTCACTTCAAACCTCAGAGTTCGAGGAAAGATAATAAAAATAACATGGGTGTGGGTTCTGCCCTGCCATGAACCTACTCCATCTTGGAAGGTGGCTGACCTTTTTTGCGGTGGGGGTTGGCCATTGGGGCATGGTTTCAGTTCTCCTTTTGCTTTGGGCAGCTGCTGGTCTATCCCGTTCCCATTATCTTTCTCTACACACTGGTAGTATCTCAATTCAACAAAACTAAACTTGGCACATGGCACCATGCTCCCAACACAACCTTCCGCCCCTGGCTCGTACGAGCTTGCCCTGCCGGGAAAGGCCATTGAACTCTAATACTCCCCAAGAGTTGTTGGCAAGGTCCGAGAAGAGGAATTTCAGCTTAAACTACAGGACCATTTTTAAAAGACGTGGTTTCAAATTCTTTCATGTTGTCAGCAGGGGATGTCTGTCTTTTTACAGGCAAACCTCCTTCTGTCTTTGCTGGTCAGAGTGGCTGGCTAGGGTTCAGCACTATAGCTTTTTTCTTCTTGGTGAAGCAATGAAAAATACCAGCCCATTTTAATTTCTTTTCCCCCCCAAACAGTTATAACAGTAAATCACTTCAATCTCTCTCATAAAACTATACTCTTTTAATTAAGAGTAGCAGGAGATTTTTTTTTTTCACAGGCAATCTCCCTATTCCCAATAATTTCAGCAACTTACTTCCCAGCTTGCAAAATAAGACAACAGATGTGGTCAGCTTTATCTGCATCTGTCTGTTGCAAGGTCACCTTATTAGCTGGCATAAGAAAGTAATAAAATGCAAACAAATAAAATAAAATTCCTCAGTGGCTGCTCCCCTATTTACAAGCTTGCCCTTTGTCTCAGGTTTTGTTTATTTTGTGTATCAAAAATGACAAAACAAGTCAAACTTCCAGAGCATGACCACAGGTATTCATGCCAAGTAGGAAAGACAAAACCTTAGCTTTACATTTTCATTCATTTGTAACCCCATGAGAAGCTGCCTTTTATAACAGCAATCTACTGAGCTACATTTTTTATAAACACCTGAGGCTTCAAGTTGCTTTTGTTTTGTCGGGGTTTTTTTCCACGTCCAGTCAGAGTAACACTCAAAATAAATAACAGATCAAAAGCAGCACGGGTTTCCTTTTTGGCACTCTGGAGAGGTGAACGCATCCTCTCAGCCTTCCCATGGGGTTGCTGTGAGGTGTCAGAGGGTGAGCAGTGCATCCGGCACGGTTCACACGGACACAGCCCCTGTCTGGGTCCTGAGGGCCACCACGGCGAGAAGATGTCCTCCACTGACCACAGCAGGACTGCCCCGTGTGTACCACCTAGTACGTGTTGAGGCCTTCCTGAATCACAGCCTAGGGAAGGATAAGTAGTAAGAAATCTTGGGGGTGTCAAAGACAAGAAAAGCACAGATGGAGAACAGCAGAGGATCTGGTCCATCTCTTTTGAGCTGGATTTGAGGTGCTACGTTGGTCCTGTTCTCATGATTTCATTAGGCCGTACCTCAGTCTTTAGGAATGTCCTAGTATCGAGACACATCACATCCACACAATGATCCTGACGTGCCAGTGCTGCTGTTACTCTGAAAGGAGCATTGATTTGATCACTTCTCACTTATGCACACCGGCCATGGACCATGACAGTGGCCCATGCCCACAGGGCATCCCATGGATCCAGCAGGCAGATTCTCTTCTAATCCAACATGAGCCAACTTGTGGCAGGCATTCGGACGTCAGGGCTTGATGCAAGATGGCCAAGCCCAGATCTTAACTGATTCCAAGTCATCTGGCCCCAGATACCTGGTAATGAGTTTCTCACAGGCAAATACCAGAGAAGTGATTGATGCCAGTGTAATTATTACGGAAATTCCACTGTTTCACAGTATCGTGAAATCATAGAATATCCCGAGTTGTAAGGGACCCACTAGGGTCTTTGAAGTCCAACTCCTTCCTTCTCACTGAACATCGAAAGAGGATTTTTGGACCTAATTTAGGGATATAGGTGATTGGCCTTGGGCATTTACCTACAGAGGGAATGAAAACTGTATTACCCTGTGCCCAGCCCAGCGCCACCCAAGGGTTCTGCTCCTGAAGAAGGCAAAGACAGAGATCAAACAGCGACCATACCTACACATATATCAAACGCAGACTTATGGCTATTCAGGCAAAGCACTCTTGTGTAGCACTCTCCCTGCCCTGAAAGAGAAGTTCTGTGGGCATCACAGAAAACTGAGGTTTTAGACCATTAACAAAACAGAGAGCTGCTTTAAGAGCAAGCCAAAATGCTACGATATTAAAACATTTTTTAATATCCCTTTCCTGGCTGGAGAGCAAAAGGCAAAATTGCAATATCAGTCTAGATATATGGAACAACAATGTGTAAAGGTTGAACTTGGAATTTCAGTACTATGACTTTTTGACCCTCAGTTCTAGTATAACTGTTGCACTGGAAACACTGAAATACGCAGGCTCCAGTGCAGAGACATTATGTATTAATCTAAAATAACTCAGCATGAGGTACTTCTGCTTCTCTGCAAAACACTTTAGAATTTTGTGCAATAAATTACAAATAAAGATCTCCATCACGTCACCTTTTCCGGACAGTAGATTTTAAAAATAACTGCCCACTTTTTGAACCTGATGAGCCAGCTAGCCTCTGCTGCTTCCTGCAGGTAGGAGTTCCTCAGCCAAATGACACACTACAAGAAGAGGAAGCTCCTCTGGTTTTGACGTTTGCTGGCTTCCCTTGTGGCCCCCATCCTCGTGGCAGAGAAGACAATTGACAGCTTACTTTCTCCATTATTCCAGCTTACTTTCGCCATGCAACTCAGGGTCTTCTCAGCCCCTATTACAAACCACCACGGTCTCTTTTCCACTCTGAATGGCATTAGCCTGCTAACTCCTTCCTCACACCTTTGTCCCACTTCATCAAGAGACTTGAAATGGGGAGAAGGACCCCCCTCACCATGCCATCCCATAACCTACAAGTGTGTGTTTGGAAAGGGTCCAACGGGGTGGGTGTAGTTATTCCAGGGCTGTATCCACCCTACTGCCACTGACCCATGAACTTGCTTGCATGTATGACCACACTGACTGATTGCAGTGTGAACACATACCCACAGCCTACACCTAAAGCAAACAATATGAAAAGGTAAGAGGAAAAATAAAGCGAAAGAGGGCTGCAAAAAATAAATGGTAAGGGCAAGGAAATCAACAGCGCAAATATTGAATCAGGGATAAAATAGTTTATCCATGTATTAAAAACAGCTCCAGCGAACAAGGAAAATACTGGAAGAATACCTTCCCACCTACAGGATATGTGTTTGGTTGCAAATGTCTAAGTGAGAAAACAGAAACTTGCATGCCAGTGTCTTCGAGTAACATTTCTTTCTGCAGGGGAGGTGTAGCAGCTTCTCCCACCTGTCTGTGTGGGTGGGTGTGTGTGTCTCTATACATCGAGATGGACACGGTTTACAGGCTACAGGTCACATTGTGCCGTGCCGTATTCCTGTCAGCCAGCACTGCAACCGAAATTGTCACGTGGTGGGAAGGGAGAAACTTCCTAGAACAAGGTTTGCAGGCAGGAGATGATCCTGCACAGTGCTGGGCATCTGGCTCATGTGCTGCACCAGGGCAGACCAAAAGCACACCAGATACAAAGATTTTGTCCCACCCCTGAATGCATCCGTCAAGTAGCAGTCTCCAGGTATGGTGGGACTGACTGAGCCCAGGGATCTGTGGCTATTTGCCCTGAAAGGCAACCAAGCCAGCATGGTCCCACCCACCCCTCGGCACATCCAGGCTGTTGTCCTTCACAGCAGCTCTTGATGCTCTCACTCCATGCCCACCAGGGTTTTCTAGGAAGCATTTTCATGCAACAGTGGTTCTTGGCAGAATCATACTTGTGATTGCTTAACTCTGGAGTGTCCTGAAGGGAACATGTCACTTAAAGTACCTCTTATCTGGGAAGCAGGAAACAGTCGACTAGCAGTGGAAAATGTGGTATTTGTAATGCCTCATCCTTCCCTGGAGCACTGCTCATTTCTCCCTAAGTGTTGCCTTCACTTACTGAAAGCAATTGGGATGGAAGCCACGGCTGCTGTTCAGACATTGCACACTGCAGGTCACAGTGCCAAGCAGAGCTGTCCAACTCTCACCTCTTGCTGCAAAACCAGAGATGCTCTGCTCTTGCTCTGCTCAGAGATGCTCCCTTCTCAGGGAGGACCTGAGCTGCTCACATGGCCAAGCCCTAGCCCCGACTCCCACAGGCAGGATGAAACCACGGCTCGTAGTGACCTCTGAGCCAAGCGAGACTGAGCAACAGGTTCAAAACGTACAAGAAGTGGTAGCACCATCTACCGCGCCCCACCTACTACCACTCTTTGCAGCCCTTCCCTCTCGCTTATTTCCTTTGTCATGGAATTATTCCCTCAGGGTGCAGTGGAGCCTCTGTGTCGTGCAAAACCTGTGCAGGGTGTGCATCATCTCCCCCCAGCAAAATGGGAGTGGGAGGCCCCACCCAGGAGCTCCTCAGGCTTTAACCCAGCATCAGCAATCCCTCAGGACTTCAAGGGCATGAAGGGAGCTGCTTAGGAAGTCTTGGCAATTAGTACAACCATTCACAGACACCCTTCCTTAAACCTGAAGGAAAAATTGAAACAACTAATAACATCACTAACAGTCAGAAACCAAAAAATTCCTTGGAGAGTGAATAGCATGGCTGGGTGGCTGCTCCCAGGCGAACACACTCTTGTGTATGCCAAGTGCTGCTACTGGCCATGGGTCACTGTGGTGCTGCACACAGCCACAGGATGGAGTACCACAAGATCCAGGCTTATCCCTCCGGGCACCCCACGCTGGGGTTCTTCAGCTGGTCAGCACTGCCCAGCCCTGGGAGCCATCCCTAACATTGCACCCACCTGGCTGTCCCGTCAACCAGCAAGGGCTCAAATTCACAAAGCACTTCACTATTGTGCAGTCCTTCTCCTTTGAGAAATTTGTTTTCAGGCTATGAATGCACATGCAAGTGTCCATTATGGCTTCTGTGGTTGGAGTAGAAGCCTCTGGCAGCCTAAGTCTGCATGGTGCCTCAAGGAGGAACCTTCTTTCTGTGGCACAGCAGGATTTAATGGGAACTTCTAAACATGGAGACAGAAGATCAAACCAGTTTCCAATTAATAGATGGCGTTGATAATGAAATCAGCCCCTAGGTCACAGGAAATCCACCTGTCTGCCCAGATGGGATGGTCACCAACACTAGATTGAGTCACTTGAGTTTTTGTCTAGCTGAGTCTTGAAAACCTCCATGGGCAGAGACTGCTGCCTGTACTGGCAACTAACCTCCTAATGACATTTTTCCCCTGATGGCCAGCTTGAAAGCCCTAAGACAGAACCTGTGCCTGTTGCCTTGTTTAGTACTGGCCATTTCTATGTTACCTCTGTAACTCTCTTCCAAGGCTGACTGCATCAGCCTGAGCCTTCCTTGTCTCTAACCAACCCACATCCCTCAGCCTCTCCTCCTAGGCCCCTGCCATCTTGGAATCCTTGAGCCAGACCAGTTTCCCACACTCCTCTTGAACTTGGGGGTCCAGCACTGGAAAAAACACTCCAGGTAGAACCATTGACTATGTCAGGACTCTGAGAGCACCACTGGGACTGGCTGCCCCTGCCCAATCCACAGGGCTTCCCCGTCCTCCCTGCCGATGGCCCAGGACCCCATTTCAGATTTTACAAGCAAGTTGCTGACCTTTGTTTTTTGGTGTTAAGGTATCTAGAAAGAGACTTGCCTTAGAAATGGCATTGAAACACCCAGCCTAACAACCATCTGTATAAATCTAGAAGGTGTCGTTTTATAGTCTACAGTACTTTGTTCCTTCCTCAGGAAGGACAACATTTTGAGGAATGTTGTCTTCTTCAATCCTTTCCATTAAAAAGTAATGTGGTACAACACTCTACACACTTGATTTTTAGAGGCAAAGCCCTGGCTGTCCTGGGAAGGCTTTTACCACTGACCTGAGCTCACCCCAGATTTTTCTCCAAGACCAAATGAGCTGCAGGCACCACAGTACTTGCTAAGGATAAGTGCCCATCTTGTGTGACTTCCCTCTGCACCTCTCAGATCCCCAAAATGAAGGTTTGCAGCTGCGCTTCTTCAGAAGGGAAGCAGAGCACCTGGAGCCCTGAACATGTTAGGATTAGTACCCATTTATGCCTAATTTCATGGTTTTTTCTGTGCCAGACAAGGTCAGAGCCACTCTTCTGGCCTGTTGCATCACAGGACTTCCTTATTCGAAAATACCCCACTACTTGCAAGATCCTGTAATTATGTGTGCATGTGGGACACTCTTGCAATGTGATCATTTAAGGTCTCTGAAGGGTCAACAGAGGGCACTGAATCAAATTCTTTGAAAATTTTAAAAATACCAAACTCAGCAAAACAATCTACTGAACTTATTTATCGCATCTACTTCAAATACTTATCACCTGGGCAAACATACCATCCTTCAAGGGATTTCAGTGTATGCTGTGACTGAGATGCTGTACAAACTCTCCTAGTTTCAGTGACTCCTTGTCAATGACAACAGGGACATTAAAGGTTTTTATGTATATTTCCTTATCTAATCTGTCAAATTATGGTTTAAGTTTCAACTGAAACTATAATTTCATTCGGCTTTGTTCCTTGTAAAGGTATACGAGACATTGTTTACCTTAGAATACAATACTCCTGGACCTTGTTTATACAACAGATTTTTTTAATGCTTCCCACCATTAATACAAGTATACTTATTTGAATATTCCTGAGTGTCATTATGAGCCTTCCTGTTAACCATGTACCAGCTTCTTTTACTCTTTAAAAGTATGACATGGTATGGCCATGCTTGATGGGGAACAAGATGCTGAAAAACTAAAGTGTTGTGTTTGAGAGTGAGAGGTAGGTGCAGGAAAGACTCGTTACAGCCAGCACTTGGGAGGTGAGAGAATCATGGACTGGTTTGGGTTGAAAGGAACCTTAAAGATCATCTAGTTCCAAACTCCCTGCCAGGAGCACGGACACATTCCACTAGACCAGATTGCTCAGGGCCCCATCCAACCCGGCCTTGGACAGCACCAGGGATGGGACATCCACAGCTTCTCTGGGCAAGCTGTTCCAGTAAAGATTTCTTTCCATCTATCTAACCTGAATTTTCCTTCTTACACTTTGTATCCATTACTCCTTGTCCTATCACTGCAGTTCCTGATGAAGAGTCCTCTGGCTTCCCTGTAGGCCCCCTTCAGATACTGGAAGGTTGCTATGAGGTCTCCACACAACCTTCTCTTCTCCAGGCTGAACGGCCCTGACTTTCTCAGCCTGTCTTCATAGCAGAGGTACTCAAGTCCCCTTATCAATTTTGTGACCTCCTGGACTTGCTCCAACAGTTGCATATTCTTCCTGTGTCAGGGCACCACAGCTGGATGCAGCACCACAGGTGGGGTCTCACGAGAGCAGAGGGACTGAATCACCTCCCTCCACCTGCTGGCCACGCTCCTTCTGATGCAGCCCAGGATTTGTTTGGCTTTCTGGGCTGCCAGTTCACACTGCTGGCTCATGTTGAGTTTCTGGTCAGCCACCACCCCTAAGTCCTTCTCCACAGGGCTACTGTCAATCACAGCTCTGCAGAACTTGTAGGTGTGCCTGGGATCAAATCCATGTCTCTCCAATTTAGAGACAAGGATGTCATGCAGGACAGTGTCTAATGCTTTGCACAAGCCCAGGTAGACAATGGCCATGGCTTTGCCCCTATCCACCAGTGCCGTGGATACAGCACTCTTTTTGTGAGATGTGCACACAAAAGTGTATTTTGCTGAAATTTGAGTGGAAACATGTGCCCAAGACTCTTCTCTAATAATACCTTGCCTCAACTGAGCAAAAACTCCACACAAGCACACTGCTGTAGTTCCCACATAATGGTAACCCACCTTCTGCCCCAGTAAACCAAAGTCTTGCAGTTGGCCATGATCTTCAGCAACCTTACAAGGTCCACCACATCTGAACCACTGACTTGTCAAACACAGCTCATTTGTTAGTCTCACATCGCTTTTTGTGTGTGTGTGTGGTGTCTAAAATATCTGTAAATAAAGAATTTCAGCCACTGAGCTTTGGACACTGTTTCATTTTGGAAATGCTAGCATTCTTTTTTTTTTATTATTACCTTCAGCCACATTTTGGATGATCACACAGGAACTGTTTACCAGAGGTGCACTGCTTTGCCACGCAGTGATTGCAGCCTTTATTGGAGCCCTGGCCCCACTGGCAGACACGGGCCAAACCCTGTGTACACAAGAGGAGCGGGATTCTGCTGTAAAATGAGTCCTGCTTGCCAATTTTTTCTTCCCATGGGAATTGGAGGAAAACTTGCTTCTGTTCCTACCTTCAAGCATTTATGACAGAATTTACAGCCCTGGTTTATATGCATCTGCCTTAAAGTGAGCATCACCAAGTAAAGTGCTGCTCACACCTTCTGCACACCAACTAACACCTCCTAAACCTTGACCTCCAATAATGATAGTAATAAAGAAATGTCAGTTTTGAGATAGTCCAGTTTAAAAAGCTTTCCAAATGGTTTATTAGGAAATGGGGCAACAGCCAAATTAACAAGCAAGCCTGGTCCTTCTACTGCTGTTTGCATGGCTTACAGCTGGCTGAGGGTTAGTAACAAGAGCAAATATATCAGGCTTCATTAATTTTCCATCATGTATCAAGACCTAAGGAGACCTGACGTACTTAGAAATGCATAGTTCCTGGCTGTCACGTCTGCAGACCTAGGAGGAATTCCTAGGAGGAATGCTGGGTCCCTGTGTCAGGTCCATGCTTCCCAGGCAACTGGATGTGTCCCACTCCACCACTGCTGCCACCCAGAGAGCTCCCCAGGTGCAAGGACCCATGGTGGCAGGCAGGAAAGGCACTCAGAGCATTCTGCCCTCTCCCCCACCACATTGCAGCTCCCCTCTTTGACGGGAAGAGTTGCGAGCACACTGAGGGCAGAGGCAAAGGCTTTGCCCCTCGTGGGACATGGCTGCCAGATATGGTGAGCTAGAATGGCAGGGAATGGAGCAAACAGCTCTTGGCCTCTTCCAGGGGACAATGACTCTTCTTTCTGATTCAAAGAAGAAAAGGGCACGAATCCAACTCCAGTGCCATTTCCATCCACAAGTCTATTTTAACACTTGACACAGTGCAGATCTGCCAGTCATAACAGACCTGGCAGGTTCCGATACGGGCGCTCACAGAAATATGTCCTTAGGTTTTCTGCACATGCCACAACCATGACTCACCTTAAGTCATTACAAGATGACAGAGACAACCTGGCAAGCCCAGAGCAAACAAGTGATATCACCATGATGCATACATTTATAGACATAATTATATTTCTTAATTAGGATTCCAACCGAAGAATTTCCAAGAACAAAAAAGATGTGGGCAGGGGAATGAAGCCAATACCTTACAAATGATGATTTGTGACACATTCACCAAATTGACACCTGAACACGGAGTAAGCACTGATGCAAAATTTACCAGATACCTGGATAGCAGTGATCTGGTTGATCACACCCCATGAATAGGAATAAGCATCATCCAGAAGTGCAGAAAAAACATGGCTTGAGAAACTCCATTTTACCAAACATTAAAGTGATTGTCAACTTGAGTGGGCATGGGGGATGTGTTGAACATGGACACTCTTAGTGAACAGCTGATTGTCCACATGCTGCCTGTTGTACTGTCCTGAAATTACAGTTTAACCTACATAAAGCAGGAATGGTGATAAAATCCTATTCTGGGTAAGGGTTTAAAGGAAAGAGCAGCAACCTTACAGTGAGTAACACGTCAGGAACTGGTAAGTGAAAATTAAAGACGTCAGATACAAATGGCTAGTTAAAAGGTGTATGTGACTGATAGAGGAAGCTGAAGAAATTAATGAAAGGCTCCATAGCCTTACAGGTAACAGCAGGCATTTCAAGAGACAGAAGGTCAGAAACAGCAGAGCAGAAGTATCAGCTGCCCTTAGCATCTAATTCTGATTGCTTTTCTATTTTGGTAAAGGTCTTTTTATGGAAAAATACTGATGATGCACAAGCACCGTCCACAGCCACCATGTTTACTTTCAGCATTCCCCAAACTGGGAAAGCTCCACAGCCACAGGGTGTGAAGAGGAGGAGCAGCTGATAAGCCTCTGCCCCTGATTTTCACAATACTGACTCAGAGTTGACCAGCTCCCTCCGAGGCTGCCACTGCCACCACACCACCACTAGGAAAGCTGTGACCAACGCGATTTTGCAAGTCAGCAGATCAGCAGTGAGCAGGGGTTAGCAGCTCCGTGGCTGACGTGTTCAGAGGCCGGTGGGGACTGGGGATGCCGTCATGAGACAGGCTGGAGGGGGGCGGCACGGCACCGTGACCCCTCCAGCAGCTATCATTCCTTCTTCTCCGCCGGGACCTGCACCAGCTGGGGTGCAGCCGTGTGCAGCAGCATGAGCCCGCAGACCGTCATGGCGAGGCCGACCCACCACAGAGGCGTCCACGTCTCCCCGAAGAGCAATCTTCCCAGGATAGCCTGAAGGAAAAGAGAGACACAAAGCTTTGCCGGGCCGAGCTGCCCCAAGGCCTCTTGTGTTGCTGTGAGGACTTCTGGGAGATTCAGCCCTGGAAAAAACCTGGTTGAGGAAACTCCTACTGGGATGACCAACAGGAATGCTGAAGGTGATGCTGGAAATGACCAACTCCATCACTGGCCAGGAAGCACAGCCATACTGTGGTCCCAAAGCAGGATTTGGCAGATGCACATGTGCTTTGCTGCCTTCCCAGCGCTTCTCAGGAGCCAAATCTCCCACTGACTGGGCTACTACAGTTGATTATTAGACACCACCATAAGCTGCCTGCCAGCTGGAGCACAGAAACAAGGTCGACTGCTGCCAAGAGTGAAAAGCAAGCAGAAAAAACCTGCGGGTCAAAGACGCTCTTGCTGTCACTAGAGGTGGTGCACCTTCACACCCAGCTGGGGTGACTGGCTTGTCACAAGTGCAGTGCTGCAAAGGAAAGGCAAAACGAAGCAAAGCTCCTGGCTCCAGCTCCCACTGGTAATTACAAAAGTTCAGTAGACAGCTGCTGCTGCAAGGCATCATGTTGGGCAGCAGCACCCTTCCTCCTGCACCACCCAGGAAAGTTCTACCACCTGTGCCATATACAACTATCAGAGCAGCTGAGGCCTGACACAATCATTTCACATCTGCCTGTAACTCTCCCTTTGTGGCCAGCGATGCTGGTTACACTGGGAGATGAACTACAACCAGCGTGGGCATTCCCACCTTGCTGTGCTCCTCAGGCTTCAGTGCCTGGGGAAGGGGTCTACTCACTGAAAAGATGAAGTTGGAAGCTGTCGTTGTCACAGAGGCAGCAGCCGAGGAGGAGGAGAGTCGTAAGGCTTTTGTGAAGACTGTCCACATCACTGCATTGCACACCAACACCAGGCCAACACAGCTGAGGCGAAGCAGCACTGGCAGCTGCAGGACAAAACGGAAAACTCTATGTATTTTCACCCTCCATTCAACCTCAATAATTCATGGGCACTTTGGAGCCAAACCCAATGGTGTGAGCTTTTGAAACTGAATTACAGCTAGTATTACATGAAGATGAATATATTAAATTACAGTCTGAGGAAACAGCCCTGGATAGACTGTGAGCCTGCCATGTCCTCCTTCAAGCCCAGCCTCGTACTACATGCTGAAAAGTGCTGGGATAATGTGCAGCAGCTGCCATGCCAGAAGCCAATCTCCAGAAAGCTCTCCAGCTCACAACGTGGTGCCACATGCAACGCCAATAAATGCCCTTCACTTATCACTTGATGTATGGAAAAGGGTCAAATTCAGTCTGACAAACACAAGAGATGCACGTGCTGGCACTGAGTGTGCTCCAGAACCCAACTGTTTCAAATTTGAGCCAAGACCTGAGTGGCCCCAAAGCACTGGTCCTTATGAGCTCCCAGGATCTGGCCTGCTTACTGCTGCAGGGAGGGCAGAGCAAGATCTCTGGGAGGAAAGGAAGAGCTGAGTGGCTTCATGCCTTGTTTTGCACACTCACTGGAGAGTAGATTTACTGAGAGGTCTCTGCTCTAGCATTTAGCAGCAGCAAAACCACCTCTAAATTCAAGGGCCTCAAGAAAGATCTCCCTCCTTAGAGGGAGATCAGATGTGTAACACCTGATCAGATGTGATCAGTAACCTGACCAAATGTCTAACAGCCTCAGTCGGAAAAAAAGGCACAGCTGCACCTAAAAAGCCTTCACCATTCACAGTGTTCCCTACCCCTTCCTAGTTTAAGCAGCTGAGGCCATCTCCCCAGCCCCTGGTACCATGTAGCTGATGTGAAGATGCCAAGGGAGATCACAGACAGTGACAAGTGAAAGCAAAGCTTTGTCTAAGCCCATAGCAACCACAGCTTCATAGCCTGTCACCTTTCGGTCTGTGGTGGGACCCATCTTGAAGCAGACAGAAATGCAGGTGTGAAGCCACCAACGAGCCCAGCTCAGAGGTGGCACCTGCCCTGTGTCCTCCTGCCAGCTGCCCAAATCAACAGGGGCCACCAACTGTGTCCTGCTCCCACGCAGAAGAAGAAATTACTAATTGCAAGCAGGGGGGGAGCCCACAGTTTTCTGAAGCAAGTGATATAGCAAGTACAAAGTTAAAAGGAAAACAATGCAAAGCAAATCCATGCTTGATGGCTGGCACAAGCTCTCCGAGGCTAATCCCACTCCACTAATGGACAGTGCAGGTGTGTGGCTGCATTTTGCCCCACTTGTGGCAAAGGTCTCCAACTTTTGCAACTGGGCAACAGTAAAGATCCAGAATGATTCCCACCAGTGAAGCACTTTGTTTTCCCACTGATGCCCTGGCAAACCCTGTGTGGATGGGTAAGAGGGACAACCATGTCCAGCTACTACCATTTCTCTGAGGAAGAAAATTTCAGCTGTGTTAGGGCTCCCCTCAGGATGGGGTTTGCCTCCCAGTTTCACCTTCTGCCTGTATGACCAGGCAGTTTTACTTTCCTCAGGCAGTTATGTACATCCACACACCTCTAGTGAGTAGGCAGACTTGGGATTAGAGATGAGACGGAAAACAATTCTCTGTGTTTCACCTAAATTCAGTGTATTTCTGGATCAGAAAGAGACCACGCTGCTGAGGTAAAAAAAGAGCCTTAAGAAAAAGGGATCTTGTTACTGCCTTCAACCATTAGCCCGAGAGTGTAGCAGGATGGAGCCCAGGCTCTTCTCCAAGGTCCATTTGGATATGACAAGAGGCAACAAGTCAAGTCTGGAACACATGAAATTTTGATATGTTACAAGAAAAAGCAAAGATGATCAAGCACTGGAACAGAGGTCATGGGCTCTCCAACCTTCTAAGTATTTGAAACTTAACTGGAGAAGGTCATGTGTAAGCAGAGGTTGGACTAGAGACCCGCAGAGGTCTTGCCTGACTTTAATTAGTCTGAGACTACCAGTGGTGAAGCAAAGCTGGCTCCCACATCACAGCAACTACGCCACCTGCCAAAGTGACCCTGAACCCATGGCTTCTTATCTCCTAATGCAGAGCCAGGAAAATCAGCTGCAGGTGGCACATGCCCAGAAAGAAGGTTTATCAGAGAAAGGTCAAGTTCCTCTGTGCCCAGGGCAGTGGAGTGGTCACTGCAATGGTACGCAGACAAAGATAGGAACATCCCCACATGTTCCCCACAAGGAAGGAGGGAGATAAATTCCTCCCCTACTAAGGGCTCAGCTGAGCCACCCCAATGAGTCAAGGATTACTGTTCTGATTGCTTTTCTAAGCAAAGATTAATTTCAGTGTACATTTCAGATAATCCAGAATCACTCCTGAAGTGGCAGAAGTAATTTTAGATGAAGACTGACAGGGGAGCGGAGAAAGCAAAGAAAAACTTTTGTTCAAGTGCAATGACCCTTCCTGGTCAGGTCGCTCTCAGGCTGGGCCATCACAACACATCCTTCTGGCCAGGAAATCCATCCCTGTGCTGCCGTGGAGTATCCTGCTACCCTGCATCATCAGCTCTTAGAAGTGTCAATACACTTTGTGTTGCTGTGTTCCATGCTGCACAAGGGATGGCTGCTACTATACTTATTTTGGGATTTCTGTACCTCTTCCTCCAACACAAAACCCCTTGGATCTCTGTCCCCTCGTGGCAGCTCTGCAAAAATGCCTTTGCCACATGCGTGCACCGAGACACTTATGCATGTACAGTCCCGTGCGATTTAAGCTACTAGGAAGATTATGGCATTTACGTAAAACTTGGCTAGTTTTACAGCTAAGATGATTAATTTAATTAACAACTGTCACCTCGAATAGACCTGAAAACTGAAAGAAACCAACCAGCCCAGAAAAAAGAAACAGTCAGAGAAACACAGCATGGTTGAAGTTGAAAGGGACCTCCGGAGTTCATCTGGTCCAACCTCATCACTCCAGCAGATTGCCCAGGTCCATGTCCAGACAGTATTTGAGTATCTCCAAGGATGTAGACTCCACTACATCCCTGGGCAACCTGGGCCAGTGGCTGGTCGCTTTCACAGTGAAAAGGTGTTTCTGGATGTCCAGAGGGAACTGCCCGTGTTTCAGCGTGTGCCCATCGCCTCTGGTCCTGTTACTGGGCACCACTGGAATGAGCCTGGCTCCATCCTTTGTGAGCCCTCCCTGCAGGTATTTCTACACATTGAAAAGATCCCCCTGAACCTTCTCTTTTCCAGGAGGAACAGTCCCAGCTCTCTCAGCCTCTCCTCACAAAAGAGATGCTCTGGTTCCTTCATCATCTTTATGAGCCATTGCTGGACACTCCAGTAGCTCCATCTCTTTTTTGCAGTGGAGAGCTCAGAACTGGACACAAAACTCCAGGTGTGGCCTCATTAGGGCTGAGTAGAGGGGAAGGATCATCATCCTTGACCTGCTGGCAACACTACACATCCAATGACGGCACTTTGTCATAGCGCCTCAAAAAAAAAAAAAAAAAAAGCACAATAAAGTCCCCCTAAACAAATGGGCAATATTTTTATAAATTTCAACACAGAAAAATACTCAGAAAAGATGCTGTCAACATTTTGAGTAATTCCATGCTCTGCCATTTGGTCAGTGCCGAGCACAATTTGGGTTTTTTTGGGGCAAGGGGAAGAGTATGAGGACTTTGTAAAAAATTCTCCTTTTTGTCAACCTGAGATATCAGAAAGGATCAGAAAGCACGTATTGAGTTTTTGCCTTTTTAACCCTCTCTAATAATCACACGGGTAAATTTTCTTTTTTTTCTACAAGGCTGATACAAGGCTGGATTTGTTTCAGATCTAGTTTTCCTTGTGGGTTCCCTGTTGGATTTCAAATCCAAATGTACATTTGCCATGTCAGTAGCAACCTATACCTAACTGAATCTCCCCAAAGGGCTTTTAGGATACGCGTATGCTGCCTTTGTCCTCTCCCCACTCACATAGAACCTCGTGCCCATCTCCACCTCTGCTGCGGCTGTGCCAGAGGTCACTCCTGGAGGTAAGGACACTACCTCTGAGGTGAAAGGCCAGCAGTCCCACGTAACCTCAAGCACACGGAGGTTTGAGAAACACGACCGTGATAAAGATCATCACCAACGGATACCCAAGGATCAGCTGAGCAGTACAGTGGAAATCAAGAGCTCCACCTCTCTGCTCTGGTCAGGGCCGAGCAGAGATAGAATAAAAGGGAGAAGGGCGCTACTATAAGCAAAACAGTGGGCTAAGGACAAGAGTTAGATGCTCAGTCACACTAACATCCTGCTTTTAAAGTAACACTGACGTAGAAGCACTGCAAATGGGCTCCCAGAGTTGGGCTTGGCTCGGGGCATTCCCCTACCACGCTCATTCTCTCCACGCCCCGCAGCCTCGCTGCGCTCTCCGCGCTGTTCACGTCGGCACCGCGCATTAGTCAGCTCTGCAAGGCTGGGCGCCCCCAGGGATGAGTCACGGCTCCGCTCTCCGAGACCGCCCCCCTCTCCCGCAAATCCAGGGCAGCCCCTGGGAGCGCCGCAGGAAGAACCAGCGCGCTCCTTCCCCTCCACCGCCGCGATAAGCGGCGCAAGCCCTGGCGCCGAGCACCGCCTGCGGGGCGGCCGCGCGGGCCCTCAGGGCGCCCAGCACCGCCCGCCTCCTT